>OX328127.1:70756425-70976425 GCA_946811695.1 Gonocerus acuteangulatus | reverse complement strand
ATAGTTTTGAACATTAATTAAAGTTTAAAATTTATCATTGAAGTAGGAAGTTAGAAGCGAATGGAGACAGCACACGGAGTTAGTCCTTCTAACAATCACAATAAGACCCAAAGGGTTAACTAAACCCATTAAAATTGTTCATTGCAGGAGGCCATTTCCAAACGAGCATAATTAATTATTATTATACGGGGGAGTTATACTAGAATAATTGGATTTATTAAGACTTGGAACAATCGTCCTTGCCTTTGGGCTTTCCCCAAGGGAGGCCTGGAACGGGCTATGAAAGGAACCAAGTTACTACATTCTACTTAGGAGGGTAATCAGAGAATGTTATACAAATATGGGAGTGCTTTAATCCCATTTCTTTTAAATGGAAATTTGTTTCTTGAAACAATAATTCTTTATTTATGAATTATGAGATATAGCGATAAAATGGAACGAACTTCTTTCTTTGGACTTATTTTGGAATTTTTGGCATACTTTAATGATTTGAATGAAAACTTAGCTGGATTGCTTCAACTCTGATTTATCCTTAGAATTGTCCTTTTTTTGTGGGGAGGGGCGCATTTTCAATAGTTAATGGTATTAATTTTAGTAGAACACCTTGGATTGTATTTCAAAGATGATTAGCAGGTTACTACATTCGAAAATGTATAAAAAAAAAAGTTGTTTTTGGTAGATGTAATTTTGCGTTATTAGTAAAAGGTGCGTTGATTTTATTTTTATCACATTAGCCGGTTTTGATAGCTGGATGGATTATATAGTCCAAAGAATAGGACATGATCATCCAAAAACAAATATTTCATATTTTTAATTGCGTTTAGGTTAGAGACCTGTTTAATAAAGCGACAATCTTTTTATTACATGCATAATTCAAAATGAATGATGTTCTTATGAGCCTGTAAGAATTTATTATTTATATAATAATTTTATAAGATGAAGGTGGGGGTAGGGAAATTAGGCATTTTCTTTAGGCTTTCTATGTAAAGAAATCTCCAAAAATAAAGGTTTATTTCGAGTAAAACATTTATTATTGATTTGAAGCAAGGATTAAAAATTGTATAATACTTGAAATAAAAAAATACAAAAACTTTTATATATTAAATTCATCTTAAATACTGAGCTGAAGATTATTTCCTTCTACTAACTTGTTAGAGGATTCCTAGGAATATCTTAGGGGGGGGGGGGGTGTTTCACAAGTTCTTCGAATATTATTACCCCCCCCCCAATCAATAAAGAATTGATTATTTATATAATAATTTTATAAGATGAAGGTGGGGGTGGGGAAGGACCAAAGGATTTTTGAAGAAACTGGCAGGAGTTAACTTATAAGTTAATGTTTTAAACAATTTAGGGGAGCAACTCCTGCCAGTTTCTTCAAGATAATAATTTTGTTTATTGTCTAGAAGCTTTTTTTATCTAACATCAAATTTTTATTTTTTAAATTTTTGAATCTGTTTATAACTTCAAAATATTTATTTATGCATTGACACATAATTTAGTACTTTAATCGAAAAATATTCATAACAATTTAAAATGATGGTGTACCGTTTAAGCTTTAGTAAATGTATGTAGTTAATTAGTTTAGTCGTGTGGTGGACATTTTCTGTAGAATTTGGATGTATAATCTTTAATTATGGATGTATATACTTTTCTGATTTATATGAAAATAAATATTTAAAAAGTAAAACTTTATAAATTCATAATAAAACTATATATTGTTTATCTTGGAGACTGAATAACAAGAATTTTCTGCAGTATCCACTTGTCTTGGTTTAAGCTTACTCGGTCCTTTGCATAAGAATTTCATGCTTGCCATTGAATATTTCAGGACGAGATGAAATCCACTCGAAACGTCATGCAATATTACAATATCATATTTATGTATAATATGTCGGAGGGAATGTAACTAGAAGAGGAGAGATTTTATTGAAAGAGACCTTTGCATAATATATGTAGCTCTAAATTATAAATTGGGAAGAGTGGTAAGGGGGGGCGGCTCGAGAAGGAAGGGATGGAGGAATAAAAAGAAGATTGAGCCGGGGGGAGGTTATATTAGGGAGAGAATGCTGTAAGGTTATGTTTGCTGTGTATTGCCTTCGCGGTCTCAATAGGACCAAAGAAATTGGAAGGATACTACTATAGAGTACATGTGTAACGTAGGACGTGGATTGTGTATACAAAACCAATATTGTACAATGGGTGAGTAGTTATGCCCCTTTTTATCGTTTAGGTGCCGAAGGGAGGTCATATGGGTAGAACGATAGTTATAAATAATAAGGCTTTATACCATATAATAAACAAAACTCCGTTGTGGGGGAAGGGGAGCGGAAAAAAATATAAAAAATATAAGGCTCGGAGGAAAAACCTTGAGAAAGTCGTGACAGGGTTCAGAAGGAATAACAATAATAATAAATGGAAGGCCGTGGAGGGGAGGGGGGTTATAATAATAACTATAAACGTAACAATAATCATAACAGTAGTCGTGGGGAAAGAGAACAACCAGCCCCCCCCCAACCCCAAGCAGCAGGCCCCGTGGCTCTATCTACAGGCCAGCGAAAGCTCAATTTATCTCAATGTGACTCATTAAAACTAAACATTATGATAAAACTCGGAAAGGGCTCGGCAGAATTAAATAACGCCCTGGCTCAGGCTCCTACAAACAAACAACTTTAATTACTTTAGTTATTCTGAATCTTATTGTTATTATGGCAACCTCCCCCCCCCCCCACTCCTCCACCCCCTGCATGGAGGCCTAACTCTCGGCAGAACATTTTAAACTTTAATTAACACCCTTAACTATCTATATAACGGTATAATATTACAGAAACTCCCAACACTTTTCACTAATGTGTCTCCGTTATTACTTGGAAGCAGTTATGCGCAGTTTCTCCTCTCCCTCCGAGGGCAGGATTATTTTAGATAAAGTTTCATTGTAAGTGTTATAATCTTTTCCACAACATCTTCTTTACTATTTACTTTATAAATTAAAAATAAAATATTAAATATTCAGCTTAACGACAACACACTTATAAGTCTAAAAGTAAAAATCCTTTAACAACTTCATTAGGATGGTTTCATTCTTGACAAAAATTAAGGATAGGAAGAAAGTACTTCCATACTGAGTAACAAATGGTTACCCTAAGCCAAAATCTATTTTATAGAAAGTGCCGTTGCACACCGACTCACAAAACCAAATTTATTAATTGAAATAGAACTATAGAAGTCAAGGATTGTTGATTTTGAAAAAGATGCTTTGAAGCAGAGATTAAACAATTTAACAAAATAAATAAATGCTGGTATTTTGTTTTGACCAAAAGGTGACTTAAATTCCTTATATTTTACCTTAAATCCAACCCCCCCCCCAAAAAACACACAATAAAAAACAAGCTTTACAAGTGTTTAGATGGAATAAGATAAGATGTGCCCTTTTTGTATTTACTCGTTTATTTTGCCTTACAAATGATGTGGTAAATTCTTTATTTACTTAACACACATATTTGCTCAATTTAATTAAAGTTGTTTAAAGCACGTTAATCAAGCTGTTTTCTAAAATTCTAATTGTTTAGATCCAATAACAAAACGTGCCTCTTTTGAATCACTTTAAATATTCCCTAACCAAGTTGGCTCAAATAACTTTAATTGCACAGAACAAAAGGTTTTTTCTAACTCAAATTGTTTAGATCGAATTACAAAATGTGGCCACTTGGACAAAATTGTTTTTATGTTGTCTTAAAAAAACAATTTAATCCAAGTTCAAAGTTTTAATACTTATGACAAAAACGATTTTATTAGGCTTAAATTGTTAAAATCCAATTAAAAATGTGGTCTCGTAGACTTAATTAGTTTATATTGTCTTACAAAACAAGTATATCTGAGTTCAATGTTTTAATAAAAGTTACAATTCTAAGGCTTAAAGTTTTTATTGAATGAAAAAATATGGCCTCTTAGACTAAAATTGTTGTTATAGCCTTACCAAACTGATCAATCTAACTTAAATATTTTAATGATCTTTATAAAAACTGTTTTCTATGCCTTGCATAGTTTATATCTATTTACAAGATGTACGTTCTTAAGCTTAAAGTTGTATATTGCGTTACCTAAGGTTCTTTTTAGACCTCATGAGAAAATGAGTTTCTTACATTGAGCTTTGATCAACTGCATCTAAAACTATTGTAACAAATTTAGTTCGGTAGTTCTTAGTGCCAATGCATATTAGGTGAAAAATCGCTAAGGTAGTCAAAAAGCAATAAACTATTGTAACAAATTTAGTTCGGTAGTTCTTAATGCCAATGCATATTAGGTGAAAAATCGCTAAGGTAGTCAAAAAGCAATAAACTATTGTAACAAATTTAGTTCGGTAGTTCTTAGTGCCAATGCATATTAGGTGAAAAATCGCTAAGGTAGTCAAAAAGCAATAAACTATTGTAACAAATTTAGTTCGGTAGTTCTTAGTGCCAATGCATATTAGGTGAAAAATCGCTAAGGTAGTCAAAAAGCAATAAACTATTGTAACAAATTTAGTTCGGTAGTTCTTAGTGCCAATGCATATTAGGTGAAAAATCGCTAAGGTAGTCAAAAAGCAATAAACTATTGTAACAAATTTAGTTCGGTAGTTCTTAGTGCCAATGCATATTAGGTGAAAAATCGCTAAGGTAGTCAAAAAGCAATAAACTATTGTAACAAATTTAGATCGGTAGTTCTTAGTGCCAATGCATATTAGGTGAAAAATCGCTAAGGTAGTCAAAAAGCAATAAACTATTGTAACAAATTTAGTTCGGTAGTTCTTAGTGCCAATGCATATTAGGTGAAAAATCGCTAAGGTAGTCAAAAAGCAATAAACTATTGTAACAAATTTAGATCGGTAGTTCTTAGTGCCAATGCATATTAGGTGAAAAATCGCTAAGGTAGTCAAAAAGCAATAAACTTCTATTGGGAGCATATAGAATTAAATCCAACCTGAAAGAAAATAAAAGAGAAGGTAGAAACCAGTATGATGGGGTCAGGACGCGGGAGGGTTTAGAACAAACATCGGGCTCAGCAGACCAACAGACAAACCGCTTCAAAAAGTACCTACATTTTTACACGATTTTTTTTTTCAGCTCGAGGACAAGGCTTTGAACCGAAGCTATCTTCACAGAGGTTCCCGGTCATGTTTAATTTTTTCTTTTATCAGAGTCAATATTGAAAATATTAAATCATAAAAGCTTTAATAGGGCGAATGTGACTATGTCCCGAGCTCCACATCTCTCAGCATTTTATTATTCAACATGTTTTTTCCCCCAATTTTTCTCTTTTTTTCATTTTTTTTTACAAGTTATCAACTCCCCTTTCGACAACTTATTCATTTTATTCTGAGCCACCGCCGGCGAAATTCTAATTACCGTCGAATGTTGGTCAATTGGTCTCCGGTCGACCGTGCCGTCGCTCGCTGAAATTTATACAAGCAAGATATTTGTTTTCGTTCCACACCCAATTAAACTTATATATTTTTCCAATTTGTCACTTATTCCGCTCCATCTGTATTCAATTTATTTTTTTTTCAACGCGTTATTATCCATTACCATGAGCGGTGTTGTTTTTTTTTAACAGGATATTCGTTGGTTTGTTATGGAATCTTTTTTTTTTATTACATTTATTTTGTAACAAAAATTAAGTAAGGCGTTTGTCACAATTAATCATCAGAGTGTCCTTCGAATCAAATGACTGAAAATAAATTAACATTTCAGATAAATAAAAGTGTAGGTTAATAATTTATTTTCTTATTCCATGTATAATTAGTAACACTTTAGAGTAAATAATAAACGACTAATAGAAAAAAATAAAAAAACAAAAACTTAAGGGAAATGCAATAGTCAAACTTGTAGATCTAACAGGATAGTAGTAACATAGTCAGGATGACTGATATTACTTAAGCTGTAGTGCTAAATTGAATGATTTATGAAAACATCAATATATATATATATATATATATATATATATATATATATATATATATCTTGACATTGATTTGGCTAGGCGATGGTTGTACATCATAAACAGGTATCCAAAACACCCAAGTCTCCAACACAATTATTTTTTGTTTTAGCAAGCTTCCGGGGTCAACAACTCCATGTTTAGTTCATATACGGCAAGGGAAACATAATTTAAAAAATTATTTACTCATAGGAATATCTAGAAATAATAAAAACATTTTTAAAGAACAAAGTTTCTTTTATATATATATATATATATATATATATATATATATATATATATATATATATATAATATACCATAATTTAAAACTGCGTCGTATGTTATTAAGACCATCGGGGTAAAGTAGGTGCTTATACAAAATTATTTACAAAAATATTTATTAAAAAATCTAAGGCACACGCAAACAGACATTTGTAATCACTTTGCGTAAAGTTCCTTAACAAAATAATTGTGGTAGTCTCTTGGTGTTTATATATATATATATATATATATATATATATATATATATATATAAAGAAATAAAAGTTTAATTTTTACATTAGCATTTATAGCATAGTCTTGTAATTATAATTGCATTATACTCCATGGTAATTACCATAATTCTATTACTTTTGGCATTGTTAAGATCTTACATGATTATTCATATACACTGTTGTTTTTGCTCTCCTTCAATCGGTATACTTTTTAAAAGCACCTCGTAATAAAGTGGAAAGCCGGAGGCAGGAGTGGTTCGAAACGGAGAAACATCCCACCAGAAGAAAAAAAAAAACATATAATTCCAACAATTAGTTACGCCAATAAGAAAAAAATGTTTTTTTTTTGCTTCCACAAAATTAACGAGCGACCGTAAAATAATTCGCCTCCCAATTAAGTTGTCACTGATGGTATGGCCTGCAATTAAGACGTCCTCTCTTCCTCCACAAGACGAACATTGCATCTCTCTCCAGTTCCAATGCACATCTTACGACTTAAGGTGTTATGACTGACAATATGATATTTAAGTCATAAATCTATATTGTAAGGTATTAACCTATTTTTTTACTACGTATTTTTATTTGGCAAGAGATCAAAAAACACATTGAACACACGCTTTAATCATCGTTGATTCGCTCTAAATGTTTCATGTCATCTTGACACATCTTCAAAAGCTTTACTTTTGAGTCAAGAGGTTTAGCCCTCCATGCAGGAGGTTCTTTAAGACTGTAATTTATTATTATTTTAAGTACTTCTGAAGAGACCTTAAGAACTCGTGAAACATAAATATACCCCCACCAGGTGTTTGACCTGGTGGGGGCATATCCCTACCAGGTCAAACTATCGAATCGGAGATAACTAGCGAATGAACATATTCGATTCATTGACGAAGTAATAAAGTCCGTCACGCAGGAGCTGCATAACTAAGCACTTTCCTCAGAATTTGGGTAGTGTAGACTGCTTTCCAGAACAATTTGCTTAAAATATCCTACATAAATAAAATAAAAACGTGAATAGTTCTCATTTTGTAATGAGTAACTGATCAACTACGTAATAAATACAAAAATCCTCATATTATCGTATTTTGATCTAACGCAGGAACAGGATACAGTCACTCTAGTGGTAGAAAGCGCTCCTTGCGGCGGCTTTGTGAACCTACGTCTGCCGGCTTTTCTATTCAAATATATTACAAATTAAACCCCCGCTTTCCGATTGACCGATTCAGCTTATTTTTACAACACTTCTTTCTCATGAGTTACCCACGACGTATACCGCGTTTCGTTACAATACAGCAGAAATTACGACCGGTATGAGTATATTAGGAATTTGGGTCCGGAGTAAACCCCCCCTTCTAATGAACCTATTTAGTTTATTTTTACAACACATATTTACCTGTGGATTATCACTACGAATACCGAGTTTCGTCGAAATATACCAAAAATCACGGTGGTAGTGGCGAATTGGTATTGTGGGTCCGGAGTAAACCCCCCCTTCTAATGAACCGATTTAGTTCATTTTTATATCTCACTTTTCTCTCTATAATACCACTACGAATACCAAGTTTCGTTGAAATATAACAAATATTACGGCTGACATAGTCAAATAAGTGTTTTGGGTTCGGGGTAAACCCCCCCTTCCGGTGGACCGACTTTAGTGGTTAACGAACTCGTTCAATCGTTTGCTAATTGAATGCTATATACCAAGTTTCGTGACGAAAAAACAAAAACTCTGGCCGCTATCGTGTTAACAGACACATATATATATATGCATATATATATATATATATATATATATATATATATATATATATATATATATAGATATATATAAATTTTAACGGGGGTCATTTTCGGTGTCTACTAGGTAGGATCGATAAAGATTTGAAGAAATTTTTCAAAAATTCCGTCATGAGTCCAACCTCAATAGCTACTTTCCTTCGGAGGAAAGTGCTAATATTGAAAAATAGTCTTATTCGATACTTTATTTAAGGAATTATAGGCTGTTTTAAAGGGGTTAGAATTCCGACAATTTTTGGCGACGAGCTGCATCGTCCACAATTCAAGAGCAAAGACTCGAATCTGAAAAACGAGATTTTTCATATTCGATAGTTTGACAGGGGGACGATATAAAAGATTAGCGAAGAAATGTGTTTATGAAACACTTTTTGATCTTCGCCACATAAAGAAATTATATGTTTAGCAAGTATATATATATATATATATATATATATAGACACACATATACACATAAATAGTCTATTTATATAATTTACCTGTAATCTACATAATCTGTGGACTAAGATCATCAAAATGAACAACGAAATCTGAAAGCGTAATTGTAGTGATTGCTAATTATAAAAATTATATTTAATTTTATTTTGTAAATGTTCTTAATTTTAAAAAAGTGATATTGTATTTATTGAATGGAACTATATTTACTGAATGTGGGAGAGAATTTAATGACAGTAAATATTTAGTGAGTGTGAGTATCATATATAAAAATATGAGTGCGTTTATTAGTATTGTAAATAGGACCTTTTATATAAAAAAAAAGAAACGTCTATAATTTCTGCAAACATTTAAAAATACTAGGGCTTTGATTTATTTTATTTATAATTTGAAGTTTGTAATAATTATTGTATGGGTGTAATTGTGATTTTAGCGTATTTAATAAATTTTAACAAAATAAATATTATTATTTCTATGTGGAAGAACTGGCAGAATCCCGCTTCCTAACCTTTCATGCCAAATTGTCCTTCCATCCCAATCCCAGAGCATAAACACTTTCCTCCCAAACTCACCCACAAAACCCGCCTAGAAGGCTCAAGAGACATTGGCCTCGTGACCAGCTAACTGACTAGTGGAGAAAAAATATATTCCAAATTAGGAAGTGCCAATATTGATTGGCTCTTTCCATAAGTGTTATTATCATTATTATTTGTCTTTTTTTTTTCTTTTTCTTTTTCTTTGTCTTTACTTATTTATTATTTAGTTATTTTCATTCATTGTATTATGATTACCATTTATTCATTTATTTATATTTAAATTATTTTGATATTTCTTTTTATTTAATTATTTTTTATTCTATTTTATTTTTATTTTTTTACTTTGTTGCAAGTTGTATTAATCAATTTTTGCATATATTATTAATCATATTTGTGAGCAAACTTAACCAATGTACTTAAAAATGTTCAGATGTTAAATAAACGTATTATTAAAAAAAAAAAAAAATTCTATGTGGTCTAAAACTAATGCCTGTATATATATATATATATATATATATATATATATATATATATATATATATATATATGTGTGTGTGTGTGTGTGTGTGTGTGTGTGTGTATTGTTTTAGCGATCTTTTTCAAAAATATTTATTTTAAACTAATGTAATAAAAGCAAGTAATTGACAATAAATAGGAATTTAAATGATTTCTTTGTTGTACTGAGCGTTGTAGTGATTACTCGCTTCCAATGGCCCGATTAAACAAGAAAATAATAATAAGAAATATGCCAACTTTATAATTTTTTAAACACAGTAAATAAATTTTGAATAAAAGTGGTTGAGTAGATCTTGAGATATTTGCTTAACAAAACTAGTATAGTGAATACACATTAGTATATTGTATAAGTAATTAATTTAGCAAAACAATCTGAATGTAGTGTAACTCCTTCAAGTAATTGTAGTTAAGATTTAATACTGTTAGCAATTTCAGGGTATGAAAGTGTTGAAAAGAGTCGAAAGCTGCTTTTCCTGTGAGAATGAAGGATTGCAAACAAGAAATTATCTGCCCAGTGTTGTTGCGTTCTATCAGTCGATCGCGGAACCCCGTAATATTAAAGGAGATACATCTCTACGATACCCCATTGTTCCGTAATGGACATAACAATCGGGCCCGAAAGGAAGAATGAATATGCATAACAAACGAAAATAAAGAAGGGCGTAGCAGGTGATAAGCCGATCCCGACTAAATGCCCTGTCAGTTGGTGAAAAGGCAATTCGAAAAAAGGGGTTATGCTTTTGAAGCTGCCTTAGTAAGTTGGAAAACCGCTGAGTAACAGTTAAGTCCAGGTGTTACTTTCACCTGCTGACCAATACTCCTGTAGTTTTTTTTTTTTTGTTTTACGTTTGTTGTACTGATTCGTTTGATATTCCCTGAATAGACTTTTGTAATTACACTTGAGCAGGATTAAAGTTCTTGTTGTCGAGGACAGTCTTCCAAACACATATATTTTCTAGGTTAAAAAAATAAGTCCTACAAAGTTGCTCATATCGTCGGTCGAATTCGTAAAATAATCAATTTTTAAGGAGAAACAAAACATATTCCCCTACCATTTGTGAACTGGGTCCCCACCAAGGTTGATGGCTTTTCTTTATAAAGAATAACAGATATCAGCTCTATTCTGGCTAGAAAATGGTGGCGAAAATCTTTGTTATTTGTTAGTGCAGGAGACTTGGGTTCGAGTCGCGCCTGTTTCCGGTTGCCTTTTTTCAACTATGAGCTCACTGAAAAAAAATCATCGCTAAACCATGGGTGACGACCTGTAGATAGGTCAGCGCTAATGAACGTTAAATAGGGAGAAACAGAAGCGCTGTTCAAAAGAACAATAAAATGTGTAATGTATAAGTACAAGTTCACAAGTTTTTAGGACGGGTTATCTACAGATTAACACCCTTTTCTAACCAGGATTGGGCTGATGCATTCATACTGACTTTCGTAGGATGCAAATTCTAAAAAGATTGATATATAAACACAATGTAAATATACTCAAAATAATTTAACATCATGTAATATAATATTACATATGTGTATATATGTACAGTAGACTCTCCCTTATCCGGCTTTCTCTTATCCGTCGCTCTCTCTAATCCGGCGGTCTCTGAGAGGAAGAGTGTCGGAACTCGCCGGAGCTAGACCTGCCCGAGGGTTCCTAGAAAACCTTCCCTTCCTAGCTAGCCAAACATTTTTTTTGTGGTATTTCGTTGAAAGGAAAACGAAGAAGTCATATATGTTTCGTTTTAGAGGCAGGAACTTGTGTTTCTACTAAGAAAATGAATGTTTCTAATAAATTTTACTTAAATATACAAAATTACAAATAGTACATATTATTATATCCTTAAATAATAAGGTTTTTCAAATACATTAGTGACCGCTTCTAACTGAATTCTCTAATCCGGCGTTTTCTCTAATCCGACTGTACTCCGGTCCCGAAGTAGCCGGAAGAGTCTAGTGTACACATAATGCAAATATATAAACAATAAGGTAATATAATGCAATGTAATAATATATACATTATATAAATATATAGGAAATAAGGTAACAATGTTCTATAATAACATATATAAAGAGTAAGGTGTTCATCGCCATGAAGCGGAACACCAATAAATAAATAATTGATGCATTTTCATTTTTCCAAAGACAAGCCTCCACCCCTAGTGAGAATCGAACCCACTAAAGAGCGCTCAAGCCTTAGCACTGACGGCCACCGGACCTCCAATAAAATTTAATTTATTGTAATATGATATCGCGTTGGAAATATTTATACTAAACGTATGCCCTGTATTTTCGAGAGCGTATGAAAAGTCCCATATACCCATAATTTCTAAACAGAGATAACACCGATCTTTTACAATCCCAGTAGAATCTCAGTGATAACAATCTTCCGCTAGTAAGAGGAAACAACAGAATGGAACATTCCGCAAATTGTTACGTTCTAAAGTAAATTGCCGCATTTGCATATAATGAACATTTAAATAAAACCAGGGAAATGGATAAAACTCTTCCTCTAGTATTTGCATTTTTATACAGAAGAAATATTTTGTAACATTTCAACATAGGTGTCGTGTTTACTGGTGCATGTAAGTGTTCCCTCCCCCACGGACATGCCGGTGGAATAAATTGTTAGTAACATATCAAAGAAATAGTTTTATAGTTAGCACGAAGAGAGAATGTAACGGGTACTTGAGACTTAGCTAACGGAACCTTTTGTCTGCATAAATTACACTTTAGATGTCCTTGGGATCTTTGGTAATAAATTTCTCTTTACTGTAATTTACTGATGGGTTATGTTTAATATTAGAAAATATTATGACGTAATTAGACATTTTAATTGATAACAATCATCGATAAAACTAGTTAGAATTATAATCTTTAAGATTAACATATTTTTTTTCATTATACTGCATCAAAAAACGTTTTTTCAATACTCGGTTTGAGTCCGCAAATAGTACTTTTCGGGCCTGGGCCCGAAAAATCTTTTTGGTGCGCTAACCTTACCTGCTACTAATAAACATGTGTTTGAAGGAGGTTACTTTTAGATACTGTGATTCATTCTAATATTTGTTTACTTATAATAAGTAGTGTGTTTAGAGCCAGAACTGGAAAATAATTCCTTTAATCAAAATTTATCTGTATTCCAAAAGGCAATGCCAAACAAAGGTTTTAATATAATGAATAATCAGAATTGCACTATAAATATTAATGTAAATGTACAAGTTTTTTTTTTTTTTTTTTTTTTTTTTTTTTTTTTTTTTTTTTTTTTTTAATTTCTTTATTCAATAAATATAAATATTACAATTGTAATTCAGTTACAATATAGTGTTCCTCTAGACCACATAACTTCGAAATTATTTATTATATATGAACTTAGATATTATACATTTAATGTACAGTAATTGTAATGCGAGAGAAAAAATAGCCTGGATTCTTCTCGCTATCTTATAGACAAATGTTTTTTTTTTTTTTTTTTTTTTTTTTTTTTTTTTTTTTTTTTTTTTTTTTTTTTTTTTTTTTTTTTTTATTTATTTATTATTTTTTTTTTTTATTTATTTTTTTTTTCCTACCCCCAAAGAAAATTTACAAAGCAAAACCTCTGGCTTGTGCCAGTTCATGCTACATTCCACTTTCCACAAATAATGTCAGTGTAGACAAATGTACAAGTACTTTTCTTCTATTATAGGTTAATAAACAGATGTTTTTTTTTTTCAAATAAAAAAAAGGTGTCAATTTCTTTTACTGTATCTTTAAGTTATTAATGAAATACAAAAGAGTTTTAATGTACTCAAGTATGAGCAGTATAATGAAAAGTATTGTTCATAACACGTACCAAAAGTGTGTTTTCGGTGCTTGGTCTAATTTCCGCGCTCGGCTACGCCTCCCGCGTTAAACTCAACCGCGCACCGAAAACAACCACTTTTGGTACTAGTGATGAAAATAACTATTTTGTAACAGGTGAATCGCCAGCAGCATTTATTATTTTTTAAAAATACTTTAAAATCGTCATAAAGTGTGTGGAGATACTAATAGGAACTCCAGGCATTGCATAGTTATCTTGGGAATATGTGTAATAGCTCTTGATAAATATACCTATTAGATTATACTAATAGGAACTCCAGGCATTGCATAGTTATCTTGGGAATATGTGTAATAGCTCTTGATAAATATACCTATTAGATTATACTAATAGGAACTCCAGGCATTGCATAGTTATCTTGGGAATATGTGTAATAGCTCTTGATAAATATACCTATTAGATTATACTAATAGGAACTCCAGGCATTGCATAGTTATCTTGGGAATATGTGTAATAGCTCTTGATAAATATACCTATTAGATTATACTAATAGGAACTCCAGGCATTGCATAGTTATCTTGGGAATATGTGTAATAGCTCTTGATAAATATACCTATTAGATTATACTAATAGGAACTCCAGGCATTGCATAGTTATCTTGGGAATATGTGTAATAGCTCTTGATAAATATACCTATTAGATTATACTAATAGGAACTCCAGGCATTGCATAGTTATCTTGGGAATATGTGTAATAGCTCTTGATAAATATACCTATTAGATTATATCTATTATATAAAAATGAATCGATAAATATGTTGGTAAGCGCAAATCTCGAGAACAACTGAACCGATTTCGATAATTCTTTTTTTATAATATTTCTTGAAGTACGAGGATGGTTCTTACGGAGAGAAAAATTAAAAAAATTGCCTGAAAAAGTCTAAAAACAACATTTTTCGGGTCTTTTTCACTTCCTTAACGCAAATTCATTTTTAAATAAAAACATATGTTCTCAATTATAATTTTTTTAACAGTTAACGTATTTGTATATCTATTACACAAAAATGAATCGCTAAATGTGTTGGTAAGCGCAAATCTCGAGAACAACTGAACCGATTTCGATAATTCTTTTTTTATAATATTTCTTGAAGTACGAGGATGGTTCTTACGGAGAGACAAATTTAAAAAATTGCCTGAAAAAGTCTAAAAACAACACTTTTCGGGTCTTTTTCACTTCCTTAACGCAAATTCATTTTTAAATAAAAACATATGTTCTCAATTATAATTTTTTTAACAGTTAACGTATTTGTATATCTATTACACAAAAATGAATCGCTAAATGTGTTGGTAAGCGCAAATCTCGAGAACAACTGAACCGATTTCGATAATTCTTTTTTTATAATATTTCTTGAAGTACGAGGATGGTTCTTACGGAGAGAAAAATTTAAAAAATTGCCTGAAAAAGTCTAAAAACAACACTTTTCGGGTCTTTTTCACTTCCTTAACGCAAATTCATTTTTAAATAAAAACATATGTTCTCAATTATAATTTTTTTAACAGTTAACGTATTTGTATATCTATTACACAAAAATGAATCGCTAAATGTGTTGGTAAGCGCAAATCTCGAGAACAACTGAACCGATTTCGATAATTCTTTTTTTATAATATTTCTTGAAGTACGAGGATGGTTCTTACGGAGAGAAAAATTTAAAAAATTGCCTGAAAAAGTCTAAAAACAACACTTTTCGGGTCTTTTTCACTTCCTTAACGCAAATTCATTTTTAAATAAAAACATATGTTCTCAATTATAATTTTTTTAACAGTTAACTTATTTGTATATCTATTACACAAAAATGAATCGCTAAATGTGTTGGTAAGCGCAAATCTCGAGAACAACTGAACCGATTTCGATAATTCTTTTTTTATAATATTAATATAATATAATATATAATATTCCTTAACTATATTCTTTAATTATTCAGTTAACTTATTAGGTTATTTGTATATAAGCAATAATTCACTCTTTGTTTATATTGTTTTAAAATAAATTGGTTTTTATTTAACTTTGTAACTATAACAGTAATAACAAGAACACGTGGAGGCCCGGTGGCAGTGAGTGTTAAGGCTTGAGAACTTAGCACTAAGCAAGGGTCGAGGGTTTAATTCCCACTGTGGGGTGGTGGCTTTTCTTTAGAAAAAAGAAAAGGCATCAGCCCTATACTGGCTAGAAAAGGGTGGTGACCTATAGATAACCCGTCCTAAAATTCTTAGTTAATAATAATGGACGTTAAAATTTAAATAAATAAGAAGATGTAATCACTAGGTGATAGCCACAATTGTCTAAAAAATTACAAAAGTGTTCTATGTTTGTGACTAACTCCTATAAGGCGGCGGACATATTTAGGCAGAAGAATCAAATTAATTATCAATCTAATCGTACTGCCCAGGATGGCGAAGATCGCAATGAACGTGAAAGAATACGGTTAAGACAGACCCGTGAAGCCCGACATTCGACTAATAATGGTGCAAGTTTGAATCGAGCTGCTGTGAATTCATTACAGTGCCTACAACTGTGTTGCTATTGGACCTATGAACTCAGTTTGACTGTACACAAATCCCAGGGGCAGTCATTAAATGTTTGTGGTATTAATCTAGAAAACCCATGTTTCTCGCATGGTCAATTGTATGTTACCTGTTCCCGTGTTGGAAATCCATCTGCTTTGTTTGTTTACGGGCCAGGTAATCAAACAAAAAATATCGTGTATCATAAAGTACTACAATAAAAATGAAACTTAATTTAGAATAGGTACGCAAAACTAAATTGAAGTATAATAAGTAGGTGGGGTCTCCCGTAGTCTAATGGCTAGCGCCTTGGATTCATAAGCGAGAGATGGTGGGTTCGATTCCCAACCTCCGGCAGGAATTTTATCATCCCACGGCTCGCTGGTAAAATTCCTCGCTGCACCCTGGATGTCGGCGCTAATGACCTAGATGTAGATGCGCCGCAAAAAAAAAGAAAAAAAAAAAAAAAAAAAAAAAAAAAAAAAAAAAAAAAAAGTAGGTATCAAAATAAGAAATCTGAAATTGTAATTTTCATTGTGATTTTTTAGTGACTATTAAAAGAATTTTAAGTGTTTTATAATATCTATTTATGACATAATGTAATTGTTGACTTATTAACTTTCTTTTTTATTTTTTTATCTTACTAGCTGACCCGGTTCCCGAATAGCAGAATAAGTATTAAAAGGAATGAAAAAATAATTAATCGACTGTTAGGCGATACGAAGTTCGCCGGGTCAGCTAGTTCTTTTATAAAAATATTTGTCACTTCACAGAAGAGTCTGCACATCAGGCTTTCAGCAATTCTCTGAGTTGAGAAGTTTTTTTTGACTAGATTACGAATAGGCCACACTTCACTAAACATTTGCTAATTATGCCATTTAACAAGGTCTCAAAAAATGTAAACGTTGAGAGCAAAAACATTAATCATAAAATCCCTCCAAATTAAGAAGCTTTAAAGACGAGGAGACTTCCGTCAAAAAATTATGAGAGAAGAAAATTTCTAAGTGCATAGGCAGGAAAATTTACATAAATAAAAGAAAATGTTATTAATGACATGGTGTCTGCTGAATCTGGTGTTGTTACCTATGGGGGACAATAATTGAGTGTGTTTGAAATTCCCATAACAAATAACATAAAGATAATATACTGATGTTATTAACCTCTACATCCCTACAAAATACATAATAACAAATTAATAAAATATCATTATTAACAAATTGAGCGGAATTATGATTGAGCTAATTGAGCAGCACTATAGTGGCGAGTACGCTATAGGTGATTAAAAGAATAAATGTACAAACAAATGAAATATTTTGTTATTAAATTTGAGTAAACCAATGTGGGATTGCTACAAAGGAATGTACTTTGAATGGAAAAATACATAATTACCCAATTTTCCTGATTAAATTTAAAGAAGTTAAAAAAAAACAACATTACCATATTATTAACAATTGTAAAAATCAAACCCACCTCCTACGAAAAACTAAAATAAAATAAAAAAACCAATAGAAATATACAATAATGATCTAGTGATAATATCAAAAGATTCAGGTGAAATATCTGAATCGTTTGATTATGAATCTATCGCATATTCAGGCGAATAAATACTGTATCGATGGACAATGGCCCTTGAAGACCATTATGGCTGGCCACGCAAAACAGTGATTATTGATTAATCGTTAATGATTATATTCTGATTGTGGGTCTTTATTTTAAAAAAATTATTAATTTTTTCATTTTATTTCAACAGTAGGCGTTTTATAAATTCTTCAACATAGGGTAACGTCAGGAACCTATTTAACAGATATATATATATATATATATATATATATATATATATATATATATATATATATATATATATATATATATATATATATATATATTGATGTTTTGTTAAAAGAATTAATTAGTTATACAAAGTTGTATCTCGAGTTGTCATTCTCAGTTGAAAACAACTTTTTTTTTTTTGTTTTTAGAATTTAATAAAACTTCGGAACGTAAGGTTCGAAACAAATGCTCTTTCCCTCTGAAATAAACGAATTATAAAAAAAAAAGATGAAAAAATACATATGCAGATTAAAGTTTATGAACGAAAAGCCACCGGCCCTGCCATACTTGTCAAACAATATTACTAAAGAACGCAAAAGGCTGACATCATGTCCGAGGAAGGCAGCTCTCATATCGGATTTACGAGGAACCAGCTGCTCAAAATGGAATATTGGATTAGGAATGGAATTAAACACACAAAAAAGTACATAGAAATCTTTTATTAAAGTCTCTATTATTTCGACATTATTTGTTGTTAATATCATTTTTTGTTAAAAGAATTGGATAGGATTATCAAAAATTCTGTAAATAGTATATTAGGTAGAATATAATTGAAAAAAGGCCTAATAAAAAGAAATCAAGAAAGGAAAATAATTGGTAATTAGGAACATTAGGAACGGTTTTGACATTAATTAGTTAATATAGGGTGGCAACCTATAGATAGCCCGGCGCTAATGGCCAAGTTGTAGATGCACCGTAAAAAAAAAAAAAAAATAAATAAATTAGTTAATATGTTGGTACATTTAAATTGAGTTTTTTTTGGCCTACTAATAATGCCTGAACATAAAACCGAAATAAGTTTTTATTAAATGTTTTGCCTCGGAATATTTTTAACAAATATGGATAATCTTTTTTTTTACCTAGGGAGTTTACTAAATGTTAAACATATATAAAAATGGGCACTATTAAAAACAAAAAATTCCAAAGTGTCAACAGATATTTTCAGAAAGAACTTTTTCGCTGAATCCAAAGGAGTATGCCTCGATCAGATGAGGACCCAGGGGATTTTGTTGTTTGCCAGAAAATTCTGAACGTTTTTATCTCTCATTGTGAAAAGTTTTCACTATCTGGTCATTCCTAATTTTTTTTAAAAATGCTCTTAAAATGGTACATTTTCGCAATTAATTTTAAATATATTACTTAATTAAAGATTTATATAAAATAATTTACATACAATAATAAATGTTAATGTATTATTATTGGAACGATAAAACCTTTTTAATGTATTAATTAAAGTATTTAACCCAAGAAGGTGAGAGGATGCTTTTATTAAACTATTTATTTTTCGTTATTTTACAATGAAAATGGCTTTCACAACATATATCTATTATATAAAAATGAAACGCTAAATATGTTGTTAAGCGCAAATCTCGAGAACAACTGAACCGATTTCGCTAATTCTTTTTTTTATAATTTTCCTTGAAGTACGAGGATGGTTCTTACGGAGAGAAAAATTAAAAAAATTGCCTGAAAAAGTCTAAAAACAACACTTTTCGGGTCTTTTTTACTAAAAAGCCACAAATTTCTATAAAATTACAAAAGTGTTGTGTTTGTGACTTACTAAATATGCCTCCTATAAGGCGGCGGACAAATTTAGGCAGAACAACCCGAAATTCAAAGAATCAAACAAGAAATTAATTATCAATCTAATTGTACTGCCGAGGAACGTGAAAATCGCCATGAACGTGAAGGAATTCGGTTAAGACAGACTCGCGAAGCGCGACATTCGACTAATAATGGTGCAAGTTTGAATCGAGCTGCTTTCAATTCATTACAGTGCCTACAACTGTGTTGCTATTGGACCTATGAACTCAGTTTGACTATAAACAAATCCCAGGGGCAGTCATTAAGTGTTTGTGGTATTAATCTAGAAAACCCATTTTTCTCGCATGGTCAATTGTATGTTGCCTGTTTCCGTTTTGGAAAACCATCTGCATTGTTCGTTTACGCGTCAGGTAATGAAACAATAAATATCGTGTATAATTAAAAACTACAATAAAAATGAAACTTAATTTAGAATAAGTAAAAATAAAATGAAATATAATAAGTAGGTATCATAATCAGAAAACTGATATTGTGATTTTTAGTGACTATTAAAACAATTTTAAGTGTTTGTAATTTTTATTTTTTGACATAATGTAATGGTTGACTTATTAAGTTTCTTTCTTCGTTTTTTTTATCTTACTACCTGACCCGGTGTCCCAAATAGCAGAATAAGTATTAAAAAAAAAATTAAAGAATCGACTGTTAGGCGGTACGAAGTTCGCCGGGTCGGCTAGTATTAAATAATAATGGACTGGATAGTTGATCTGATCATATTCTGAGTCCAGTGAAATCACCAATAAGTATTATCTGATTATCGATGGAACTAAAATGAAACAGTCATGGAGCAGGAAAAAAGAAAAGAAAAAAGAAATAACGCAATAAAGATTTGAATATTTGATTTTTTTGTTATTGTCAAAATGAATCTTAAATATCAATTTTTCCATTCATTAATTCTTTACGTATCTGAATACCATAATAATTGTAATTAAGGATGTGAAATTCGCATTTTTCAATAACATCTAACAGGTCAATACCGTGTCAATAAATTATGTAAGGGAATTATTCATTAAATGTACAATAGAACAGGTTCAACAGGATTAAATACATGTCTAAATTGTGCACAATATTACAGCAGATTTTTTAAATTACCGTAAGACGGGAATTGTTAACATTGAAACTATAATTCAGCGTCAATGTCAGATTTTTTATGAATACATTAATTTCCAATGTATGTTAAGAAGGCCAAAGTGAATTTTTTTTTGGTCTAAAAAGTTACAATACTATAAGGTTCTTGAATACCTTATCATATGGTAGGAAATTAAAAAAAAATAATACAAATCTATGGATTATTTTTAGCCTTTCTTTATTCGAAACTTCACGAGCCTATTATACAACTTTATCACGTGGAACGTATGCGTTTTCATATCCGTCTCGGTTTGTGTTTCATATTATAGTAGATTACCCCCACAAGTAATTTTTACATATAAATTTCTATACACTATAAGGTCCTGCAATAGGAAGATGGTGGGAACTCGGTGAGATCATCACCGCTATAACCAGTGGTCTAGGAGTATGCGACTATATATGGTGGAAACTTATGAGAGAGTCGTATGTAACAGGCAAAGATTACTTTACCACAAAAAAATAATAAAAAAAAAACTATTGGGAACTTCATCAATTAACGGAAGAATCTCAAATAAAGATGCTTCAAGAAAAGCCAATATGATAACAAAATAACGTGACTTAATTGCTTTAATGGTAACAAGGTGTGCGCACAAGATTAAACTACAAATTAATAGTTAGGAATGAAGATTTTCCGAATAATATTATTATTATAGCGACTCTTAGACTTATGGCTTACATCGCGGCTTAGGCCGGCTACACACTATGAGGTAGCCCGGACTTATGGCTTACATCGCCGCTTAGGCCGGCCACACACTATGAGGTAGACCGGACTTATGGCTTACATCGCCGCTTAGGCCGGCCACACACTATGAGGTAGACCGGACTTATGGCTTACATCGCCGCTTAGGCCGGCCACACACTATGAGGTACCGGACTTACGGCTTACATCGCGGCTTAGGCCGGCCACACACTATGAGGTAGACCGGACTTATGGCTTACATCGCCGCTTAGGCCGGCCACACACTATGAGGTAGACCGGACTTACGGCTTACATCGCGGCTTAGGATGTATCTAAACAATTTTGTGGACTCTTTACCGGACCGTTTCAATATTTCCTCATTGCTGACAAAGCCAAATTCGATGATGGTCAAATCTTCTAACTTGCATTCAATGTGAACATGGCAACGCGTTTCGTATTCAATTTGGCAGTAGTTAAACCTTGTATCTTGCATTCAATGTGAACATGCCAAGGCGTTTCGTATTCAATTTGGCAGTAGTTAAACCTTGTATCTTGCATTCAATGTGAACATGCCAAGGCGTTTCGTATTCAATTTGGCAGTAGTTAAACCTTGTATCTTGCATTCAATGTGAACATGCCAAGGCGTTTCGTATTCAATTTGGCACTATTTAAATCGAGATGAGTGTCCTTATAATCGGTATTGGTTGTTACTTCTGTTGACAAATGTTTTACACTTTTTAGACAACTTCGGTCCGTCCCATACAATAACGTTAACGTTTTCAGAGCATTCGAAGGCTTGGGGCATGGAGGAAAATATCCTAATGTACAGTATAGCGATTTATAAAACACGACCGAACTAAGATAAGAGTCCTTGTAAGGAAATTAGGAAACGATAAAGTTTCTCGGGAAACCTACGCTTATTGTTTCTTGTCGGAATAAAATACGACGTTTTAGCTACAGGCCCATTCTCTGGAGTAAATTGATACATAAGTTTGGGCCTGGAGGCGGAACTGAGCCGACACCATTTTCAATACTTCAGACATAAGAGTACCGGAGAAGTTGGCCACAGAGCGCTAGAGATTCAACAAATTATCGGAGGCACGAATAGACAAACTTGGGGCAGATTACAGCTGCAATTACAGACAGCGTGGCGACCGCCCTTCTTCTCTATATAATAACATAAATCGCCTTCGCCATGCAAAGGAACAGTTAGCCCCTTGAGACCGGATGTTCATTTGACTAATGTCCCATCAGGATATCGTGCTCCGAGGCGTTCTTTCAATTTGGATTTCTTACCTCTTCGCCTCTTCAGTGCCCATTCAATCTCGACAACTTTCTTTTAATGCCGCACTTTAGGGAAGTTAAAGCATTTTCTATTATTTTCAACGACAACTTAGATGATTTATGTAATGTTTGCTGGATTGCCTCCTTTGAAGGATTTCGTCGACGTTTCTCACGATTTAAGAGAATAATGAGTCTTCTCAATTGTAGAAACGGCAAAAGATATTTTAGCGCCATACAGGGAACAAAACTCGTTATGAATCTCGACCCGATGACTAATCCGAAAGTGCGGACAAAAAATGTCAACGTTCATATTCCTTAGGTTACGCAAATCTGATTTTGTATAGGTATGTATACAGATATTGGTCGAGTGGGAGAGCACACGATTAATGTTCTGCAGGATTTGAGTTCAAAACTCGGGCGCACGCTAGTAGGTAACTGCAAAGGGGAAACCTAGGCTAGTCAGATATAAAGATTGCATAGAAACACGCTATGATGGTGGAGTTCCTGATGATCGTTCTTTCTGTATATTTTAACCTCACCCGTTATAAATGTATAAAAATAATAAAAATGGTTTTCAACTCCTTAGGCTAATAGCGCCGGGCTTTCCTCGATTTGGGTTTATATTGGCTATTATTATTTGTACTGTATTAATGTCTTGTGTTTGAAAATGTTGTAAACAGCGAAGGAACTGCAATGACAAATGGCTTCAAAACAAAATTAAATGCCACGCAATAGTCAACAATAAAACATTTGACAACATATAGTTTTATTGAAGTTGCCCGTAAATCACAGATTATCAAGAGATAAAAGATTAAAAATTGTCAAAACAAATATTCATCTAACTCTATTCATAAATGTTTAAAGAAAATCCTTCAAAATAACCTTCAATCAAAAATATTAACATGTATTATTTAACGCAAGATTTTTTTTTTTCTTTTCTTTTAGATTTTTAACACTCAGAGATTCTGCCTACAAGTTTTACCGATAATGTTCTATTAAATCGTAAGCAGCTGATCCCATCATGCAGATACTCATTCACTAATTACAAATATAAAAGACTGAAACTATTCATGTTTGTTTTGCATTTATATAGTTTTTTTTTAAGCAAATTATTCAGGAATGCAGCGTACACTAACACCTTTTTGAGGAATGGGCTGAGGAAGGCATATTAAGTATTACTTAATGTTTATAAAAATGTCCTTGGAGAGTTTTTTTTTTCTCCCTCCTTTTGCATAAAAAAAATGACAATTACTTCAAGGGATGCGATCATCAAAGGGCTTTATTAAAAAAGCAGGTTTAGAATTTCGGCACTTATACTAATACAGAAGGATGTTTAAAGTGAGTAACACTCATTCCCTAATGCTCCCAAATAGACAATGACTTTCAAGATGACAATAAGAAGCGTAGGGGGGTTGTCTCATGCCTATTTTACCGGCCTTACAATATGTTCATTTTCACATTTTACCCGCCATTAAAAATATAGCCTTCTTGTTTTGTCACTTCTTACTTATGTATATGCGCGTAAATTATAAGTGTATCTGAATCACGCCTCCTTACTTGGTACTCATTGTCTGAAAATCTTGTTTTTTTTTCAAAAAGGTCTTAAAATAATTGAAAATTCTCCTGCATTAAATTATTTCAAAAACAGCTTATGATTTTTTTTTATTTTAAAGAAGTTAATGTTGACTTAGTATAAAACTATAAAAAAAAAAAAAAAAAAAAAAAAAAAAAAAGAAAAGATATATGCACTATATTTATACACTACTGATTTATCATTAACACCTTGGCAGCGAATGACGCCGCATGAGCGTCATGGGAGCTAGCTGGCAAGCTGGGAGGAAAAGTTAAAACGTTTCGGGGATCATCTACAAACCTCCAGGACCTTATTATGGAATCGTTCCGGGCTTAGACCTTTCTGAGAATTTTTGCAGGAGTTTCTTCACCACATGTGCGTCATGGTCAAAAAACATGTTCCTGAAGGAAATTATCCAGGATTTCCAATGGTTAAGTTATTTTTTTTTACATTAACAAAACAAATGAAATCATAAAATTAAAAGAAACAATTTGTTTGGAGTTTACCGTATCCGCAGTCGAAGTGTTAATTGGAATTATTTTCTTTCAAAAATGAACAGTAAAACAATAAACTAGGATCCAAAATTATTATAATTATTAATAATTTCTGCTATTTTTATATATTATCAAAATATGATTATCATTATTTATTGTAATGATTAGATAGTTAGCCGTCGAGGTGATAAGTAAAGATGGAATGGTTGGGATGCGGCTAAATAAACCTCAATATGATTTTGTTTTAAAAAAATCTATATTTCGGACGTTTCGGCTACTCATTGGTAGCCTTTGTCAGCTAAAATGACAAAAAAAAAAAGAAATTAATACAAAAACAAAAAAAATTATAATTGTGATAGGTAACAGAACTATAGATACAATTAACTTATAAAAGAACACATCGTCTTAAATTCTTAGAATGAGTAGAATGAAAAAGTAAATAGGTACAATAATTGATTTTAATAGTAATTAGTAACATTAATTGATTTTGCAAAGAAATAAGAAACTACATACCAAATGACAAAAATAGTAGCTAATAGTAACATTAATTAATTTTACAAAGAGATAAGATACTACATACCAATGGAAATGCCGAGCGGCAGAGGAAGACCAAGGTAGGAAATTAAGTAACCATTGTGAAAGTGTCTAAGGAAAAAGGAATCTACTGGGGTATATGTAGCTGGAAACAGCAGGTGGTGGGAGAAATGTCGGTAAGGATCAAAAGGCATGTTTATGACAGGAAAAGAGAAAGAGGTGTTAATGGAAGGATACCCAAGGGGCATGGTAAAAATCTAGGTGGGAGGTCGGGAGAGTATTTGGGAAATATTAGCGTACATAGGAGAAATGCCTTGTTGGTCAGTTTTGAAGTTTATATTGTTTTTGTTTAAGTTTATGTGTACACATTCCGAGATCTGTAGTCTTTTTTTGTTTCGTTGTGTAGAAAGAATTTTCGTGTCGTCGAAGTTAAAAGTGTGTTTTTGTGTAATGGCGTGTTTAG
Organism: Gonocerus acuteangulatus; assembly: GCA_946811695.1. Lineage (NCBI taxonomy): Eukaryota > Metazoa > Arthropoda > Insecta > Hemiptera > Coreidae > Gonocerus > Gonocerus acuteangulatus. The sequence goes on along the minus strand of OX328127.1, from coordinate 70,950,751 downwards.
CAAGTGCAGATTTATCTATTTCTTTATTAGTGATGGTTCGTTTATGTTGTGTAAGACGTGAGTGAATGTCATTTATGGTTTCTCCTATGTATACACCATTACAAGAAGGGGTTTGTCATGGGACTTGGTAAACACAACGGGTGGTTTGTTCAAAAAGGGATGGGATCGTTGAGTTTGGTATACAGGGTTTTGAGTTTGTTGGTAGTTTTCAAACCAAAATTTAGGGAAGGGTAGGATTTTTTTATTGTCTTTGTAAGTTTATCAGTCAGTCCAGGTGTAAATGGTAGTCCAATGTCTTGCACCCGATTTATCCTCAATCCTTCTCAACGATCTTCGTTGACGAAGGCTACCAATGAGTTGCCGAAACGTCCGAAATATAGATTTTTTTAAAACAAAATCATATTGAGGTTTATTTAGCCGAATCCCAACCATTCCATCTTTACTTATTTATTGTAAAAATATAAAAACGAAATTAGTTTATTAAACATGTCTAAAAGTGCCACAAGATTTTTTTTTATTACATCATCCCGTAAATCGCTGATTATAAAAAAAATTAAAAAATGTCGAAAAAAATAGTAAAGAATATTTTTGTTTGGTAAATTAGTTAACACAAGCAGAAACTTAAACTGAGACAATATAAGAGAAAATAAATAACATTTAATGTAAACAATGGCATATATTGTACAATTTAGCAGAGTAAAATCAAGAAAGAACTTAACGAAGAAATAGTTCTTTCCCGTCTTGTTTATTTTGTATAGTATATATATTTTTTTTATATAAAATGTGAATTATATTCTATTGTGTTGTGCCAATTTATTTTTAGGTCAATGTCAGCGTTCTTTAACACCACTGTTTATTTAAAAGAAAAGTGTTTCGCTATTATGGTGATCTCACTCCTAAGTGTATCGATACTCGTAACAAATAAAACGAAATTTTGGTACATTTATAAGTGTTACGTTTGTTTTACTTTGCACTTACTTGTTGGAACATTTGGTGACGTATATGAAGTGGACTTACCTGAAACAAAAAATAAGAAAAAATGTTAAAAATTATACAACTTAAAATAGGCAGTAAATTTTATAATAATAAACTGTAGATTTTGTTCCATTCGAGGCAAAACGTCTAAACTATCCAAAACACAGTAGATGTAAACATTATATCGTGGGATTACAAGTTAAACACATTAAGTAAATCGTGGGATTACAAGTTAAACACATTAAGTAAATCGTGGGATTACAAGTTAAACACATTAAGTAAATCGTGGGATTACAAGTTAAACACATTAAGTAAATCGTGGGATTACAAGTTAAACACATTAAGTAAATCGTGGGATTACAAGTTAAACACATTAAGTAAATCGTGGGATTACAAGTTAAACACATTAAGTAAATTTTCCTGAGGGTAAAAGTTAAACTTTTGTGTCTGTTAAAGGCATTAATTCATATTTTGGGTTAATATGAAAAGAATTTGACCATCTTAAGCAAGAAAAAAGAAATATAAAAAAAATGACTTAATGTGTTTTACAACCCTACGATGTAGTGACAATCTATATTATTAACTTCTTTATAAAAAAAAAAATCAATATCATTACAATAGAATACAATTAATAATTAAAACGATAGAAATAAAAATTGTAAATAATTATACCGTTTCAGAGCCAAATCTTCCTCATTCATATGAAATAGAAAAAGAACAACCAACATGCATGATGGTCTATATTGCATCTTTAGATTAGCATCTAAATGGAAACCAATAATTCTCATTCAGATTCGGTTTTTAAGAGGTCGATAAAACACAAAACTCTTATAGGCTTTACTATTAAGAGTTTCACAAGTAGGTATATATAAAACGGAATGAAATATAACCGGCCCACATTGGTCGCGATTGGGTCCGCCAATTTAAAATGTTTTGCATAGTGATATTGGTAAATTATGCTAAAAACAATCGTTACATTGATTCAAAAGTATGCATTTTTTAAACCGAAGCGCGGCTAAAGTATTTGATGAAGAGAACAATATTAAAAAATAAACAAGCTTTTCATCTTAGCGCGTTTCCATAGAACGCTTATTCGTGGTGAGATTTGAAACGCTTGGAATAAGAATACTTATTATTTTCCCTCCAACCAATTCCCGCCAAACATACAAATTACGTGGTCCTAACGAAATTTAGGCATACATTTTTTTTTATGAGATTTTTTAGTGTCATTTATCACGATTGTTCTATCAGTTTTGAGATATTAAAGGAAATAAAAGTATAAATATTCTCTTGTCGGCTAATTTTTTTAAATTCTTCAGTACAAAACGCAACCTTGCATTCTTCTTTTGTTAAACTTGTGAAAAATGTTTTCACTCAATCACTAGTTTCTAAGATCCCCAAAAACAAAATTCTAGTGTTTTCCCCCACATTTCAAGTAAAGGAATAATGATTTCGCTATGGTAGTTTGATACCAAAAAAAATTATAAAATGTACTAATAAATACTTAAAAAGTGTATCTGGCCCTAACTGATACGCAAACCCGTAAGAACTATAATATGTTCAAGATAATTTTGCTAGAAAAATCAGTAATCCAGTCAATGATAATTAACGTCATATATATATATATATATATATATATATATATATATATATATATATATATATATATATTTATATATATATGTGTGTGTGTGTCTGTATATATATATATATATATATATATATATATATATATATATATATATACATATAGTCACAAAAATTTGAATAATATGCTCTATTGTATTTCTGCTTTTAATAGCTAGCTGTACAAAAAAAAACAAAAAACAAACAAGGATAGTCAAATAAAATTTAATATATAATTTCTTTATAAGGATAAAATAATAAAAATATGTTATTCATTTCTAGTAATAAATTGTACATCTATTTCATGTAGCCATTAATTTACATAACTGTCTTAAGTCAATTATATTCAGATAAATTCCCGCAAAATTACGAATTTAATTTCTAGAAAAAAAGTTTCGCAAAAATCAATTTTATGTCACGTGACCGCTGATGTCATTTCCGTAAAATTTGGTTACCCCATCCTTATGACATTTTTATGCCAACATTAAATTATAAAGAATTGTCTAGTCATTCTGAAAAATGGTCTATTTGGGCGACATCGATTTGGTATAGTTAATCTTGTTTTGGGTGTATATGGTAAGGCATGGGTAAGTAATGTACCCATTTATTTAGGTTACAACCAACTTGTCGTCCGTTTTTATGTTTATTTAGCGGAAGTTTTTCATTTTCAACCTTTTAAAATGCATTGTTACGAAATCGTTCATGCTAAATCCGATTCATGCGACTCCTTCTTGGCGTTGTCACAAAGACTCACCGGTCCTTTAAGAGCCCGCTTATGTGTGTTCCAGCAGAAAATAAAAGCTGCATTAAAGAAGGCTCATCCTCTGAAGGCAGTTTACCGACTCCCTACCCGTCGTACTGCGATAAATTCACTGTAATGGTTAACTTTTTGCATAAATGTGATTTATTTTATGCCTGCACGGGGTGGGGTTGGAAGCATTTTAATACACTTTATAAGGCCTGGCTTGCTATATGGGCTCTTTCCGGGCTCCAGAGTCTTCGTCACTTAAAACTCTAAAACCGGAGAGCATCACTTTAAGTAACGAGTTGATGCTGGTTATGTTAACATTTTACTTAAATTATTATTTTATACTTCATTGGTGTTTATGAACTTGAGTTTATATGTTATTTCATTATTTTCGAGAGATGAGTTTATTTTGTTATATAAAAATATATGCATACTTCCTTATTTTTAATCCTCCCTAGATAACAAAAATGAATTTTCTATCCATGATTTAGTTGGGTTCATTTAATAAATTTTGAGCATTAATTTTGGTTGGTTCTCTAGGAGATTTTGTAGTATTTTTTATTTACTTATTTAATATTACCTTTATTATTTTTCAATATCATAAGTAATATTATTCACCTTTTTATGCACACGCGTGTCTCATATTGATAACTTTTTAAATTAAGAAGAAAAAAATAAAAAACGAATTTAGTTTTTTTTTGTGGCCTAGTGAAGCCAAAGAATATGGATAATATATATATATATATATATATATATATATATATATATATATATATATATATATATATATATATATATAAGTCAAAATGTCCCAAAATATAATAGCACGAACACGAAATTAGAAGCAGCTTTTTTTTTTTTTTTTTTTTTTTTTTTTTTTTTTTTTTTTTTTTTTTTTTTTTTTTACCCCATTGGTCTCTAAATTATATATACAAAATCTTTGCTCAATTTAATGTTTTTAATTATTCATAAAGCCACAATTTAATGTTTTTGATTATTCTTAAAGCCATTTAAGATTTAATTTAATTTTACTGTTAGACCAAAATCTAATTAATAATTATCCAGTAGGTAATATAATTATATGATTATATTTTTTAAATCATCATTTTAATAAAAAAAATAACTCTTTTACTAATACTTTAACGTATATTATTGAAATAAATAATTTCTTAATATTAAATACACAGAGCAACTGCCTATTAAAAAAAAAAAATGTATAAATAATGAGAGCATTTTTCCTCATTGCAATGGTTCACAATTTTATTGTGACTAAATGTTTAGTCAAAAGTATTGATATCTTATCTCTAGTCGTAAAAGTAGAATTATCTTGTATCATAGAATATAAAATACAAAAATGAACAAGGTAAGCAACATTCACAATTACTTTATAATAAATACTAAAAGAAACTCTAATCAATTCAACGTTATTTAAATGCAAATACACATCTAAATTCTGTGAAATACAATGAGAAAATAAATAGTCAACAGAAATGCAATGAGTATTTGTAAAGACAGTCAGAATATTTAATATTTTATTTTAATACCTCCCTTTTTATGTACACTATCATATTTTAACTGTCCAAAATAAAATAATAAAAAAATGTCCATTGTTGTTCAGCTCATAAATAATTCAGAAGGCATTACGACGCCGAGGATTGAGAAAATAATTAATTTATATGCCGTAACAAATGAAAATTAAGGTCAGGACTCGACATCGATCTCAAGAAATGACGTAAAACTTTCTAAAATAAATATGCAAACATTTTAAAAGAAGACATTCATATTTTATTCATAATTTATTCAAATATACCAAGAATTATAAAACAGCTCTGATTAAATTTAAATAATCTACACATAAAAATAAGGGGAAGAGGGAAGGATTAAAATACTGAAAAGAAAAGTCCAAACTTTAAAAGAAATTTTTTCGAACTTACGAGGGACCTAAAGAATATATTATGTATTCTTGTGTGTGTAATATAAATACACACATGTATAAGTAGGTTTCAAATCTTTTGGAAGTTGGTGGTATTCCAAAAATAAGTTGAAATTCCATTCTGCAGCAGAACCATTGTAAGTTGTTAATGATGACCTATGTTCAAGTTAACTGTATAACCGTTTCTGGAGGATTAGCTTTTTATATATATATATATATATATATATATATATATATATATATATATATATATATAAGTTGTATTTATGTCGTTGTAGTTTGTTAAATTCAGGCATGGTTTGGTTATTTTCTTCTTTCACATTTTCGAAAATGTGAAATCCCTTATTAAATAAAGATTTTTTTTTTATTGGATACAACATTTTCAGTTAGATGAACATAAAACACTTCTAGTAGTTTATAAAAAGTCTAAAATAATAACTTTTGTACAGGGAATATTGAAAAAAATATATGTAAAATAACACATAAAAATATAAGGCCTACTTCTTTGCTTTTCAATAGTGTCATTGAAACTTATACTGTACCTACGGTATTTACAAAAATATACATTGAGATATATTAAACTACTATTTACCACACAGTACGGTATAGTCATACAATAGCTCAATTTTTAAGGCTCTGACTTTTGAAAACGGGACTTCCTTGGCTCGATTTTGAAACCAGATTGCTGTTGCCTTATATATGCTATCGTACTTCATATCACCGTTTGCATGGTTAAGTATTGTGTATAATAATCCATGGCTTCAGATAGCTGTCATTGTGCATATATATATAAAGCCAGACGATTTTATACTCTAAAAAGGTTTAAGAGTATGTACCTCTTTCAGGAATTTATTTTAGTAAATCATAGTATATTTCCTAAAGTTATTATTTTTTTTTTTAATATAATTTGGCGATAAGACTATATTATTTCCCTTATTCCATTGAGAATTAAATAATATTTCGTTCCGTTGAAACATGAATTCATTTTTGTTTGTGTCGAATATTCTTTCCCATTGAACCAACAAAAAAATAATATATGTTTGTCTAAAGTAAAATTATTTAACATTTGTTCGGAGTGTACAGTCTGTGAGGATAAGCTTTATTGACAGGTGCATTTTGCGGTAGGCAGAAACAGGTCTATCCTTTCTTGACATAATGTAGAAGTAAGTAAGTTTCGAATGGCCAATCCTGTCTATTTGGTATTTTTCTGGATGACCATTCATGCATTGTGTGCTCGATTTCTTAAAGCTTGCTGTCAAGTGTATTGTACCAGGATTCTTGTAATTTATCTGTTACTAGCTGTTACCCAGTGTGCCATTCAACACCTACTTTCTGTCTATGACTTCTATCAAGATCTACTTGATACCTAGTTGTCTATACCTAGTTACGAAAATCGGTCAAACGATGTGAATTTGCTTTAGTTCATAATGAAACCGGCAGAGGCCAGCACAACAGTACTTCATCTAACAGCCGACAGAGGCCAGTAGCAGATCCTGCGTGTAGATAGCTCTTATCAAAAAATGACCAGCGCTCCTTAGTTAGACTGTGACTGTTGAAATAAAATTGAAATAAACTGCATTTCATGATTATATAATGATGTAAAGTCATCAATGAGTTCGAGTTATTCTAATTATCAGAAACATCAACAAATAAATTTGAGACATTATTCAAAATGGCCGTCACAATCTGAATGGTTCAGTGTAGCCAATTTTTCTTGAAAAAACTTTTGACCAAATTTTGAAATTTGACTATTTTGACCTAGCCTAGGAGATTTCTCGTATCAAGACATACCTGGGTGCCAGGTTTGTTCAAAATCGGTGAAACGGTGTAGATTTGTATAAGGAACAAACAGACAAACAGAAAAACAGACAGACACTTGATTTTTATATATATAGATGTACATCTTAGATATGGCCTGAAGATCCTGGTACGTTTTGCATTGTACCTCTGGTGCTTGTTGAGTTGCTAGTTTAGCCTTTTTGTCTACTGCATTACTTTGTGTAATGTCCTCGTGTCCGCGCAACTAGTACATTATGAAGTTGTTTTTGTCAGCACAGAGGGGTATGTATGTGTGTGTGTATATATATATATATATATATATATATATATATATATCCAACTGGGAGTTTTTGAATGGTTGTAACATAGAGGTGATCACTATGATATGGAAGAGTGATTCCAGCAATCAGCACTGACCTTGGGTCCTGACACAATTGAATGATATGTACCCACGAAGCAAGATATTCTTGGAATGCTTCGGGCATCAGTCCCCTGCTTCCGCCTTATCCTAATTATATATGCTTCAAGGATCATTCTAATATATATAATATTGGCCTTATGAAACCCTAGATTATGTAATAAATAAAAATTATGAGCCGAAAGTAGTATGTTTAGTTTCCGTTTAGAACCTTAGTGTGTATGTTTCAACGGACGATGTCTATCTCCCATGTCAACACTCGCCTAGATGACTTGTGAAATGGTATTTCTCGGTATGTGGGTTATTTGGTCGTTTTCACTACATGAGAGAGATCTTATCGTTACCTAATGGGAATCTGATTAATAACGATAAACCCAAAAGTTGGTTGTCAATGTGATTCCCAACAAGACCGAAGATCTTGAATTTTCTAATGCTAGGAGAAAAACTAATTCATGGGATCTTTGACTTCAGAGTGTTTTCGCATCATATCTCTATCGATATTGCGGATTAGTACTTCGATATCCAAAATAGATCTTGAAGTTTGCGAATCTTGGGTCGTCCCATGAGGTTGATGTTATAAATAGTTTTTGTCTCTCGAAAGAAGAGATTAAAATTAATTCACAAGGGCCCCCTGTTTTGAGCATTTTTCCCACCGCCATATGTCATTATTATGCCAAAATTAAGTTACAGGCCATTGTCTAGTCTTTATGTAGAATGAACTGTAAATATTTGGGTAACGTACCGTTTACTGTAGTTAATCATGCTTTGGGTGGATATGAACAAGTACCCATTTCTGTAGGTTGCAACCAAGTAGTTTTACGTTTTCTGGCTTAATTAGAGGAAGGTATGCGTTTTCAACACTTTCAAAACGCATATGGACGCATTTTTACTAAATCGATGTTCATAATGAATTCGGTTCATGTGACTGCTTCGAGGCGTAGCTAAGACTTATTCTCCAAGGCTGCCTGATCTGAGTAAGTTTCATTTCGATGGTGAGGATTTATATTTTCGATACCCATGATTGATAAAAGTTTGGATTTGAGGCTTTTGGGTCGTTTATAATGTTGATCCTATTGTCTTGTCTTCTCTTGATAGAATACATTAAAAAAATCGAATTCACACTTGGTGCGTTCCCACAAGAGCCCTATCGCTGGTGTGAATTTATAATTTCGAATCTCATAATAGTTTTTCGGGGCTGAGAATTTCGGTTCGTCCACGAGGTTAAAGTTATAACTTGTTAAGGAAACGCGCTTAATGGTACGATGTATGCATTAGATGTTGAACCAATGGCCATACCAGTTTGAGTAGGTTCCCGTTAATCACCGAGGTTAAGCAACATCGAGCGTGGGCACTATTAGGATGGGAGCCGCTTAAGAAAAAAAAAGTCCCATTGGCTGTCTAAAAGGAGCGGTTTCGTCGGATTTACTTGCTTTATTACTTTTTAATTTTGTTATAGTGCAAGTCACTCCCAAGGTTTTTTATGTACTCGCGTGTCCAGCTCGCTTGTAGACCCTAACTCGTGAGTTTCGGATGAAGGAGTATGGCCTAAGGCCTTTTCCTCCACACTTTTGGGCCGGGATGGTCGCTTTCAAAATATCTTGATTGTCCAAACCTAGTAAAAATAATTGACTGAAATAAGTTACAACTTACTCTCTACTAATTGTAAAAATGAATGACCTATTTTCACTTCTTCCTTTCTGAATTACGACATAAATTACAATCTAAACATTAGAAATTAATACCATTCGTGCTATTTGCTAAACGAAGAACTACTTTCATAACTTTTGATGTTAAATTGTGGATTTATTACTTTTAAATTTGCATACTAAAAGCATTACCCCTCATTTCTATTTAGATGAAATGTTTATGAATATATTATACAGACTTATCTCATTTTATCTAGCACGAACTCAAGCAAGGTCAGCGTGGTCTTTATATTTTAAGTTAGATAAAAGTTATTTTCATTGAAACATGAGATATTAATGAAATTCCTTTAAGCAAGAAATAAATGAGGGGCATACAAGTACAATATTTCAATGAGATATTTAGAAAATGTTTAGGCCAATTGTCAATGTTGTCAATTTTATTTTATGTTGCCTTGTCGTTTCTACAGGAGAACATGTTATATATTGATAATAACATTTTATAGTGGCCATAATACTTTTAATCATAAATATACAAGGCGGATGATTACTAAAGGGAGAGCTAACCATTGTTAAAAATAGTTTTGACTTAGCCATTGCAATGAATGGTTGGCCTTAATACAATTTGGCTCACTTTTTTTAGCAAAGAGTTTTTTGACTTCTGATGACTTATGTGGATTGGTGTGAATGAGATGGGTTATTCTGTTTTATAAATTACAACTATATTTATTTATTTAAATTTTTGACGTCCATTTATAGGACGTTATCTATAGGTTGCCGCCCTTTCCCAGCCAGGTTGGGGCTGATACGTGTTTTTCCCCCCGAAGAACATCTACTACGGCGCTAGATACTGGATTAAACCCAAGACCTGTAAGGCACAGTGTGCTCACGACTTAGCACCCTCGGCCACCTGGCCTACATGATAACTATATTGGTACTTCAAAAATTACCTATAAACTGGTGAAATAATTGTGGTCACGCGAGTTTTGCGTAGTGCGACTGGAGTCTGTCATTAAATGATTATTGGATTACAAGATTCTCAGAATATTGTAGACGGTTGTCGACCGACGGATAGGTTCCTAGGGCAGATTCAATGACACTTTGATGCTTCAAAATACCAAGTGGAAAAACGGTAAGTAATAGTACATGGTGTTTGTTGGCTCAAATGTTTCATTAATTTTCTCTCATTAAAATAAACTGTTGTTATGGTAATGGGGTTTTATTTTTATAGTTATTAATAAAAATGGTGCTCGATTCCTTTCTGTTTATTACAGCATACTGGATACAGCGTTTCACTTTTTTTTGGGTATTTTTTCTTGCTTTAATGACAACATTATATTTTAAACAGTTTTCTATTACTATATAAATTCTCTGATCACTACAAGATACCACCAAAAACTCAATTTCGTTAAAAATGGCGCTTGGTTCCTTTCCGTTTAAAGGCGTCCAATTGCTTCACAAATTGGTAAGCTACAAATTCGGATTGTTCTAAAACTAATTTGTATTTCTGTTCTAACCTGTTAATTCATGAATTTTATGCCAAAACTCCCATGAAGACAACCTCCCAAGATTTTCCGCTACAAGACTCCTTAAAGACACCTGCGGTGTTATTAGACCTACACTTTCAATGTTGCAAATAAGCTTTATCGTGTCAAGAGGAACTATTCGTAATCACCCGAAACATTCCATCAATTCATTTGTACTCGATTTGAACTATTGCTCTAAGCCGCGTTCAATGCGGATTACCCTTTCAAGAGGTCCTATGCACAATGGCGCGATTGAAAATTAATCCCCATTCGCCAGTTTGATTCCGAGGATATCGTAATTGTTTGATTAATTACCCTTCACATTAGCCGGATCCTATGAGGGGATCATCCAGGTAATTCCTAGAGCAGGGTTAATGTCCCCGCGGATCTAGCGGACTGCTGGGGTTTTTCGGGACCCATCAATCACAAGGGACTGGATAAGCTGGAATTGGGTAGTGCAGCTATCCAATCGATGGAATAGCTAAATATGGAGGATGACGGATGCCATGATACCCGTCCATGAATAATAATTTTGGAAGGGACTACTAGCTATTTATCAGTACTAGGGATCCACGTCCAATCACTCCTTCCCTTCTGGGGGGGGGGGTGTTGTCCCTTAATTAATATGCAATTTCCACCATACAGGTTTACCAACTATTCCTCTTATATAAACCTCTCTCTAAATTGCCATTAATCCCTGTTTAAAAATTATCAAATAAAATCATAAACAAATTTAAATTTCATAAACATAGTGAAAAAGGGAATTTATTTATAAATAGTCCATAAATAAATATTGCATTCTTTATGCACAAAATGAAAACTCCTCATAAGTTTTTATATTAGATATTAAAAAATAAACACTACACATTTAAATTTGTTTTAAATGTACAAAAAAATCCAGGAATATATGACTAGAATAATTAGGAAAAACAAATTTTATTTAATACTAGCTGTTACCCGGCGTGCCATGCTACACATACTTTCCGAATCTTGAACAACCCAAATAAGTTAGAAACCAAATAAGTAATATTAAAATCTAATAACACAAATCTGTAACTGTTTGGGTTCACAGTTACGAAAACGTGACCTCGGAACTGTTAGTCCTAGACGACTTTAACTTAACCTATTACACCCCCCCCCCGGATAAACATCTCCATGTACGCAAATTTCTGTCAAAATCGGTCGAACGGTGTAGATTTGTATAAGGAATAAACATTCAGACAGACAGCTGGTAGACTTTTTTGACCTAGCCTACGGGACTTCCCGGATCAAGACCTAACTGTATACCAAGTTTGGTCAAAATCGGTCAAACGGTGTGGATTTGTATAAGGAACAAACAGACAAACACCTGATTTTTATATACATAGATTTGTTTGTATACAATACCACTTCTATTATTGAGAAGAATGATTAAAAAGGGGAAATAGACAATAAAATGTCAATATGTTTTTAAAGTTCTGATAAAAATATTTTAACAGTGATTTAATATTGTGTGCATTGACAAGGCTCTGATAACCAAGATTTGAAAACTTAATCATATATAGAAATATACCGTTTTTATATCTAAAAATTATGAATGCTGGATTCACATTGGAAAGATAATAAATTATGTTACTCAATAATAGTACAAATAATAATAAAAAGATGGAGAACCCATTTAAAATGCAAGCCTCGAAATGAATTGTGGAAAGCAAAGCTGGAATATGGAAAAAACAATTGTTTGTGTGTTTATATATATATATATATATATATATATATATATATATATATATATATATATATATAGAGAGAGAGAGAGAGAGATACTGGCTACTCCTTACTTATATCTTATGAAGTGGAACATTAGTTTCTATATCACACTGCATTGGTTCTCAATAAATATTACAAGAATTTGTACTGGTTTATTGTAGTTCTGCTCTGCTCATTTTTTTTTTTTTTTTTTTTTTTTTTTTTTTTTTTTTTTTTTTTTTTTTTTTTTTTTTTTTGCTAATAAACATAACAACAAATCAATCAATTGAAGGTAAATGAGGAAACGAAATACAGAATGTCACAAGATATCTCACATCAAATAACTATTATTAGAAATTTACATAAACGGAAATTGTATGTCCTGGAAATAAACGATTTCATGGACCTCGTGTGTTTTGAATGCCTAGTGCGTTTGATACTCTGAATTTTAAATTTCATAACGGCGTATTAAAACCTTGAGAAACTTTTGAAGAAACTTTGGAAAGAAGCATAGGAGCACGTAAGAAACCGCTTACCCTTCTGAGGTTGTAAATCCGGTGCATTAAGGAGGAGAGGACTGTGAGAGAGGTGCGCATAAACGCAGGCACTATAGGCGTGTGACAGCCGCCGATGCGTCGTGCAGCGCATAAAAGTCGTATAGAGAAACTGCCAGTTCGTGACAGGGAGGGAGTCGGCTTCCTGAAACTCCACTTAACGTTTCGGACGCGTAAGCAGCTTCCTGCGCTATATGTTGTGTATGTGTATAACATCCATTCACCTTTTTTATTTTTCACTTCACTAGACATTTTCTAAGAACAATTACTCATTAGACATTTTCTAAGACTCTTAGACATTTTCTAAGACTCTTAGACATTTTCTAAGAACAAATACTACTTTTGCACAAATATTCCGCTGTAGGTAGGAATCAACTCAAAAATATATGTCTCCAAACTGCAGACTCGTAAACGTTTTTCCTACTAAAGGAATCATTTTTTTTTTTTTTTTTTTTTTTTTTTTTTTTTTTTTTTTTTTTTTTTTTTTTTTTTTTTTTTTTTTTTTTTAAGGTGTAACTAGAAATTAATAACTAAACTGTAATCAATAATTCTTCTGCAGAATAGAACTCAATAAAGCCTTCATGCTCCAGTTTCTAACATCCACATTTTTTTTATTTTATGGTCCGTCGACTGCTATGGCCAGTGGCACCACACATCCACATATTGTTGATATTTTATTCTTTGTTTGGAAAAGGAAATCCCAACGGCCGTACAATGTTAATATGGCGCTTCCCAAGTTAAGCAAGGTCGGGCATGGTTAGGATGGGTGACCGCTAGGTAAGAAAGACACCAACCGTTGGCTATACATAGGAGAAGATAATATTACGAAGTTGATTTATTAACTAAAAGTTCCAATAAATTAGGCTAACAGTCAGGATAAAAAAAATGGACCAGGAAATAATAAAATTAGCTACACATAAGAGCAATAAAATAAGCTTTATGTAAAATCAAAAAGTATTTTTCGATCAAAATAAATTCAAATGCAGAAATTTCTAAATAAGGTTGAATAATTTGATAAAATTGTTACCTTTCATTGCAGAAATAATATTGCTTACCTTTATTATTACAGGGTTTAGAAACACATTTTGGAGTTCCATTCGAATGAGCCATATTTCTGTCAACGTTTTTAGTCAACAAGAAATAGAATGTAAAAGAAATGTAGAATATTTTAATGTCTACAAATTGTGTCATAATTATAATTCTTAATTAAGAAAATTAACGATTTAATATTTTCAATATTTATTGACGTTTCTACATTTTTGTTTTGTTTCGTATATAACTTTTATTGAAAATCTACCAATACTAACCTAGCATTTCATACTGACTTCATGAAAAACAAATTAAATATTCGACATTAACTATTTAAATGAATTCAAGAGGTAAAATTATCTTAATAAGTTCCAATAATAAAAGAAAAAAAGTCCGACTCGCAGGAACTGCCTCATCTTAGCGCGGTTCCGTTCTTATCCCTAGTCTAATTTCGAAAGATTAAAATAGAAGCAGTTATTATTTTGTTGAGAGGAGATCGTTGACCGTTGATGATGCAAGGTAGGGATTGTCCGGGTTAGGTCACTGCTACTTAATAATACATACCCCATATGTGTAGGTATGTGGGCATATATATGTACATATGTGTGCGTGTATATGTGTATGTGTATATGCATATATATAAATATATATATATTATATATGTATATATATATATATATATATATATATATATATTTACATAGATATGTGCATATATTAGTGTTAAATATGTCCTACTTGTATTTACAGCCCTGATGAAGGCTTGAAGTTCAAGCCGAAACGTCGGCACAATAAAACCATTTTTACGATAAAATGTAGTTTTATTAAGTAGCAGTGACCGAACCCTGACAGTTATATTTTGGTTCCACCAGTCTTGAAAGGTAGGATTTACAATCTGACCTGGAAGGGTCGGCAACACAAGAAACCGTCCCGCTAGTTGCAAGGTCTTGGAATCTTGGAAATCTATATTTCTAACAATAAATTGTTTTTGTTATTTTACTTAACCTGTTTTATTTTCGAATACATTATCCAACTATAAGCAATTAAAAAATAACAAGGAATAAAATACAGGCGAAAAGAACACTTTGAATAAGCGAAATCAATTACTTTAAAGCTTTAAGCTCTTATTTCTCCGATTGACATCGCCTAATCAAAACTTTCATTAGAACCTTTTATGTAGAGCATTTAATAAGCTTTCTAATGGTATTCTTCCGTTTACCAAAATTCTCAACAGTTTTCGAGATATTAAAGAAAGTTCCCAAAATTTATATTATTTCTAGCAACAGAAAATTGGCCTCATTTTTCATATCCTGTTTTACACACAAAATTTTCGCAACATAAGAAATTACAAAACTAAAAAGCAATAAAAAACGAAGGGAAAGAGACAAAAATTACAACAAGAACGACAAAAACCCGTTCATAAGAACAAAACAGACGTATTTGAAGTTTTAAGCACTTATTTCTCCGATTGACATAACCTAATCAAAAATAGTTTTAGAATCTTTTTTGTAGAGAATTTAGTAAGCTTTCAAATAGTTTCTATCCACTTACCACGATTTCCCAACCGTGTTCTAGATATTAATGAAAGTATACGAACTTCCCAAAACTTTTCATGTCTGTTCATAAAATATTTTATTCTAACCCTTCCTTAACTCCAAACGTAACAAAACTTTCAACATATTAGTTTTAATGAAAGTAGAACATGCAGATAAAGTTTCAACTGAATCCCATGATTCTAAGTACCCAAACCAAAAACGGTATTCAAAAAATATTTTTCCAATTTTCTCAAAAACGGTTAAAGCTATAGCCTTGAAAATGGTTTCATTCGTTTTCCTAGCCCAGGAATCATATAAAACGAGTACTTAGAAGCTTATGAACTCAAAAACGTAAGCGTTACGATTTTTTTTGCGCGAATTTCGCCCCAAACGCCATCTTCCGGTAGGCGGATTTCGCTGGTTAACGAACTTGACCTTTCAAATTGGACGACGGATTTTTGTACCAAATTTCATCAAAATCGGACCATTCGTCTTCGAGCTAGAGAGCGAACAGACAAATATATATATATATATATATATATATATATATATATATATATATATATATATATATATATATATATATATATAAATATATACATATATATATATATACAAATTTGAACCACCATCATTTTCGGTCTCTAGGGGTTCTGAAACGCAAAATTTTCTAGTCGGCACTTCCGGATTGTTTCATTGTATCAACCTTATAAGCGGGGTTCCTCCCTATGGGGGAGGGAGGAACCGCGCTAAAAAGGAAGCCTAATAAGATACCCATATGTACTCCACATTTAGAAGCCCACATGTAAAAATATTCATCTCATACGTTTTGTTCATTAATGTAATAGTCCATAATTTTGAAATTGGGTTAATTCAACTCCATCAAACTAAATGGTAGCTCTCTACAGCAAACAGTAAACGCAATGTTCATTTCTAGTGTATGAGGGTGTTAATTTCATTATAGAATAATTGTAAGCGCAATTTAAAGTTACTCAACAGTATACATTTAACTAAAATACGAAGAAAAATAGTTTCTTAAAAAATGTTTACTTTATATTATAGAACAGAAAGAAATACATTATTTTTCCAAGAGCTGTTCGCACTCAAGGAACTCAACTTGTACTCAACTAGCTAGAGAAAAATTGTTGTTATTAACAAATATTTAAGTAGATAACATTATAACATTTGGAAAAAAATGAAAATTGACTATGATGTCACAGTGCCAAAAAATAAAAATAAGTGAAATAATATATATGTACAGCTTAGAAGAGTAAGGGCAGACCAAAAACGTTTTTTGCGGGTTTAGTGATTCTTTTCTTTGGAAACAATTTTAATTATTTTACAATATAACAAAGAAAATATAACACACTATTAAAATGTTATGTAATTGTTGATCGGTTTTAGAAGAGGGTTTCTGGTGGAATACTAAATATTGGTCAAGGTGTGAGCATACCGGACCGGGGTTTTGGGTTAGGATTGTCAGCAGTTTTAAAGGTTATTTTTTTTGAAGAATTTAGTGAAATGTTCGAACGTCAAAATATTACAGATAACAGCTCTTTGCACATTAATTTGTAAATTCCCCCAAGGCAAGTTGGCTAGCTCACTGGAGTCCCATGCAGGAAATACGCCCTTACTCTATATATAACCCCCCCCCCCTCATGTCGAAATGACTTGGGCAGAAAGCAGAAATAATTGAATTTCCACCCATAAATGTATTTGATAACGAATAAAAAATATGGCATTAAAACAAAATATATTTTACACAAATATTCAATTTAACAGATCCCTCAACATAAACACTAAATCATCACATATCTATGTTTGAGTCACCAATTTTTAAACCATAAACACATATATGAAATTTTCAGTTGTAAAACAAACTAGACTCATTGTAAATAACTATCTTTTTTTTTAATCTTCTACAGTCTAAATTAATTTGTAAAATTTGCTAAAATGTTATCATAGAAAACATATGTAAATCCTCCCTCATGTCAAAACGAGTTGGGACAGGAGGCAAGAATAATTGAATTTTTACCCATAAATTTATTTGATAACGAATAATAGAAGCAATAACAGCGAGACATATCTACAATAATAGCCTTTTATAACATGTTTGATGGGAATGGGCCAATAACTTGCCGCCAGCAGTATATATAGGCCTGCTTCCGGAACGGCTGGTGGTGGGGGTATGTTTCGGTGGTGGGGGAATTGTTTCAAACCCCATATGAAATTCATTTCTTGTTTGACGTCTGATTCATGAGCCCTTTTATAATGGCTCTGCCTTTTAGTATTATTCCGACATTGTATGAATTTATATGATTTGTGTGAATAAATATTCCTACAACTCCTCCCAGCCCTTGTGAAAACAATATTGGATTTATATGGAATACATTTTGTAATACATGCGGCTAGCGTTTGAACAAAGGAGATGGGGGAATGGGAAAATTAAATATTGCCGTTCATGCGGAATGCAAGAAGATTTCATTAGCCGTAAAACTGTTACGAGAATATATTCTGTAGATTTTATTATAAAGCTCTGAACAAAATAAAGAATTATAAAATAACATATTGTAAACAATAAATATTATATACCTACATATCAATTTTTGTATATTATGAAAATGTTTTTGTTTTTACACCACCGTAACTATTTTTTTTCTACGTTTAAGTATTTATTATTATTGTTCCTGATTTATTTATTTTTCAATAAATCTTTTTCTAAAGACCTTCGCGACATATTGGCTCATGTTAGTCCAAACATGACACAACACTAAATAATTTCAAAACTATCATGTATAATGAAATGAAACCTAAATTTCCATTCTTTGTATTGTAATTTGTTTATAGTATATACAAACACTAAAGTTTTTTCTTTCTACCTTAAACGTTTTATTTGTTTTATTTAATTCTTTCTTAGTTGTATAGCTACTAGACGGATGGATAACATTTTTGTTATTGTGGCTTAATCGCCTAGGAAGAGAAGCTCACAAAGAAATAATATACATAAAGGTATGTGCTAAGAATATAACAAGCTTTAAGCAAAATTTCGTAGACAATTATTATTTGTTATTGTCATTTCCTTCTATAGTTTTAATACATTTTTAAAACTATAGAAGGAAATGAGATAGAAATGGTTTTTATGTACACGTCGGTGTATAAATGACTGTCTATTTACCACATACTAAAATAACATTGAATTAATTAGCCTCAGAATACATCACCTAAAATAAACTAAAACGGATTTAAAATTGTTAAGAAACAATATCCATTCGCAATAATTCCCATTGTTTTTCATAAGATGAAGCAATCAATTATGTGGTTTGTACAATGAAACAATGGTAAGAGGTTTATTATCTTGAAAAATAAATATGTAAATATGTAAAGAATGCTGATTGGTTTACAAATGACATAATAAATATTTATGCGAATAACAAATTGTGTAGTAGAATATAAATAAGTAATAAGCACACATTAAACATTTTTCGCAACTAAGACAATAAAAAAAACTTGTTAGCAAATCAACAGCTGATATTCAAGGCCGATTTAAATTTGTATATGCATTAAATAAAATTCAACAGTGGAATATTTCGAAGAACGAATGATTGTTGTCATTAAATATTTAATTCTCGCCTCAAATTATACAAAATAATTACTTTCAGTTCTAAGAAAACATCCAACAAAATGGAATATTGATTGTTGGACGGATATTATTATTATAATGATTGTTACCATATTATTTTTCTTTAATGTGTAACTTGGATATTATTGGGAGTTGTTTTGCCTCATTTTGTGGAGATAATCTTACAATTGTCCATGTACCTCCTGAACTGGGAAACTTGAATTCTTATACACAAATGATTTGTTTGAACCATTAATACAACATTTGCTAAGTTTAACGAGCCAAAGATTTATTAAGTTGTTTAGGAATGAGGCTGATAATCATCATGCGCTGGGCTAATCCTGAGCTGGATTCATCAAGTTTGCACCAGTCACGTTGTTCAGGGTTATGTGTGAGCTCTGGAACAGGAGGTTAAGTTCTTTCGTTAATATTTATTTTATTTGTTTGTATTTCGCTTCATGGCGATTCACACCTTACTTTATTGTTGTACATTAAGAATCTGTACTTACTTTTTAGAAAATATGCATATTACAGTTGCGACTCTAAATTACGAGGACTCTATGTTGAAGGTACACATGGTTCTTCACTGGCAGGGGGTCTGTAATGAATGTAAGTTAATTTAAGTTATGATAAGAACCCAAGGAATGTTTGGGATTCGACTAGTAGAAAAACGTCAGATTTTCAGAAAAATTTACAACTTTTGTGCAAGCTCTTTGGCAGCCAGCTTAGGCACTAAATGCCTACGAGGGGAGGGCGACCACAATAAATTTTATTTTATTTCTTTATTGAATTCAAGAGCTCCGTAACTAAGACTATAAGCTCTTAAACAATCAAAAAATGAAATACAAGAAAAAATTGAATAAAACATTAATGAATACAAAAGGAAATTAACACTTGTCTCTATATAATATTCACAGCTATGATTTTGACACCTCAGAACCTAAAGTCAACATTAAAAACAGAAGATGTCAAAAGAAAAAAAAAAAGAAAAAGAAAAGAAAAAAAAGGAACATTGAAAAAAAAAATAGAAAAATGTTTTTTTCTGAAAAAGCCATCTACTTTTTCTTAACATTCGCTGTGTTTCTAGAAGATTTCTGAAGGCTTCCTTTCGCAAATTTGCTGTTTTTTCCTTCCTTAGAAGATTCTGATCTCTGATCAGACTCTAGTGCCCCAGCCTCAAGTACCGCACTTTCTGTTGTCACTACTAGCTTGGTATCTTCTAGGCGAGGAGGAGCTGTGTCTTGTTCGAGGTCAAGTTCAGAGCCACTGTGATTATCAGTACCGGAGTACCGGGGAACTTTAACAAAGCAAGCTTTTCTAGATGTTCAAACCTTTGCAACATTATTTCTGCTGCGCTCAATAATTGGCACATACTGGTATGTTCACGTTCTTCCCCTATATCTTCTGTAATATTTTCTTTTTCTTCTAAATTCTCTTCTATTGTGTATGTAGGAAAATCTTGGCGTTGGTTTTCTTTAGATGAGTTTTGTTCAGCAGTAACAGAAAAAGGGTTTGTGAAAGATGTTGAGGCTCCTTGAGTACTGTGAGAAAAAAGAAAAACTTCATCTGTTTCTTGAGCCAGTGACCATGAATAAGAGTGGGTATATGGATAGGTGACCAACACTTATCCATGGTCACCTTAAACTTATCTTGGTCTTCCCCCTCTAGGCATTTAGTGCTGAAGAAGGCTGCCAAAGAGCACGAGCACAATAACTTTTAAGTGGATAAGCGTGGATATATGGTTAGGTGACCAACACTTATCCATGGTCACCTTAAAGTTATCTTGGTCTTCCCCCTGTAGGCATTTAGTGCTACAGAAGGCTGCGAAAGAGCGTACTGAATCGGTCGCAATATAGATTTTTCTGATGGTCTGACGTTTTTCTCTTAGCTGAATCCTAACCAATCCTTATCTTTCACTTTGGTATGTTAATCGAGCATGTCCAATCCGGGTCAATTTAGCGGGTCAAAAAAAAAAAAAAGGTGTATTATAGTTTTTGGTACAGATCACTTTTTCGGATGAGTTTGAGCCTGTGTTATCTATTGCCTTAGGATATAATCTTTAAATAAAATATTAATGTCTTCTACGCTCTCGTTTATTCATTCGAACTCCTGCATTAACTGTGAGTAATAAATAAGCATTAAGTAAATCTGTACAAGGTTCGGCTTATCCTGGCTATAATGGTTAATAAGAAAGTGGCAAAAGGCGATTAAAGATGCTAACAGCCACGGCAGAAGCCAGCTCCTTAACAACCTGGCTATTGTTATTTTTATCGATTTCACCTTAATCTTGCAAATTCCGGCGCTGAGTAAAAAAAAAGGAGAGATAAAAAAAAGAGTACTAATCAGAATTAGCATAAACAAGTCATACTTCAAAGTTCTAACACGGGCCCGTTGGCCGGATAAAAACAGATATAACATAAAGATTTCATGCAATCAACTTTTATTACAAACACTCACGAACCTTTTAAACAGTAGATTTAAATTCACGCAAAATGTGAATGCATAATTAGAACACCTTTTATTGGGAATATGCTCTTTCCGATGGTTAGTCGTGGGTGATGTGCAGATAGTTATGATTTTTATTTTATTTTATTTTTTTTTTAAATGGAAAAATTACAATCTGTTCCTGATAACAAATACAAATTTCTAGCACCAATTTTGGTGCAACCTCTAATTTCTAGAACATATTTGTCTGTAATGTCCGAATTCCACTCAATTGTTATAAATGTCTCCAAGTGTACTTCTTGTTAGGAAGCCCTCTCGTCACCATGTATCCTCAATGGTGTATATGTGGTGTGCCTCCGATTAATTGAAAAGGGTGATATATATATATATATATATATATATATATATATATATATATATATATATATATATACAGGGTGTCCCAGTATATGTGTCCACCCCCTTTTCCTCCTAGAGTTGTTGGAATTTCAAAATGAAACTTGGTAGGTCTTAGTTATGTTGCATGAGGTTACTTTTGAAGGTTTAGTTGACTTTGTAACATTCTCCAGCGCATCTAACTCTTGATTTTCCAATGGCGGCAGGTATTTTTTATGACGAATTCTGACAGAAAATTTAATTTCAAGACTAATTTATTCAGAGACATCTTTTGATCCGACGCACCGTTTGCGCGTAAAACGCAAAAAACTGAAAAATATCGCCCTTTTGTAGACAAATTCCTATTTATCACTGAAACCAAGCCTTGTACGTAAAAACACCTCGATACAAACGTTGTAGCCTATTAATGTTCCTTTCAGATGATACCAAGATCAAAGTTGTAGGTTTTTATTATTATAATTAACAACGGGTGCCCACGTAGAGGGAGCTGCACCGAGGCCAACAAGGCCTATTGTGCCACCCGACAAGCCAGCCTGTTACACCAACAGCGCCGTATCCGAAATGAACCTTAACAGAGTTCGAAGGTTCAGTTCCGGTAGCCTTCTAGGGTCATCAATGAAGTCTGCACCAAAATGCAGGTATCTCTTAGCTACAAGAGCTGGACATCTGCATATGATGTGATACGGCGTCTCGTCGTCTTCAAAGCATAGTCTGCACCATGAGGTCCTGGTCAGCCCCATGGAGTAGAGGTGCCGGTGCATTCTACAGTGACCTGTAAGAAGAGCTGTAACTAGTCTTACCTTGGACCTGCACAGATTAGGTAAGTTGTAGGTTTAATATTTAACGGGATATTATGAATGAAAAATATACCTTAAAAGTTTTAAAAAGTAACAATTCAGAAAATCGATATGAATAGAAAAAAAAGTAGCTGACATAAACAATAAAAAAAAAAGTACTTATTTACTTTATGAAAAAAAGTATATAAAAATTATTATAAAACAGAACAGAATAAATTTATTTTTCCATATGAAATTATTAAACTAAAAAAAAAATTTGCCTTTGTTTTCATTCATAATACACCGTTAAATATTTAATCTACAACTTTGATCTTGGTATCATCTGAAAGGAACATTAATAGGCTACAACGTTTGTATAGAGGTGTTTTTACGTACAAGGCTTGGTTTCAGTGATAAATAGGAATTTGTCTACAAAAGGGCGATATTTTTCAGTTTTTTGCGTTTTACGCGCAAACGGTGCGTCGGATCAAAAGATGTCTCTGAATACATTAGTCTTACAATTAAATTTTCTATCAGAATTCGTCATAAAAAAATACCTGCCGCCATTGGAATATCAAGAGTTAGATGCGCTGGAGAAAAACTGGAGAATGTTACAAAGTCAACTAAACCTTTAAAAAAAAACCTCATGCAACATAACTAAGACCTACCAAGTTTCATTTCGAAATTCCAACAACTCTAGGAGGAAAAGGGGGTGGACACATATACTGGGACACCCTGTATATTATATCTGTAGTGGATGTAATAATTTCTGAAATATTTTTCAAGTGGGAACCATCCAGTAAATACGATGCAAAAATCTCTGATTAACGTTTCATTCGAATAAATTGATCTAGAATAATATTAATTAGAAATACTATAGAATAGAAAATAGTGTAATATTTTTCAGCTGCATACACTTCAAACTACAAGTTGAGAAAGAAATTTTTACTTATAAAGGAATTCTTTGGTCTAAAACGAAATTGAGGCCTATGAAATTCCTTCATTATAAAACCACAAAAATCTTTTAGCAGAAAGAATGTCTATTTACATTTCTAACTTGATGAATGGTTGTGGCGTCCTCCAAGGTATCATTTTGATCCCTGTAATGATGTAATCTTGATTTTCAATTCCCATGGTTTTTTTTAGTTTTGCTCAGTAAGTACATGTTTCAACGCTATGTTATGTTGCAAAGTCTGCATATAGGATTGTGTTTTTTTTTTATGAGGTAGTTGTATGTAAATACTTGGTGTCCGTTGTAAATTACTGTGAATTCTTGTCACTGTATATTTCTCATTAATACAGGATGGAAGTCGAAGGCGTTTGGAACTGAGCAACGGCTTTAAGTAAGGAAGACCAGTGGAATAAAATTATTTTTTATCAGCCAAAAGCCCAGGTTATTTTACGTCTGATGTTTTTGTTTTCGAATTCGGGCATCTATTTGACACTACGTAGGCATCGTGCCCTTGGTTTGCGCAGTCCAAGCACCTCTTCCGCCCGCTATGCAAGGAGGCCATCTCGAAATCTAAATAATTCTCCAACCTTCGAGGAACCATTAACGGGATTAGATCCGAGAAGAGAATTGTCTGTAAAATTAATATTCAAAGGCCCAGAGGTTGAGGCACTTCTACGTAATATAGATAGTACATCTCCAGGCCTCAGAGCCTCCTCTTCTCATATATTATTTTATCGGTTGGGCCTCAGAGCCTCAAGCACACATCTGGATGGTATGGGGGCTTTATTAATTGATTTATGATCCCATTCTCTGCCTTGAGGAAACGCATTTTGAATTGCAAATGCACTTTTCTGCACTTGGCTTTCTTGTCGGGGTTTCATTCTGAATGAATTATTGATGTCCTTCTATTACTAAAAATGTAATCTTAAGACCTTTGTGGTACAACAAAGTACTGCTAAACCTTGAGGGAACTATATAATCCTTCGAAATATGGCAGGAGAGAGTGGAGAAGAACACCACCTCTCGAGGGAGAAACCGTATTAGAAACAAAAAATATAAATCCCCGCGAAGAAAATAAACAGCATATATATATATATATATATATATATATATATATATATATGGCCAAAGAAAAAATTTCAGGTGGCATTCAACTACACTTTAGTCGGCGTACAGTCTCCTCAATTATGGCGATTTCCTTCGGGACCACCCTGTATATATATATATATATATATATATATATATATATATATATATATATATATATATATATATATATATATATATATATATATAGTCTAGTAGCGGATAATATCTTGGATGGCAAAAACACTAAAATTTCTTCTTGACCAATAAGGCCACATGAGACATTTTTTAAAACATTTCTATGTTCAAAATGTAAACGTACAAAATATCAAATTCCTCAAAGACGAAAAATAAAAGAAAACAAAACAAAAAACGTTTTGACTGCACTTATATATGTAAAACACGCTTCTCTAAACCTTCTCATTGAGGAACAATGTGAAGAGAATGACTAATTATATAAAAAAATACCATACATGTTTGATAAAAAAAACCCATTGATAATGTGATGAGCGGAAGTAGTAGCAAGTTGTAAGAGATGCCGAAGAGAGATAGCTTAAGAGATAGAGGCCTGCGGCATACAATGAGACAGCATGCCTACGCCAAGCTACCTGTCCAGGTGCACTCTCTTACATGTCAGGAGTAACTAAGGTATAGCTTTATTCTATTGTATTTTATGGGGTAGTTCTTTTAGTGGTTATTCTTAACAAATGGTCAGTGCAGTTTGATAAGTGATTAAATACAACTGACAAGGACGGTTAAATTGAAGTTATTGTGATTTCCGGGTAATTTTTATTTGAGCAGATCACTCTTATCGTGGAGATCTTCAAGTAAATAAATAATTAAATAATATATATGAATGTAGAGTTTGCTACAATTTTTATGTGAAGTATAAAATACAAAAGCTATTAGAGAAGAAGTATTACGCATGTGATCATCTAGTTTCGTTAGACACATAGACAGTACCATACATTTATCAGAAAACCAGTAAAACATTTAGCGTGAAACCTACTGAAAGAAATGATCTTGACAAAGCATGAAAAGTAGGCCGGGAAAAACTCTATCCAAGCAAATATGTGGAGAAGAAGAATTAAGATCTAATGTAGCTCCGGATCTTGAAAGAAATTCGGTGCCATCCCAAATACTTATATCTGGAATTTTCATTCCAATCATGATTGTAATCTCTTCGGGTAATTTTAATCGCCACATTTACAGCTGACGTGTATTATTATTATATGTGTAATCAACTAAGAGAACATAAGAAGAGGAAACTTCATGTTCCTCGGCAGTTACAAGTTATGTACGATGACTATTATACATTCGCTGTATAATTATATTATTATATGACTCGACAAATATATCGAATATGACTGATCATTATAGTGTGTATTGGCAGCCAATTACATCTAGGAAGCTCTTTTTTTGCTTATTAATATAGCAGCATATGTTAGATTGTCCAAGTTTGATGACATTTTTAACATTCTTGGACAATCATGAAAACGAAGGCGGGCGACTTCGTACAATGCAAGCTTGTTCAACAGCCATTTGGCTATCATTTTCAAGTGAGACTAACAGCATGGTTTCTGGAAACATTGTATAAAAGCAAATTAAAAAGAAGTAGAGAAATATATTATTTTTTATAAATTGTTGTTTATCTTTTCCTTCAATACTTTTGTCATTTATATTTTTTTTTCAGTTCATAAATTATGGATTTTCTTAAATTGCTCGTTATCATTTGTTACTCGGGCTTTCTATTTTATTATTTGCTTTTCACCCAAGTTTGCAAATGTTCTTCAACTCAATAAAGGGTTCTAAAGAGCTTTTAAAGACGTCCAACATAGACCTATTAATAAATCTGGGTTCTTCTTATACGAAATCCTTATTAATGCATACTATTCAAAGATTTAATTCAACGAATTTTTTTTTTATAACCTATTAAAGAAGGTATTATTAGTGACAAGTAATATTTAGGAAATTCTATGTAAACAGAATCAATAATAATTAAATTCATTAAAAATAAACTATCAGGTAGTATTTAGAATACTATTTTTTTTTCTCTAAAATTGATTAGGAGATATCTTATGTATTATTAAAGAGATTACTAACACTATTAAAATAATCCGGACCATTAAGATTTAAGGCTTTAATTAATCCCTTTATGTAGAAGCATTATTGTAATATACTCATTACTTTTTGGAGGACTTTTTTTTCATTGGTCTCGAAGTGTTTTTTTTTTTTTTTTTTTTTTTTTTTTTTAATGAGATGGGAACAGCCTTTTAGTATATCTTTACCTATGGAAAGTTACGGTTTTAAACAGGTCATTAGGAATCTAACTTACTCACATTACAAGCTTTATTAGGGAAAATGGCTTCTTAACATTGTATCGTTTTACATAATGAAGGAATAACAGACCCACAGGTGCCGAGAAGTGTATGTTCTTTTCACCTGTATAACAGATTTATCATACTCGTACTCAATGGTTTTTTTTTTTTTTTTTTTTTTTTTTTTTTTTTTTTTTTTTTTTTTTTTTTTTTTTTTTTTGCTTTTAATATTCGAGAAAAAAAGGTACATGACATACGTAGATCTCGTCGGCTCCCAAGGTCCATGTTACTCATTGATTATATCACCTAGAAAATTTAGTCATTTGTAAATATCACATAATTACAGAGTATCTGGCAAATTTACATGAAAACAATGATAAATAAACAGTAATTTAATGAAAATAATACACACATGTAGATAATAATTGTTTAAATATTATGTCTAAATAGTGGCTATCATTTGTCAAAAGTAATGTATCTGTAATTGTTTTATTTCTTGGCGGTATATAATTATATATCATCTAGTAAGAACTTCATTAGACTTTCTGCATATCGGTTGTAGAAGAAACAATTTTATTAAGAATTCACAATCTGTGAAAATTTACAAATTTGTTTCAGATATCATATAGAATGTTCTATATTACTATTTTATGTCTATATACAATTTGCACCAATTTTACAGTATAAGAAAAAACCTATGCATAAGTGAGGTACTAACATAAATTATGTTTAACATATAGTAATATGCCTAAGGATTATGAAATTTTACAATGAAAGAAGTATAATTCATACTCTTGAAAGACCATTACAAGTTACAGGTGTTACATTTATTTAATATTATTTCAAGAATATGTGTTTATGGTTCGTCTCGGTTAGCCATTTGGTGTTCATAGTTTTGTTGAATACGGACAATATGGAGTCTATGACACTGCTCACCTCTTATAGTAAATAGCCTAATGTTTGTTTAATTTCCCGAATTGTCTTTAATGTTGTACCATTATTAATTTAAAAAAGTGAAAGCATTGTAAAACAGGAATTTAGTGAAGGTTTTACAAATGTTTGTAAATGACTTAAGTATTATGCTAACAGATAAAAGACATTTTTAATTTTTGTTGCAACACAAAAATTTCTTGATCCATTCATTAAAATAACAAAGAAAGATTTTCATTTCCTTGGGGGAAGATTGGGTTGGGTTGGGTTGGTAGTTTAAGGGCAGAAAAATGGTTGATCATCTATGCCCTTAGAGTAGGTATAATTAAGTTGTGCGAGTTTAATGTTAGGATGGTGTGTTTTCAGTATGTTTCAGATAGAGTTGTGTCTCTAAAGTTGCATTTGTTAGAATCTTGCTTTGGAAAAAATTTTTATTATTAAAAAATTGCATAGATATAAGAACCAGATTCAGATGTCCACAAAGAAAGAAAGAAAAACACACATAAAAATGTATATATTTTATTTTTTATTATTTTATTTATTTTTTTATTGTTTTATTTATTTTTTTTTATTTTTTTAAATATTTTTTTGTCATTACTTTTGACATGTTAGTCGTTCATACTTCTTCTTTTTTCCCCATTTTTTCTTCTTTTTCCCTTTTATTTTTTTCTTCTTCTTTTGTTTAATCTTTTTTTTATATATATTTTTATTTATTTATATCTCATTTATTTATTTTTATTTTTCTTTTAATATATACTACTACTATTATTACGCTATATTTCATTATGACCATTGACTTTATTACATACTAACACTAACAATGCTTAGGGGAAGAGTAAGGATTTTTACAAATGTAGAATCGAAATAATCATTTTTTCCGAGCATCTGAATAGTAAGTCCTTGTAGAAAGAGGCGCAAAATGGACTTTATGAGCACATTTATTTGCCTTAAAAATGAAAAAGCAATAAATCAAACGAAACTTGTTTTTTTTTCTATTCTTCCGCAATGTCCAGGTGGAAAGGAACACAAAAAAATATAAAGAGCCGAGCAGAAGGATCGGTACAATAACGAATCCCTCCATATTTCCTCGATAGCCATCAGGCCATATGTCATATTGAAAAGAACCTCTAACTGATATCGTAATTGTTCGTCTGAGTTGTTGCATGGGGACGGGAGTAGAGTTGGCAGCCTGTTCTACAGCTGCAGTCCTGAGTAAGGGTCATACTCATGACCCGATTCATGACCTGAGCTGCATAATTACCTGGGGTCATGAAATGTACAACATAGCCTATATTATATGACCAAGTCAGAAGTCCCGGAGCATAAATCAAAGCCAAGGGAGGAGACACAACAAGCTAAGGTTGTTCCAAAAGATATACTCCCTCAAGTAAGGGGTAGTATATTTTATCATTTATGGCATACTCTCTCCCCCCCCCCTCCTGTAAATCTGCTTCATCGAGTTCCTTTTATAACCGCGATGATACAGCTCTAAAGTTTCTGCTAGAATGTCTGAGCTAGAGGTTCAGGGCACAGGTCTTGTTAGGGTCGCGCAAACATACAAACATATAAAATATTTATTGGCTGCTTTATTTCTCTTTCATATTTGTTCTATTTACGATCAAAGAAAATGTTTTGACGTATATCCGTAAAATTATTTGTTAAAGCCAACATAAAACTCTAATGAAAAATCTTTAATGCTTCTTAGGAACTATTCTTGTATTTTCGTGTTATTTTAGTCTCAATCTAATCTGGAATTGTATAAATTGTAGTTGGAAGCATTTAATGTATGTAGTTTCCTGAGTTTATATTGTAGACAATTCGGATCTCATTTCTGACAATTAGTCATTCATATTAAGAATAAAACTGACTCTTGGACCTCTAAGAGTATTTATTTATACCAAGTTTAATGTCCACGTATATAGGTATAAGACATATTTTTAGTACATGTCATCTACCGGTTACCACCTTTTTCTCCAGGATATTCCTGGATTGAATCGCCTCCACGTCACTAACAATAGAGGGTTTGCTGAAGGCCACCAAATGGTCTCCAAAAACAGAAAAAAGAAAAATCTTTGTAATAAATACATACATATGTATTTCAAAGTCAAAGGTTTTTCAATCAAGAAACTTTTGTCAAATTTCTTGAGATACAATCAATTTTCAAGGTTTAGTAGATAGTCGAGAATGCAATTATGGAAAACCTAAAACTAAAGATAAAAAAAGGAATACGACGATGCT
Organism: Gonocerus acuteangulatus; assembly: GCA_946811695.1. Lineage (NCBI taxonomy): Eukaryota > Metazoa > Arthropoda > Insecta > Hemiptera > Coreidae > Gonocerus > Gonocerus acuteangulatus. The sequence goes on along the minus strand of OX328127.1, from coordinate 70,920,497 downwards.
TGATTATAGATGCTAACATGGAAAGATTACATCTGCTTTGTAGTTTTAGTACATTTGCGATTGATTCCCTTTCTGAAGAAGTATGATGAAATAATTCATATGATTCTTCCAAACGCTGGTTTATTTAGTTTAAATGGTGTATAGATAAATTATATTTTAAACGGCAGTCGTAAAAGGTATATAATAATATATACATATAATGTTTACAGCTGTCATGTTTTGCCATGTCAAAATGAATATTCTCCCATCAGATGACCTACCTATCTGGCTTCCTAAGGCTAGAAACAGAGTGGAGCGTGGAGAGAGCAAAGAGCATAGCAAAGAAATCGAACTGAGTTGAAATCATTGCTCTGCTCTGTGCTTTACTAGCTGGTCCACTTTGGGTACTTCCCTGGAACCTTACGTGTTTTATTTCTTCGCTATGCGAGCAAAGAGGTACATCTTTGCTCTCTTCGCTCCTCTCTGTTTGCTGCCTTAGTTTTAGGCTTTCTGTCTGACAGTCTTCACCCAACCACACCAATGTGTTTCTGTCTTCTGTGATCCTTTATTCCCCAAATGTGTAGAAACATTTTGATCAATTTTCTACCTCTCTTTCCTCAGTTACACATGCTAAAATTCTTCATTCTTCCCAAGAATGTCTTATTAAATTGTAATTATCCAGCCAGTTCGGCTTCGAATGTGTAGCATTGTTGGCAGCTTGTCAATGACCTTCTTCGCCGCTTGACCTCTTATCTTCAGTAATAGGAATTTGCATTTTTAGAGACCTTCTGACAAATCTACTTCCGTGGCGCTAATTGTGACTTCCTATGTAGGGTTTAGTTTAATTACTTACCATCCAGCCTCTAACTCTCCAAGTCTAATATTCGTAGGTCCGTGAAATGGGAATACAAAAGACCACTAAAATACCCGGATTGCAGTATATAAATGGAAGATCGAAGGGAATTCCTAGTCATTTTGTAATTTAAATGGCAAGATACATTGTTCGATAATATAGAGAGCCTCTTCCGTTATTCTTCTAGCGGAGTAAAAGTAACAGAAAAACTCAGAAGCCCGGAAACCTTTTTGTATAATTGTAGGACATGCTGATATGAAGAAGGAGGTTCATTTATTTAAATGGTGTATATCGTAGTTGTAAGGAATGATGAGAGAGTGTGTCGTAGAGAGTTGGTGTTGTAGGTAGCCATTGTAGGCAGAGGCGCCGATGGTACAATAAGCCTTTATGTCTGCCGGTCACACAAAGGCGGGGCCATTACAATGATTAGTTGGAAGTCCCACAGGGTAGGAGGCTAATTCACAAAAACAGAGTCTCAGGGAAAAATCTTTAGCTCGTTCCCCGGAGTCCGGATTCGCCTTTGATGTTTGCGGGAGCTTCGTTCGCCACATATCCCATAAACTGGCTCTCTGAGGGATTTCTTTAACTCTCATACGCCTTACTTTAGGCTCATCTCTCTCTTTCTTATGGCCGGCCATTACTTAAACTTCAATAACCAATCCCCAAAGGCTTGGGGAAATCTTCTGCCTTAGAATCTTTTATTCTCATTTAGTTTTTTTTTGTTTGACTTTTATTCGGAATGATTTAAGCTTCAGTTGAAAAAAGAAATCCAAGGAGCATTTTGCATATTCCTTTTCTTCTGTTAAGAGAGGGAACACAAAAATAGGGATGTTCAAGTCACTATATAGATATCGCACTAGTATTTCTAAAGTGGCTCAACTGAAAATATGTCACTCTTCCCAATATAGGGGGAATAGGATTAAGACAGGAAGAGTGACACAAATGCCCTCTGGTGTACAAGCTCTGAAGATAGGTACATACAGTTTTAATTGATGATAAAGAGATATTTACCAATCTCTTTCATAATCATACAATCATAACTGAAAAACACCGATTTTTGAGTTGTGTCACTTTAGAAATACTTGTGCGATATGTATAAGCGGACATTTTGTTTTTAAAGCGTCTTCTCCCTACCCTCTATAGGGAGGCAACCCTCTAGGTTTTCCGGGAGTTTGACTTCCTGGCGCTATCCGGAAGTGCCGACTAGAAAATGTGACATTTCAAGACCCATAGATCATGAAAACGACGGTAGTTCAAATTTGTATTTATACATATATGCGCGTATATATATATATATATGTGTGTGTGTGTCTGTTCGCGCCCTAGCTAGCTTAAAAATGGACTGATCTTAATGAAATTTGGTACAAAAATACTAAACGAGTTATTTTAAACGCCTAGTTCGTTAAACAGCAGATTCCGTACACCGAAAAATGTTTTTTGGGGAAAATTTGTGCGAAAATCAAAATTGTAACTCTTCCAAATAAACGTTTTATATGTAATTGGGAAATCTAATGAAAGCATTTTGAAGGCCATATCTATAACCGTTGTATTCGAAAATGAAAAAAACTAGATTTTTCTTGATTTTTGTATTGTATTCATGAAGATCTCGAAACCGATTGGGAATCGTAGGTAATGTAAGCATTAATTCGAAAGCTTATTCGATTTCCTACAAATACGGTTTCTATTTGATTTTTAGATTTGATTCGGAGAAATCTATGCTTAAATAGAGTAATTTGCGCATCGGATACTGTCAGTTTCCAGTTTTGGTGCCTAAAATCTTGCGTCGCCTTCAGATTTCATTTTACATTTGTACATATGTTTAGATTTTTCGCGTTCATATATATTGGAAAACAGGGACAAATTATCACTAGAAAATATTGACAGTATAGTAAAGCTAAATAATATATTTTGATTCTTAAAAAGTGTTCTATAATTATTTTATTTACTTTAACATTTATTGTGCATAGGTATATTCATATTTTTAGATAATATTATTCAAGCTTTATTTTTATTTCTAATTTGGAAGTATTTTTTTTTAATTTTTCGCAAGTGGTATTACTATTATCATTATTATGATTACTTAAATAAAAACAGTACTAAAATAAAATGGCCAGATCCATGGCAATGTCATAAACTTATGCCAAATCTATTCTAGATTTCCAAATGAAACTAGGGATCAGATCCGAAAAGCGATAAGATGACACAGTTCCTGCGAGTATGACGTTTCTTTTTAAGTAATAAAAACAGTAGCATACCACTAGAAGCAATATTAGCCTTTTTTTTTTTTTTTTTTCTTAGTGAAGTGTAAAATATTTTATACGCCATTCGGAAGGAATAAATGTTTAGATATTGAGAAATAATGAACACATCTAGGGATGTTTCCCCCAGGTCGAATCGAACCCGAGGGCACAATATCCGGGGAATGGTGTGAAAGGAAGGCACCCCCCCCCCCTTCTAAACAAAATCACTTACCAATTTCTTTTTTATCCATTTCAATTTTCTCGGATTTCATCACATTATTTTAGAAATAAAATTGATGATTTATCTAAAAGTTTATTTTTATGCATTGTTATTGTCTCCGCTCTACTAAACCATGGATAGTTATTTATAAAATACCCCAGGTGCATTAAGAACATTTCTCAATAAGCCCATCTTTTTTAAACCTTTCACATATTTTAAAAATTTTTAGAACCAGCTGAAACTTTTAATTTTAAAAGTTAAATTGAACTTCCTCTAGTTCAATTTTTCTAGCTTTTTGATATATAACCTTTTTATTAGTATCGACTTTTACTTTTATTAGGAACTGATTTTTCTACTTATTTACTTATAAATCAGTAGAAATACAACTACTAACAATACAGATACAATAATAATTTTCATCATGAAATTAATAATTCATTATTTTATTATTTATTACAATTTTCTCACTGTTTTGTTCTAATTTTTTAATGTACATAGTATGGAAATTAATTATTATTTTGTTGTGTTTTATACATTTAATATAGTAAAACTATTTATTTATTTATTATAAATGAAACTATTTTTTTACTCTTGTATTTTAATGTAGTTTTTATTATTTATTTTTATGTTAGGAAGTCCCATTGTTGTTTTGGACCTCCGTAAATAAATAAATACTTATAAATACTCTGATATCTGAAAAAAATATTTGATTATCTTAATGTTGATGATCGTTTTGAAGAATAACAATTGTTTTATTTATAACTTTGGGGTACGTATAATCTTTTTTTAATATCTATTAAAAACATTAAAATGTATTGTAATATAATTTTAAAAAATATTTATTTTTTTACTATTAACATTTGTAAACTATATATAGTTTGAGGACTTCTTCAAGTGAACTAATATAATATATTTAAAATTATAAAATATATAAGTATCTCTTGAAGGGTAGTCGTTAGAAAATTTTCTTGTGAACTCCCGTGCTTTCTTAATTGGGGCAGGGAAGTGCACATAATGCACAAAATATGTCGCAAGGAAAATTAAAAATGCAACAGTTATAAAACGAAAAGTTTACTGCTTTATTGAACCACGATATATAAATGCACTGCTTTTTGATGGTTTCGTGGCTCAGTTACATTATTACCTTTTAATCCGACATGGTTCTGCACCTACCCAGTTGGAACCATCGCTTTAGCCACGGTATAAGGATGATTATAGAGATGGTGCGAATGATACCATTTCTACGCCTGTAAAAAGCTTAGGGGGGGGGGTTATCCCCTCCCACTCTTTTTTTGGCTAAATCAGTTATACTCCGATATATAGGGAACTCTTTAAATTCTGTCATAGCTGGTAAAAGCTGTAATGGTGCATTATATGAGGAGTGGTGGTGTGTTGGGGTTAAAGTATGTTAATCCGCTCTTTTTACATTTTACAGCGTTGTTGGTGGTGGAAGGGGTTGGCCAGCTCTCGTGTCATCAATCACGTGTATTTATTTTTGTTTTTGTCACCGACCTCTGGTTAATGCTAATTTCTGCTGCGCTTTTCTCTCCACAGTTTTTTTTTTTTTTTTTTTTTTTGTTTTAACTTCGGGGCCGGGCTCTTTTATTCAAATTATAAAACAAAACAGGAGTTCATAATGTGTAAAAGTTCCCCTAATGCAGCCGTTAATGTCGTTAGCCTCGGATATTTGGAATTTCGTTCGTATATGTGAATGTCATAAATTTTCCTCGCCGGACACTGTTTGTCAATCAGTATTTTACAAGTCATATGACATATTTGAACGTAGAACTGGGACAGGCCGCTAGGGAACGATGGCTGAAATTTATCATTACTCTCGATATTTTTGGAATGGCCTTATTCCATTTATGTAAATTATTCAATTTCAGTATTCCGTTTCGGATAAGAATAACTTTAGGAAACTAAAATAGACTTTGCAACAAAACATTGAAAAATACAATGCCAGAGACCAATATCAGCTGTGGTATTAGTGTCACCACCCCGTGCCTAGGGATCGTTACCAAGAGTGGCTGTAGTCCTTTTTTCACAGGTATCACCAGTATCCTGGCTAGAAAATGTTGGCAACCTTTAGATACTTCGAGCAAAAAAAAATTGTATTATTAATATCAGGACATAAAAATTCACGATATTAATTAATTTTAATAAATTTAATTTAATAAATTTTAATAAATGCGAAGCTAGTTCGAAGAAGGGAAGGCATCATCTCTGTCCTCGCTAAAAAGGTTGGTAACCCATTTTGATTTCTATCTTAATTACAGTGTAAATTCTTAAAAGATTATCAGAAGCGACTCTTGTTGTCTACTAAGACTCAGAAAATAGGAAATATTCTAGGAGACGATATGCTTGTTGATTTAGTTCCCTAGTTACTTTATCATAAATATTTAGAAAGGTTGCAAACAGGACGATAACCTGGTACAAGAGCGAATTTTATCTTTTTCACCAAAACCATTTTTTATACGAAAGTACTAATTTAGGTATATAAAAAGAACGTCCTTTACTACCATCCTCAACTTAATGGGTGGTCAACCTTCCCCCACTCGCAGTTTTTCTCAAACTTACCACAATCCACCACATTCAGAAATGATCGCACATCGGTGAGGCATCCTTTTCTTATCGGTAAGCCTATTTTTATCATGTACTTATTACTTTTATATATGTTTCTATGTTACCCATTTATGTTTTAAATCTGTATTATTCTACCTCTTCATTTAAGCTCCAGCTATAACACTAACTTACCAAATCAATCATTAACCATCTTCTATACAGGGTGTCCCGAAATTAAATGGCAAAACTTGAGGAGCGTATAGGGGACTGAAAAACTAAGACAAAACGTACTTTAGAGATTTGCTCGTTTTTGCTTTGTTTTGGAGAAAATCGCAAAGGATGAAACGAAACAATTTTTCATTTTTGTAATTACTTATTTAAATTGTCAATGGAAAAACATTGTCATTGCGAAATGTTTCAAGAAACCAATCAGTATAATTCAATCTCTTGACGCTGATATAGTGTTCGTGTAAGGTTTCTGCAACGGTAATGCTCTAGAAGCGATGCGAGGGTTTGCGCGCCAATTCAAAAATAGAAGACTGCTTCACGATGAATCTAATCAGCATCGAGAAATTGAATTTTAGTAATTGTTTACTTAAAAAAAATCGCAATGAAAATTTTTCCCATTAAGAATTTAAATAAGTAAGAACAAAAATGAAAATTCCTTTCGTTTCTTGTTTTGCGTTTTTCTCCAAAATGAGCAAATCTCTAAATGACTTTTTGTCTTAGTTTTTCGGTTACCTATACCGACACCCTGTATATAATTTTTTCAGTTTTTGTCATTTCTTTTGTGTATATATATGTATATATATATATATATATATATATATATATATATATATATATATATATATATATATATAAGTATTAACTAATAGAAGCCGAAATCGTCTTAAAATAATAAAACTCATTTTCCTATAAAAAATGTAGTTTTATTAAGATACACCGACCGAAATTCTTCTTTCGCACCACCAACGATCAACGATCTCCTCACAATGAAAAAACATTCCTTGGTCCTTCCGACTTCCAGATTCGAACCAAACGATTTCAACTTTCTACCAAAAGCAAGCTAAAGCTTCCGGCATAATAGCCGTCCCGTGCAGTGGCCCGGAAGCGTCAGTGAGTGTTGAAATGAGAACTGTCCGGGTAAAAAACACACAAGCGAGTCCTATATTGTAGCCCCATCATACGGCCGTTACTTACTAATGATATATGCATATAGATAAGGGATCTTAATGATATAGATAGTTTGATATTATTGTAATGCGAGGAACGTGAGAGGTCAGAACCCCAAGACGGGAGGGGGGTAAGATAGCTTGTGCTCGGGTGTATCATTTCGAATCCTAACTACACGGCACCATGTTCCTTCCGTTCCTATCTTCACCAATCTAACTCAGGCTTTACATATTTCCTATTTCAATAATGCCATAGCTAGGCCGTATGCCCGATGTAATACGGGATTTCTACTTCTAGTACAGGGATTCCCTGTCATTACCATAGAGGTCGTTGTGGGTTGGGTGACTCTTCGTCGAAACACGATTGTTCGTCTAGCGGGAAGTGTACGTTCCAGGCATACGTGGCTTTCTACTCCGAATTCGTATAGTTTGGGTTTGCCATGGTTGAACGGATCACAATGCGCAGAGGTAATTGGGGAAAGGAAGAGAATATGAGGTCGTTATTCCAGAGCAAATTTAAAGATAAAATAGGGCACATGACGATTGTTGAACAATGACTTTCCCACGAGGAACCAAACGTCTCTCGTCAGCACAGAAGCATAGAATAATATTTTGTTTCTACAAATCCTGTTGGCTGATTACTGTGATTAATCTATCCAGTAAAGATCTATATAAATACACACAAATATGTATATGGATACATGAGTCTGTTCATGACCTATCATCTACAAATGGTGAAATTGTGATGAGAAATACTTAGCAAGATGACAATAAGGAGACACTGTCGTGAGAAATATATATTTTTGCAAATTTTACTAAAAACTGTTCGGTTTTAGATACTCATACGTTATGGGAACAAAATGTGACCACATACATAAGTATATATATTGTAAATTGTAATATATATTCTTCATAGAAATGAATAGTTCTGACATTTTTTATATTGAGTACGTATGCCGTAATTAGTTGAGAAATCGAGGTCAGTAAATTTTTATAATTCAAAAGCATTTTAAGGGTTCTAACAAAAAACAATTTACATGACAATTTTGTTAGGTCAATCCACAGCCAGGAAAAACTATGCTACATTTTTTAAATTTGCTGATTTTTTTCCCATAAATGGTGTGTTAATCACTATGGTATTTTCTTGATTTTTAAATGATTTTAGCAGTAAAATGAACACCTCATTGTATCCAGGCAAAAAAAAATTATAAGCAATTTAGAAGCCTTGACCTACCCATCCCTGAACCACAATTCGAAGGCTTGTAGCAAAGGAAATGGGCATCGTTCTCATTTTCCTAAGAAATTTCGTTGGGGTAAAATTTAAATTATTTCAAAATAAACTGAAAATATCAATTTAGGTTTTAGGCAATGATAACAAGAACATAGAAAAGAAAATGCTAAGAGATTTTAGTCTAAGCTTTTCAAATGATACGGCGATATGATGACACATATTCTGCAAGTTGGTGTTCTTTCTTCAACTGCCGATGAAATGAAATACTCAATTTCAGCGATCAGACGCAACTAGAGTATTAAAGACTTATTGCTTGTATGGTTTCGAATCCCTTTGCTACTAGCTCGAAGTGGCCATTTGTATTGGAGTTCTGAATCCCGGGATCATCTAACCCAGAGGATTGTATCCGTCAAACAAAGGTAACGAGCTGGGGTCACCAAGGGCCGGGTTTCACAAACTGCAGTCCTTGTAATCTGAGGTCCGCAAATGAAGGGTGCATTCGATGACCGTCGCATTCAGCGGCTTACGATCCATAATCCGACTTCTGGGGTGGGGATTAAAGTCGACGGGATTCTCTCAAAACGAAATGGGGTGCTCGAAATCCTTCGTCCTTTAGAAGCCTAATCCTGCGGAAACACGAAGGCATACACAGACCCACGAGGGACTAGCAATATCGGATATAGAAACTGGACAACTAGCCCTTCCGACCGCATAGCCCCAAACCCCACGGGAATTTCGATGCTACAATTTAGGTATACATATTTATGAGCAATAATAATCAACTCATTGCATTAATTTATGAGGAAGAGAGGCTCGACAGACGGAGAGAGAACAAACATTTCTAAAATAAACAAAGGGGCAAATGTGAGATAATTCCAGCGAAAAATGACTATATTTCCAACAAACATATTTATTTTATAATATTTTGTCATGGAGAACACGAATGAGGAGCTCAGTGCAAACAAAACGAATGGTGCATGTTTTTCTGAATGGTGTCGAAAATAATTACTTGTTGAAAAACAGCTGGCAATATAAAATTTTCTTCCATGAAGACTCGGAGCTTAATTAAAAGTGCCGGTGTTTAAAAATAATAAAGCTCAGTAAAGACAACAAAGTATTCCGTACAAAATAAGCAAACAATTTTTTAAAGGTTAATTCAAAACAAATAGAACATTTAGAAAAAAGAAAACAACAATACGAAACCCCTTGAAAAAATATTTTTTATATAGCAGAAAATTATAGGTCAATAATTTATTTAAGTTGTAAATAAACGTTCCAATAAAGAAGGTACAATTTAATAGAAAAAAAGATACCTTTGTCTAATTAAAAATTATTAAATCCGACAAAAATATAAATTTAACAGGTACGTACAAAATAGTATATAATTTTTGCTAGAAATCGTTTGGCAGACGATTAGAAAATTGACTAATACAAAGCAGAAATTTATTAGAAAGGTTCAGCGATAAAGCGCGCTTAAAGATGCAGAAACTATTTAAACAAAGTGTGTCGAAATGGCAGCAACAAGTTCGTTTTCCGTTGGCTTAGCCAAAACGTTGATGAATGTGGTGAGAATTTTCTGCTACCTTGTGATACTACACGAAAAGGAAAAAAATGTGTACCGATGCCTAAAGTGCTTTATACTCTTTGTATAAATTTAAATTTTAACGTCCATTATTAATAACCAAGAATTTTGGGACGGGTTATCTATAGGTTACCACCCTTTTCTAGCCAGGAGAGGGCTCATGCCTTTTCTTTTTTCTACAGAAAAGCCACCACCCCAGAGTGGCAATCGAACCCACGACCCTTGGACAAGGAGTGTTTAGTGCTCATTCCTTAACACTCACGGCCACCGGGCTTCTCCTCTTTGAATAACATACTTTCAGGGCCACTACATACGTATTAGCGTTTGATGCATACCAGCTGTTATTATTCCTTGGTACATTCCACGAATGATTAATTTACAAGACATTCTCTATATTAACATAAAAAATGGGATCTCTTTTGTGACCTCTTCTAAACGAGGAATTCCTGCAATAGTTTGAATAGCCAGGAAACATACATAGCCAGGGGCATGTTGACCTCTTCCTTTGAGGTTTCACCTGAAGCCGGGGGTCTAGTTCCCTGCACACCATAGCCCAGTAGTCAAATGTGTTATAAGATCTACATTTGATGAAAAATTGCCGGTTTATATGAGATATTCAATCCTATAATAACAATAACAATTATAAACTCGTAAAAGTTCTACTACGAGAAGTTGCAAATAATTAAGGACTCATACGTAGAGATTTGGCTAATTTGAATTTATATCAGATCTAATGAGCTGAGAGAGACTTTGGGGCGTGAGTCCCGAAGTTGGCGTAGAGTGGGGGGGGGGAGAAAGGGTGGGGGTAAACAAAAGTTTTAAGTTATTCCCCGACTGAATGAGGTAACAAATTAGGGGGTGTTTTTGTTCCATGTCCGGATTTACACCGCTCACATTTCATTCTATATCTCATTCCTTATCTCTATTGCTTTCGGATTTTATAGACGTTTCTTCAAGCTGTCGGCTTCATTTCTCCCCAAGGAAGGAGGTGTATGTGACAAATACTGTCACTACCCAAAAATCGTTGATATTTCCCAAACACTGCAGAGCACTTCAGAGCTAATGTACCATTCTCAATGCTCTGGACTGTTTCCATCCCAAAATAATTGATACTTCCCAAACACTGCAGAGCACTTTCAGATCCAATGTTCCACTTTCAGCGTTTTGTTAACACAATAAACAACTCATGAGGATTGACTACTATTTTAAAAACGGATGAGTTATGATGTGTTAACACTGGATTTTCACTGGATGGACTAGTTGCTACGAAAGTCCTTTGCGCGTCGACAAATCTCCTTTGTGAGACAATTTGGCCAGTTATTAGAACGATCTTACCAATAATTACCCCCCCCCCCCCCCCATAATAAGTAGATTTTCTTTGGAAGTAAAAGAGTTCAAACATATAATAAACAGAATCAGATAGTGAAATTGTATTCATATACTTTCTGGGCCATCTTGGTTGAATTGCTTATAAATGTTATACTATCGATGACTTCATACCTTCACGGGAAAAATTATGGTATTCCCCACCGATTACACTGTTCTGCACGAAAATCCTCCTTCAAACCAAAACATGCTTTCTTACTGTTTTCAAATGTGCTGAACACGAATTTGAAGTTAGATTCTGTCTATCACGCACAGTTTCTTGAGAAATTCTAGTTTTTTATCCAAAAATGTGTGTTTTTTGTAAATTTGACGAATTTTTTTTTGGTATCAAAACATAGTGAAAAAAATTCAAAAGCCCGATGATTTTGAGCGCAATGAAGTATATTTGAACGAAAAAAAATTGATGGGAATATTACAAGTGGTTGAAGAAATATGGCTAAAAGTGTTTTTTCAGTTTTTGATCTTGAGGCAGGGATTTGGTCTCTACCTGGATCTTTAGGGGAATGACCTTCCTTTCTCTTTTATGGTGGTATCCTTTTCGAGAGGTATGTGCTACGTTTTTGGGAAACGAAAAATCTAGAGACTACCGAAAAATAGTCCAAGAACTGCTTACTTCACATAAAACATTGGGATGCAATATGTCCTTAAAAATAAATTTCCTGCATAGTCACCTAGACTTTTTCGTCCCAAATTTGGGTGCAGTTTCGGACGAACATGGAGAACGATTCCACCAAGACATATCCAGAATGGAAAAAAGATATACTGGCAAATGGAATGAGAAGATGTTGGCGGATTACTGCTGGACACTGCAGCGGGAGACAGAGGAGGAAGAGTACAAAAGAAAAGAAAATACTCATTGACGATGTGTGTATATTTTTTGAGTTGTGTCATATCTAGTATTATACCTGATAGCATGCAGGATTCAATTAATTATATTTTACCGTTGAAAAATAAAAAATAAATCTGTTATAATAAAGACAATAATTTTCAAATACAATTTTTCATTTTTTCCAAGTTTCTCCTCTTTTTTCTCAAAATCAGAGGGTGATAGAATTTTTCTGAGTTCAGATTCGGACTCAGCACACCTGAAAACATGAGAAACAGGCAAAATTGTTCAAGGGAGGGGAGAAAAGTTTTTTTTTTCAGAACAGTGTTATCAACAATTTTGTACAATATGTATGACAAATCATTCTTTTATGAAGTAGACTAAAAAAATGACAAGAAAACAATTCCTTCAACTAACGAAACATATGACATTGTTTATATGTGTGTAAACAACAAAAAATGTATATATAATTATTAATTAATTAATATAATGACTGACCAATAATCCAAACAGATTTTTTGAAAGAAAGTCAAATAGGTAATCAAGTTTTTAGTTGAATATTACTTAAGACTTATGTAAGGCACTAAAGAGGTGTTTTCACTTTATATTTATATATATATATATATATATATATATATATATATATATATATATATATATATATGCTCATTAGTAGTTCAGAGTAGAAACAAACTTTTCCACAAAGTTGAAAAGTAAGGAAATATATTATTGTAAAATAGTGAGTGACTGAGTAACATAACAAACCTCAATTCAAGAAAGGAGAATAAAGAAATATATATATATATATATATATATATTCCTTTGGAGTATTACTGAATCTAGTTTTTTTGGCCCTTCCGTGAATTTAACCCAATTTTGTAAGATATTGTCTCTACCGGCCTTATTCGAAAGGCCAGGAAGGGTAGGTGGATCAACAGGTTTTTGCTTCCGACTCACAATGTTCCTGATCCGGGCGAATTGCCGCATCGAGTTTCAATCATCAACTCCCCATCATCGGGAGCCGAAGTCATCACGTCGTCGCATTGGAGATAGACGATTGCCCCCTTCAATTAATTGGGATCGAGAGCATTTTACGAGGAGTTACGATCTTTATCGTCATCCATTGGTCGTCGGAGTCGTAAAACAATAAGCCACCGCCCTCTCCATATCCTAGTCATAATAGAGATGTCGTCAGGACTTCGGGGTAACTACGGGGTAATAAATTTATTGCTGTAATAAGTTTACTTTATTGTTTCATTCGCTATTAGAGGGTGTCCACAGGAAAGAAGCATGTATGCCTCACGGAGGCCTTAGTAAATCGAATTCAATGGCGATTTTAACTTCAATATAAAATAGACATTAGTTTATAACCTTGTTTACCTGCCTGAACTAAACTCATAAGGAGAGTGTACGACATGCCCCTCACCGATTCAAAAGAGAATTTTTGTATGTGTAGTAATTAACTATAAAATGTTCCAGTTAAAGAAGAGAAAACGCACTTCTCAAGTATTCAGCAAAAAAAAAAAAAAGTCCGTCACGCAGGAGCTGCATAACTAAGCACTTTCCTCAGAATTTGGGTCGTGTAGACTGCTTTCCAGAACAATTTGCCTAAAATATCCTACATAAATAAAATAAAAACATGAATAGTTCTCTTTTAAATTTGTAATGAGTAACTGATCAATTATTAATTTGCTTCCAGAGTTATGTTTACACATTTTACCTATTACACTACGTAATAAATACAAAAAACCTCATATTATCGTATTTTGATCTAACGCAGGAGCAGGATACAGTCCCTCTAGCGCTCCTTGCGGCGCCTTTGTGGACCTATGGCTGGCTTTTCTATTGAAATATATTACAAAGTAAACCCCCCTTTCCGATTGACCGATTCAGCTCATTTTTATAACGCTTCTTTCTCATGAGTTACCCACGACGTATACCGCGTTTCGTTAGAATACAGCAGAAATTACGACCAGTATGAGTATATTAGGAATTTGGGTCCGGAGTAAACCCCCCCTCCTAATGAACCTATTTAGTTTATTTTTACATCACATATTTACCTGTAGATTACCACTACGAATACCGAGTTTCGTCGAAATATACCTAAAATCACGGCTGGTAGTGGCGAATTGGTATTGTCGGTCCGGAGTAAACCCCCCCTCCTTATGAACCGATTTAGTTCATTTTTATATCTCACTTTTCTCTCTATATTACCACTACGAATACCAAGTTTCGTTGAAATATAACAAATATTACGGCTGAAATGGTCAAATTAGTGTTTTGGGTTCGGGGTAAACCCCCCCTTCCGGTGGACCGATTTTGGTGGTTAACGAACTCGTTCAATCGTTTGCTAATTGAATGCTATATACCAAGTTTCGTGACGAAAAAACAAAAACTCTGGCCGCTATCGTGTTAACAGACACATATATATATATGCATATATATATATATATATATAGATATATATAAATTTTAACGGGGGTCATTTTCGGTGTCTACTAGGTAGGATCGATAAAGATTCGAAGAAATTTTTCAAAAATTCCGTCATGAGTCCAACCTCAATAGCTACTTTCCTTCGGAGGAAAGTGCTAAAAAAAAAATATGTTGAAAATTTAACTGGAATTCTAAACATTTGTAAGCGAAAAGTGTAGATTTTACGTCCTTGGGCTTTTTGAAAAGAAGAAAGACTCCTTTTTCGAACCATATAAATGACTATTGTATTATCTTGGAAGGTACTAGTGAGAAATTTAAGAATTTAAACGTTTTTGCATATAAAGTCGATTCCAGAACACGTAGAAATACCCCAATCGTACGAAAATGTGTGACTTTAGTACCTTTATAGACCCTCCATATTTTGTTTGAACCGGATAAATGTTCTTTGAAGTATGGCCGAATTTTTGAATCTTTAACAAAATTTCAAGGGTCCAGCCTGAGCGAAATTTAAAATACATTTTTTTTTTTTTTTTTGAATCTTCCCAAAATTTTAATTTAGGGTTTTTTAATTAGGTCAAAAAATGTTGGAAACCTCGATTGTTCTTTCTATTCCGCGGCCTTGTCGCCGATTAGAACTGCTTATTGTATTATAATCCATGGATTGTCGTCGTGAGAGGAACCTGACGGCATTGGCCCAATCCTTAATATATGTCCGAAGATTACTATCTCCATTGTGGGGTCGTGATGCCGTTGGTGACATCATCTCTTGGAGAGTCACTCATCACTAGACATGAAGGGGGACAAGTCTACATTTATTGTTTATCATTATCATGCCACAGTTATTTATTGTCTGGCGGTGGACGGTTTTAAATGTCAATATTTATTTTAATGTTATTCCCAGTCGGATGCCGTGCCTCTTTGTCTTGTCTCATGTTCTAAATGAATTATTTTCTTGTGGTCGATACTTCAAAAGGAATTGCTAACGGTCTTATTATTTGCAGGTCCATGTTTCCATCGATTTATTATTAATTCTGTCGTCCCTTAGAAACAGCGAGCTTTATATGATGAAATTCTAACGCACCATTTCGTCCTTTGAAAGACCCATGGATTTCTTATGATTATTTTGTCATTTTCTATCTCTAATGCTTTTTACTTCTTCTTAATACTAAGATGTAAGCATTTCTTTACCTGTCTATTCTTGCTTTAGGGCATATTCCATTAGAATTACTAAAGTCACACAACTCAAAAATCTGTTCTATTCACTCCGTAATAGTTATGACTGCGAAAGACATGGTAAATATCCCTTTATCAACCATCAAAACTGTATGTACCTAGCTTCAGAGCATTTACACCAGAGGACACTTATATCACTCTTCCTGTCTTAATGCTAAGCCCCCTAGGTACATAGATAAGAGTGACAGTGAGTTTTATTTTGAGTTGTGTCAATATAGAATCTAGTGCGATATGTGGGCAACAACCGGCTCCGGGCTGGATCCGGCCCTCTGTAAGATTTAATCTGGCACGAGAGACATTTTGAAAACCCCAATTAAAAAAAAAAAAATAAATAAAAATATTGCACTACTCACACTCACTCCAAACGAGGAAGATCATCTGAGATGGGGTTCGTTACTTGCTCCTGCGGAATCAAGTGAGCTAGCAAGCCGAGTGACTCATTGATTTCCTGTCGCTATTTAACTTTAGTAGTTTGTAATAATTCCACATTTCACAATTTAATTACGATGTTGTACATAATTTTTCATTTTATTTTGTTATTTTAATAAATTTTAATACAATAATATTGTCGTATTATTTCATGTTTGATATCTATCGCTAAAAATTCTAAACACTACTTTAAAATCCGATGTTATTCTATTTTGAACCATCTACGAACTTATTTGCGCACTAAAGTTTGGCCTACAACATGTCAAAAGATGCCCATACCAGATCTTTGTTAACTTAAAATTCTTAATAACAAAGTACTTCATTACGTACACTCATTTTGACTTTACTGATTGCCTCTTAAATTTATACTATCTATAGATTTCTTAATAATTTAAGACATGGTGTTCTTTTATGAAATTCATTAATTTGGGAGGCTCCTTTAAGAACTTTGAGACCGAGTACCTGTTTTACACAGGCAATATACCTGTTTTACACAGTTAAAATTGGTGTACCAATTTTAACCACCGACCAATTAGATCTTACCAATTGGTTTTCATGATTGAACCGTAGACTACATCCAATATTTTTCTCTTATAAATATTTTGTGCAAATGAATGACACCGCTCGTAAAACCCGGTAATACAGTATAGTTAAAGATAATCATTCCTTCATTAAAAATAATATATTAATTAAAAATTAATGTAGTAATTATGCATTACAAGACCGCTAAGAGAGAGAGAAAGAAATCATTTTATTCATGATATGCTGCCCATTTTCAATGGGTTCCTACTACACAGCATACTCCATCACTTCTAGTAGGAGATTCATCGGTCTTACACAGAGTCAATTAAAAAAACAAAAAAAAAAAAAAAACATAGATCGGTAACTCCGCGAGCATCTTCTCCTCTGACGGTCCTGCATATAATTATTACAAATAAATTCTAAAATTAAATTCAAAATTAAAAAAAAAAAAAACAAGAAAAACTCTTTCACAATGCAACGAGTTTGATTAAACGTTGAATGATAAATCATTTTTAAGGCCATTTCCTCTATTGTTTTATAAATAGTCAAAACGCGCAATAGCCAACGGGATTTTTAAATAAATTATTTCGTTTGATCTTGAAAGACATACATAATTCAAAAATGTAAAAGAATGTGATCGTGAAAAACAATTATCTGAATTAATAATGGCATGTTAATTATTTCGATCCAACCACAAAAACAATAAGATTGGCCTTCATTAAACATTTTTAATCCATATTATTAGCGAGCAGATTGTATTTAACCCTGAGCAACATTTCTGAAGGTTACCATATTGAAAATAATCACGAGTCAACAATTTTAAATTGTTATTAATAAGCAAGAATGAATAAACAAAATACTTGACGCTAAACGAATTGTAGTTGTTAGATGGCTTTAATCGCATTTGAAATTAAAAATATGCCTTGCTAATGTTAATTTAATTGGTAAGACAATATCATGAAAATAAGTAAGGGGGAACATTATAAGGCAAATAACTACAACGTAAAAAATAAAAAATATAATTTTAGTATTTCTTATCTGTAATATTTTCTTTCTTCTTAATCTATATTAATATGTTATAAAATTATTATATTATTGTAACTAGTTATTATTAACCGTTAGCACTCAAGTTATTTTACTTGTTTGTATTTAACAAGTAATACTACCTTCTGTGGTCAAAATCAAAGTAATTTTCTCCAATTTATGGATGATTAAATAACAAAAAAAAAAAAAAATAAAAAAAAAAAAAAAGTTTTAGTTCATCGAAAACAAAATGTAGACGCGGTGTCTAAGGAACAGACTCTTTTTTTCACGGGTGATATTCTGCAGGCGGCAATTTTTTATCTATAAAAAAAACTAAAATTATTTTGAAAGAAGTTTAAATCTAGTAGATTACGTAGGAATTTTAAGAAATATTAAATTTTCGAAGATGGTGAACAATTCTCAATTCTTAATTTTCTGTTACAAAATACGTCGTAAATCTTAATAGTTCAATGACTGGGAAAATACCTATGTACTTTACTAGCAAATATCATTTGGAATCAACAGTTTAAATTTGAAGTTGGTCAGTCTAAAATTGAAAGCGCTAGCGTATTGCCCGATTTGGAAAACATAGTTTTGAGAAAATCCACTTCAAAGTTTAATGTATCGAAAAGTTCATTTTTTAAAAATTGTTTCTTATAATAAAGATAAAAAAAGGGTTTTAATTTATAAATGTACCGGGGCTTTAGTTGAAAAGTGGAATTTTGGCACATAAACACTCTTGAATATGATTTTTGATTTGTTAAGGAAGCATTTAAGCCCATAAAAAGGAAAATGGTAAAAAAAAAGTTACAAGGTAATGTTACCTTTTAAGTGAATTGTAATTTCAATATCTTTTAATTGGTTTATGTTTTGGAAGGTTCTTCTCTTTTAACAGGATAATATCTTTCAAAATTACACTAAGAGATAAAGAAAATGTTGATTTTTTTTTTTTTAGGATGCTCTCCTATGTTTATAACTCGAAATACTTCTGCAAAAGTTGAAATTCCGAGAGCAGAGGCAATTCATTTAATTCTAAGCAAACTGAGCTACCAAGAAAAGATCAACTAACCTCCGATTACTAAAATAGGAGCAGCAAGTTAACCACAGACGGTCGAGAGAGGAGGCCCCAAAACTTTTTTAATTATCCTTGGGAAGTAAGACAGAGCCCTCTAGCGGTGTATTGAAGGAGAATTGCTTTATGTAATGGCTGCCTCGGTAATCCAGCTGGTAATAGAACTGCGCTCTATACACAGAAATAGAATACGCCAAGAGTTATGGGGTTAGCGATAGGAAACTTAATAGCATTTTGCTAATTAGATTCTATAACAGTGTGAGAGAGAGAGGGAGAGGGAGAAGGGACCCCAAGCTCTCTACCAAGTTAATAATTTAATTAGATTAAATTAATTACAGACCTTAATTAATATAAAGGAGAACTAGCTGTAAGATCCATTGCTACTTGTTCACAACGGCGAGGTTAATCCGATAGCTGCCTCTATTGGTCAGGATTCAATAGGAAACTTGCTTCTTTTTAACATTTGGCTTCAGCAAATAAAGAAATAAACCTTATAACTACATTTTATCAGGAGTATTGAATTCCCATTCACAAGAGTTAATTCCTCAGCAGGATACAGTAAGAATTATCAAGAAAAGACAATTAGACTAGCTCGGACTTGTTAGAATAATGCCTAAGGCTCAATTGCTAAATATGAACGCCGGGAGTATCAAGAAAGAGTGCAAGGCCGCGCAAAAGATGGTTCGATGAAGTTGAAAAGGATTTCAGTGTTCGACGATGGTGCACCAAAGTACCTACCACATAGAGTGAAATGGAGCAGGATCATTGGGGAAGCTTTGGATCTGGACGGGAAGCAATTCCATTCAGTTTGTACGTTCATAGACTCCAAGGTTATGTTGTCACTCAGTTGGAGCAAAAAATATAAAATGTTTCGACAAACAAACCAAAAAGTCGATTTGCAAAAATGGCAACAATCTTGGTGTGACAAGACATACAATGAGCTTAATATCTCAATAAGTGGCCTTCATTTTCAGTTCAACATGAAGTTATCCTTTGCTTCCTAAGAATTGATTATTTACACTTTATGTCGACATATTTGCTAACATTGCAAGACATTTGACTATAAAACACTAACTTAATGCAGACTTTGCCAAAACTTTGACATATCCAAGAAATGGTCCACTAGAATTTGGGGTTTACTCCAAAAAAAAGTATTAATTGGGCCAGCTCTTTTTTCTCAATATATGAGAGCAACGCCCAGGTTTATTTTGTAATATGATGCAAACACTTAGCCGTCGAGGTAATACGAAGTCGAATACAAAAAAAAAAAAAATATTTTGAACGTTTCAGCATGGTCTTTGGCAGCCTTCTTCAGCAATAAATACCTAAGGGATGGATCAAAACCAAAGAGACCGGTTTGGTGACCTTAAGACCCAATGTTTATTTTGTGAACATGCCTATATAGGTTCTTCTAAGGAACATGCTTAATTACGCGGCTCCTGCGTGACTGACATTTCCCATATTAAAATGTTCGGTAAAAATGCAGTTTCACGCCCTCCAAACCGATTTCTTTCAAATTTTGCACAATAACGTATTTTGATGCACTAAACACGAATACGATAAAAAAAAACTAGGAAAGAACTAGGAGTTGTTTACATTAGCTCTCATAACCTGCATAACAGTGAACTTTAGTGCTTAATAACTTCTTTCCTAGTTAAATCCGACGTTTTTTTTTATCGTATTCGTGTTTAGTGCATCAAAATACGTTATTGTACAAAATTTGAAAGAAATCGGTTTGGAGGGCGTGAAACTGAATTTTTACCACATGTTCCATATTTGAATGTGATTGCAGGCCTCGCCATTATTTATATTATTTTACTCGACATGTGCGGCCAGCCACACATAACACGGTAAGTTCAGTATGAAACGGTTGATTATTTGGTATTTGGCTATCGTTAAGTGTTTGATCGTGAGAAATCCATTGCAAAATATATGAAAAAGTCTGCACTGCCTTGTCATGAACTGGATGTATGAATGGCAAATTCGTAGCCTGCTTAATATGACCTCTCCTTTTCTTGATCTTTGTTATGACCTCTTGAATTGGTTGTAATCAGCCAAGAAACTCTTTCTCTAATCGAAGAAGTGATGTGTTTGTGTATTATTCTGTCATCTCATTTTCGTCACTGTTATATTTGTTTCTCGCAGTTCTTCACGATTAAGTAGCTAATTGTTGAACGAATTAACATAAATAAAACTACTCAATAAAATAAACACATAAAACATATTCAAATGATTTAAAGATCCATATGTTCAATTTCAGGAAAATGAAATATAACTTAGTTGGAACACGGTACAAGATTAAATGCAACCTCATTTTAGTTTCATTCAATTAAAATGTCTTGATTAGGAATTAAATATTAAAAGCAGTACAGGATAATGAGAAGTAGAGCTATCGATTTTAAATCTACATGCGCTGATCGACCACACCCTTGTATCAATTAAGTCGGTTAATTTTTAATGGCAAAAACTCCACTTAATTATTTAACCTTTTTTCGTGCTATTCCATTTATAATTTATGATTCAAAAACCACCACATTTAAATTGTACAGTTTACATTCACGGCCGAATTGTCAAACGTTTGTCAACAGGAATACTCGTTTATTCGCTTTACCGGAAAGTAACATTCGAATCAACAGTAATCACTCAATTAATTAAATTATAATTGGAAGTTGTTAGCTCCCGGGATTCAAGGCTGAATTTATTTAATTTTTTCTCTAGGGCAAACATATGCATTAAACGTATAATAATGCATAATTTATGAAAATTTATTTTTAAAACATTTTTGAATTTTTAGAAGGAAAGTAGCTATTGAGGATCTTAAAAAATGTATTCAAATCTTCCCCGATCCTATCTATTTGAAATCAGAAATGTATATAATAAAAACAAGCCTGTATAATGTAATGTAAATATGTAAGTATATAGAAAATAAGGTAATATAATGCAATGTAATAATGTATACATAATGTATATATATATTTATATATATATATATATATATATATATATATATATATATATATATATATATATATATATAGACAATAAGGTAATATTATGCGATTTAGTAATATATGTATATATCTATTGTAAATATATAAACAATAAGGTAATATAATGCAATGTAATAATATGTACATAATATGTACATAATATAAATACATAGGCAATAAGGTAACATGATGTTCTGTAGTAATAAGTTAATAAAATGTAAGGCGTACATCGCCATAAAGCGGAACACCAACAAATAAATAATAAAAATAAAAATGAAACCAGAAATAACCCACGTTAAAATATTTATGTATTATATATAATATGTGTGTGTGTGTGTTTTATTAAATTTTACTACCCTTTTCGAAATTCCTATTCTTAATTTAATTATTACTGATTATTTTGTTATTTATTTATTTTTAATATATATTTTTTATATTATTATGTTTGTAATTTATTTATTGTTTAATTTTTTCTAATTAATTTAAATTGTATATTTTTTTTATTTTGCCTGGCTGTTTTGAACTAAAAAATCCCCTGTGAAATAAGTTTGTCTCTAACGTTCCGGAAATCAATAAATAAATAATTATTTGTTGATTTTAATTTTTGAGTGAATTCTATAAGTAGTGGTATTCTATAAGTAGTGGTATTCTATAAGTAGTGGTATTATATAAGTAGTGGTATTATATAAGTAGTGGTATTCTATAAGTAGTGGTATTCTATAAGTAGTGGTATTCTATAAGTAGTGGTATTCTAGATTAATAAACTAAATGAATAAAAGAACGTACACGCAATTACCACAAGAATAAAAAGAAAATTATTAAAAATGTATAATTATAGTGAGTGTCACCGTACCAACGCTAGTTCCCAACTTAATTATTAAAGTCTACTTTCTTATTTATTGAGCTAAGAAAAAGGAAGAAAAGAAAAAAAAAAAAAAAGTTTATTCCTGGCAATACCCCCCCCCCCCCGAGTACATATCCTACCTTAATATTTGATGTCCTGAATCTAACTCAAGAGCACCTCATACATACTTTATACTCCGCTTGCTATGAAATAAGTCGATCACAACTTGATTTAGGTAATTAGTAAAAAGATGTTGAATTTTTTAATAGGAAAGTACACTTGGAAAGTCGTATGAATTAGCTGTCTTCTTGAATTATTAATTTTAATTAAGAATTACCTTTTCCGAGAAGCTTTATGGATTAATCAATACGTTGGTAATTTCTCCCCCCCCTCCCCTCCCACCTCCTTGGGGGTCCTTGGTTTCACCAAAGGCGTAAAGAAGTTATTTAATGAAAAAGTTTTATGTTTATAAGTCATAAAAGTCATAATTTAACGTAGGGGGTACTCCCCTGACGAGAGGGCTGTATAAATTGAAATTGTTAAAAGGAAAATAAGTCGTTAAATTTTCCAATATTCTTTTACTGATGATAGAACGCCGACAAAGGAACGCCAATGTCGTTAGACACTTAGAGGAAATGGCCTAAAAGAGCCCTTATAAATGTTAACTAAGCTTTGGACAATAAAACCAAGTAAAATTGTTACAGTACTGATTGGAGAGCTTATTTTTATTTAGATTGTTTGTATGTTTAAATCTTTATTTGTGAACAATGTAACTACACACACTATAAAACATATACTGACTATTTGTAAATGTTCAGAACATTTAGACATAAATGCGTACTTGAACGAAGTTCTTACATATATAGCAAATTTTAATAATCCAGCACTTATTATCTATATTTTAATATTTATATTAATTGTTATTTACTTTTTTAAAAGGCAAAAATCTATAGTCATGTTGATCACAAATTCTTCTATCTTCTATAAAAATATTTTAATTCTCTAAGTATATCAATCCTATTGAATTTAAATTATTTTTACAAGAACAGTAGAGACACAAACTAAATTGTTTGCCATGAACAAATTGCAGCATAAAATACCTATTAATTATAAGCGAAAAACAATAACATGAAGAATGTAATAATAATGTGTAATATAAGTATATAGATAATAATAATGTATAATGTAAATATAGGCAATTAATATAGATATATTACAGTAATACATATATAGACATAGTGTAATGTAATAATATATTAAATAATAATAATGTATTTATATACACAATGTGTAAAAGTAATTTTGCAATATCATTATTTATTGTTATAGAGTAAATCGCTAAAAGTTGCGAAACTCATAATAAATAAATAATAAATTATTTTTAAACAAGATAAAAAACATGACGGAAAAAATTAACTTAGGATGTTGATGTTATAAAATAGAGTATTCAAAATATACAAATAATTTAAGGACATCTAATAAATTAAGTAAAAAACATATTTTATAGTAATTATGCATCCATATATAGTATAAATGTATTAATATTAATTCGATAGTATAAATTAAAGTAAATATAATTCAATTTTAATTTAAAAAAAAAAATACAAAATATAAAGTTTATTTTAATGATAGTTTGATAACGATTTATCTCTATAATTTTTTGTTAGATTGATAAAAGAATTATAATTTAGTAAAATTATTTAAAACAGATTTTTGTTTCAAATAAATATGTTTTTATTTGCTTATGTGACGGAATTCAGTTTACAAGGTTTTTATTTTTAATAATCTTATTATAACAAGTTTAAATGTGTATCTTGTGTTTTACTCATACTAATTTATAATTGTCGTTTGGATTTTTAAATAATGGTTTTTGTTTTGTTTTACTTTTAGGATTTAAAAATATTTTTATGTATCAGGTTTGATGGTATTATTGTGACAATATAAAAGCGACTAACTACAGGAAACTTACAAAATTATGCAGTAGCCCCCATATAATAAAGATTCAAATCTTGTAAGAATTATATAAATAATAATAATATGTTCGTCTGTGGCAGAAGGTCAATTTTATAAAAACACACTTTCTTTTTTCTGTACTCTTTTATTTTTATTTTTTTATCGAGTTACAGCGGATTCTGAAGGAAAAGATCATGTCTACGGAACGAATCGAATTTCTGAAAATGTGCAAGATGAACCATGTATTTCCTAAATTTATTGAAAATAGAACTAAAAAATTTTACTCTATCTTTGACCATAGTTTCTGTAAGTACAACAATTTTTTAAATAGTTTGTCATCTTTCAAATATAAATTATTGAATTTAGAAATCAGTAGGAATTATCAACTTATACATAATTTAACAAATAGAGAAAACGTATGTAAAAACCTTCTGCAGGATAAATGTTTTGAGCCGAAAATTTCACATGTAATTGACACATATTTAAAATTATATTCTTCTAGAATACAAAAATACTTTAAAAACATTTATTTGAAGAAAATACAAAGCTGTTGCGGAAAGAAAAACTCCCCTATGACTTTTAACATGGACTGGGTTGTAAATTTGACGAATGTAGATATTCCAGAAGAAGTATTACAATTTTTATCATTAAGTGACAATTTTAATATTTTTAAGCCTATTGATGATCATATGGTAAATAATTATATAGTCGACGTTGAGTATATGCTGAACAATACCGAGATTAATTTAGAAACAAAAAACAAAATTAGAACATCATTTTTCCATAGTTTAAACAAGACCAAGAGAAATGTAAATTACAATAAAATCCCAGAACATATTAATATATCTGTTGCAGAAAAATTGAGAAAGGCAGAGTATAAAACAAAGAAATTTCTAAAAGATAATCCTGAATTATTGGTAATAAGAGCTGATAAAACTAGTAAAGCAGTCATAATAACTAAAGATGATTACAATAAGAAAATGAATGACATAGTTAATGATTCGAATAATTTTAAACAAATCGACTATGATCCCACCAATGGACTGACAAATAGAATAATAAAATTTACGGACAAATTAGTTAAAATGAATTTCATTAAAAAGAATGATCGTTTAAAATATATAAACTATAATAGTAATATTCCTCTGATTTATGGCTTGATAAAATTACACAAGGAAGGGCAACCACTGAGACCAATAGTCAGCGCAACAGAATCCCCTACACACAAATTATCTAAATCATTGAACATGGAATTAAAACATTTTGTTGATAATAATCCATTTGACGTAAAAAATGCTATAGATTTAAAACATAAATTAGAAAAGATGACAGTAATCTCTGGTTATAAGTTGGTTTCCTTCGATGTTGTTAATATGTTCCCGAGTATTCCGGTGGACTTGGCTATCAAACTTATTGGCAAAAATTGGGATAAAATTGTAGAACTAACTAAAATAAAAGACAAAAACCTGTTTATAGATGGTATTAAATTATGTACAAAGGATGGCTATTTCAAGTTTAACAATAGAATTTATAAACAAAAATTTGGAGTACAAATGGGCAACCACTTATCTGTTTCTATTAGTGGAATTGTAATGAACCACATATTAGAAGAAATCATAAATGACTGTAACATTCATATCCAATTTCTTTATAAATATGTGGATGATTTATTAATTTGTATACATGAAAACGATATAGATAGACTCTTCCAGTTTTTTAATAATAAGACGAATTTAGGGTTCACTTTAGAAATTGAAAATGAAAACAAAATTATGTTTTTAGATATGGAAATAATTCGAACTAATGACAATAGACTTGAGTTTAAATGGCAGACTAAAAATACATTTTCTGGTCGTATGATTAATTTTTATTCTAGTCACCCTTTAAATTTTAAAAAGAATTTGCTTTATAATAGGACACTGACGGCGCTTCTGCGAACATCACCAAAATATTTAAATGAAATAACAAATAAACTCAAAACTATATTTAGAGATAATAATTACCCTGAGGAAATTATAAATAAAGAAATTAAAAGAGCCGAAAGAAATGTTTTTTACAAAAAGAAATTAGATGTGAGGAAAAATTTAAATTTAATCAATTTTGACTTGAATGTTTTTAATTTTACGGACGACTATTTTTATGATGACTCTGATAGTAAACGGAAAAGGGATGACACTGAACATATAGGTACTGACAATTCTAATAGGAGCAAAAGAGTTAAATTAACAGAACCAAAACTGACTGTTGCAACAGACAACACCAACCATACTCTGAAACGTAAACTTCAGGATACACAAACAATAGACGACATAAAAGGCAACCAAGAAAAAAGAAGGAAATTAATACAAAGTAAAATTTATGATTTTTTTGACGATAGGAAAACAAACATTTTAAATACAAACGGAGTTGTAGCAGATAAACTCATACACAATGAACATATTTATAAACAGAAATTGGATAATGACAGTAAAGATATGAAAACTTTAGAGCTGGTTAATTATATTACCTTTCGTTATAATCCAATATTTGCCAATGAGATAAAACATAAATGTAAAGACCTAGGAAGAATCTCCTGGATGTATCACGACAAAATCATAAAAAGCTACAGCCGAATTAAGGATGATTTAAAAGAAAGAGAAACCAAATATAACATATATCAAATTGATTGTGCAATGTGTGATAAGGTGTATGTAGGAGAATCGGGGCAACTTTTAAAAAAGAGAATAAAACAACATGCCAAAAACCTTGACGAGAAAGACAACAAGACTGCATTGGTGGATCATGCGATACAATATAGCCACACATTTAATTTTGACACGGTAAAGATATTAGATAAAGAGAAAAACCCCATAAAAAGAAAAATTAAGGAAAATATACACATAATTAAAAATAGGAAAAAGGCCGTCAACAAAAAAACAGATATTAAATACCTGGATAAAATATTTTTTAATTTAATAAACAAGACGACTTAAAAAGATTTTATAAAATGACAAAAAACTTCTTTTGGAAAATCGACATTTACCCTAAAACTATCGATTTTAAACAGCTGATACCTAGTAGACATGATTGATCTTATCAGTCCAGACGTGGCCCTACCTGCGGAAGGTTCTCTAATGGATAGGCTGTAACCATGTTTTATTTTATTTAGATTAAGTGCTCCTGAAGAGGCGTCACAGCGGCGTGAAACATGTAGAGCCAAATAAAAGAGTACAGAAAAAAGAAAGTGTGTTTTTATAAAATTGACCTTCTGCCACAGACGAATATATTGAAAAATAGGGTCACTGTCTTATAATAATAATATGTACTTTCTTTAAACATTTTCTTTAAATTATAATTCTTCTGCTGATTCACCATTATTATCCGGATATAACCTTCTGAGGAGTTTATTATGACTTCTTACTTTCACAAACATATAATTATATATATATATATATATATATATATATATATATATATATCAATAGTTTCCATTCTGAAATCACCAAATATCTCCAAAAGACCAACCAAAGACAATCAGGACGAAGGGAAGAGTTGAGGTTTAGACCACCAATATATTATAGTATAAAAGATACTAATAGTCGAGAGACCGATCCCTCAAGACTTGCTTGAGGCTAATAGAGCGACTTGTCAAAGGAAAAAAGCAGCTTTCAAGTCAAAGGCCCGTCTTATTTATGGGTTTAGTTCATGGGAACAACATGTCTATCCTTAATCTTCCTTCGGTAATACCACGCTTTCCTGAGCTTGAGGATCGGGACCATATTGTACCGGGATATATGACAAATTGTGAGAAATAACTCAAGACAGAAAATGAAATATTAGTTACGATTAGTATTATTTATATAATTTTAGAATATGAATATCAATAGTTTATTTATTCCTTAGAAAGGATATACCATCAAAATGAGGGGTATACCAATTCAGCCATTAGTTATACCGCTTGGAGAAAATTTAAGATATTTAGGATAGAAGACTATATTACCATGACATTTCTTTAGTTCATATTCCACGTTCTTGAGCTATAAAAGAGAGTAAGTGAAAGAGGAGACAAAGAGAAAGAGAGAGAATGTAAGTTTTTAGCGTAAATATGCATTAGCGATGACTAAACTGGAAAAAGTGTATGTTATACAGTACATTACATGGGTTTGTCGGGTGGACCTGAAGCATATTTACGTTTCTAAATTTGAGCAGAAGGCTCTAAACGAAATTAATCTTCTTTTTTTTTTTAGCATAAATATGCTTTAGCGATGACTAAACTGCAAAAAAACTTTACAAAAAAGCGTTCGCTGGCGTTCGCGCATGCGCGGTGGCCAAGTACGTAAAAGAAGACTGTAAGTTATACAATACATTACATATATTTATCGGGTGGACCTAAAGCATATTTATGTTCCTGAATTCGAGCAGAATGCTCTAAACGAAATTATTTTTTATATTTTTTGTATTTTTTTTTTTTTTATAAAATAATCTCTGCTGCAGGTGGGACTCGAACCCATCACCTCCCGCATGAGAATCCAAGGCGTTAGCTACTAAAATGCGGGGACATCCTATAACATCCCCTAATGAACTAATTTTCACATCCATACTGTTTATATGGAAGGAATTATTCTCAACTGATAAGAGCTATGTAAACCAAGAGCTCGGGAAAAGGAGCTAGTTTTTGAAAATGTAAAGATACTTACTTATTTTTATCTCAATTTTCTTATTTCTCTTATTAGAGCGAAACTAATTTGTTTACATACCTGAAACAAAAAGACAAGAATTAGCATAAAAACATGTTCAAAATCACTTAAAACCACTAATATATATATTAATAATATGTATAAACTCAAGCATGAGCAATTTTGGACTGAAATATCTCAAATACGGTCGCAAAATCGTGGTAAGTGGAACGTTATCGTTCGAAAGCCTAATACATTTCTTGTTAAGTAGGTTCAGCAATAAGTTTATGGCTCATGGCTATCGGTTAATGTTCATGTTTGTCTTTTATTTTGTCGGCAATGTTGGTTACGTAGAATTGAAGGCAAAATATCACGATTTTATTTACTACGTTTTTGAAATTATTTTAGGCATGAAAACAAGCTAAGAAGACATAATTCCTGCAAGTTTGTATTATCATGATGACCAATTTCTAAGTAAGTCGTTGTTTACTTTATGCTTAGCTAGAAATTGCAGAAGCCAGTGAGAAATTCAAAAGTTCCTACTGGCCTCGAATAAAGTTCTATTTATAGAGCGCTGTTGACATCTTCATTGTTCATGAATTAAGCTCTATTCATCGGCCAAAAGATCTATTGAGAATGTTTACGAAACACTCCATGTGTGCAAAATAATCCAACGACTCCGGAATGGAGCCGGCAAAATAATCCACTCGTTAGTTTGAATAGAAAACACGAGTGTTTAATTTGTTTTTATATTTCTATTTCTGCTCCGCTGAAAGAAATAAACTACTTTGTGAAAGAAATAGTTGGGAGGAATCCAGAATCATCAGAGGAAATCTTAAAGAATATGATCAGAGAAAGAGATACAAAATTACAAGGCATTTTCTGAGATTTTGTGATTAGATTTGTGAAAAAAGACAAATATATCTTTAACACGAACGTCATTTTACAGTTTTAAATGTTTTCAGTAAATTTACAATGTTTCAAATGTTTGTTCATCATTAGGATACTGTTTGGAATCCACTCGCAAATGAAATTGAAAATCAAAATTATTATTACTTAAATTATTTATTATTTTTTTAGGACTTCGCATCAATGTCGATGAGCCCTAGTACAAATTATAAAATATATAAACTTCATTGAAATTATGTTAGCATTTTTTAAATTTAAACTTAAATAAAATACAAATGTAAAACACAAATCATTTTTAAAGAAGTACAATAAAGTAAGTCAGCGTAATTGAATCAGATTCGTAGGCTTTTAAAATAACCAATAAGCAGAAGGAATATTGGTTAAATTCTTTTGTGTAAGTTATGGTTCTTTATATAATTTAATATAGTGTAAATGTGCGGGCTAACTTCAGTGAGTAATGTAAAGTTTTGTGGCACGAGTAAGTTGTCTCGTCTTTTGCAATCAATGTTATTAGTCGTAATTTTTAATTAAAAACCAAAAACGGCCACTTAGGTGAGGGGATATACTTTAGACCAAAATATTATTGTTGCAGTTATTTATTTTTTCTTTCAAGGGATTCCGCTATTTACCAGATGAAACTGACGAATTAAGCATATGTCAACGGCAAATCCAAGTACGATCCACGATTTCTTAAAAATATGTTGATAAGAATCCCTTTAAAATACATCTATTCAATAAATGGTTCTTATTATTAACTATGACAGTTTTAAAATTTCAGGGAATTTAAGGAAACCTCTGCTTTTAAACTTTTAAATTTTTAGGAAAATACTGAATAAGGAAAAGCAATTAATAATTTCTTTTAAGAATTACAAATTAAAACTAATATTACATAAATTTTTATTATTATTAATGATCTTATTATTTTTAAGAAATAAATAATAAGCATTTAATTACATAAATGAAGTATAAATCATGCTTGCATTTGGAGAGAATATTTTTCAATATTAAGGGAATTGGGAAATGGAACCGTGCAATATATTCCGCACGAGGCAAGTCCAATTGGACATATCATTCGATATTCGTTAAAAATCTATCGCCTTTCTAATATATATTCCCGTAGAAAATTTTCTAGTAAAAATAAATCTTGGAGAAATACAAATCGTTTTGCCAGAATGTGAAGAAAATATTCTCTGAATGCTATAAAATATCCAGTCCCGCCGAAAAACAACAAATAATTTCTTCATTAAACATAAATATTAGTATAATTGTAAAGGACTTAGTGAAGATTTTGTGAAAGCCTGAGAAGAGTTTCTCTTTTTGAGTTTTTATATTGTTGAATATTTAAAGAGGACGTATTTGGTTTGCAGCTTGTGCTAACGACCTCAACAAATGTCATTGGCCTTTTTGGCACCCTTCTTCTAATGAATTACATTTTCTTGTCCATAAACTCAATGCTATTTTCATTAGCGAGTTGTAAAATATTTCTACTGGGAGTTCCAATATTTTTTAGATTTGTTTTTTGTGTTTATCGATTTATTGCTTTGAAACAGGAAATGGGTGCTATAAAGGGGTCTTAGTACATGTTTAAGCATGTGCAGATGGAATAAAGCTACTGAATATATATGTATATATATAGCGGGTTTCAAAAAGCAAATGGTGAATTTCGATTTAAACTGACGTTTCCTAAAAATATGTTTTCCTCTTGAGAATATGTTTCTGGATATGACCGTCTCGAATTTGAAATAACCAGACATTTCGCTAGACATCTGGCCTTCGGCTTCTTGAGGATTTCTTCTGGGATGCGGAAAAGTGTCCGATTTTTATTAATTGAAAATAAAAATATGACTTTTCTTTAGATAACCGAATTTTATATTTGGACTCTATCGCATTTAAAACAGCTTACTAGAAACACAGCTAATTGTTGCCATTAGATGTACTTCTGTTATGACGTGGCCTTTGTATCGGAAGGTTCGTCTACGTCTGATTAGGCTGTATTTAGTTTTTAGGCTCCTGAAGGGGCATTTTTTAAAATTAATTGACGAGTATGTTAATTCGGAATTTTATTGTCCTTCGGCCTAAACATGAAAACGTATACCTATCTACTAGTTTTTTTTTTTTTTTTTTTTTTTTTTTTTTTTTTTTTTTTTTTTTTTTTTTTTTTTTGTGCATCGACTTCGCCGTATATAGGGTCTTTAGCACCGTATATACTAGTTTTCATTATTTGTGGTGATCCTTGGGGAATCAGAAATCTTATTCAATCTACGACATCATCACGAAGTCTCTTTAGTATAAGCATGTGAATTTTACTTATGTTTATTTTTGCACAATTAATTCAAGATTCTCTGAGAAACACCAGTTCAACCTGTCAACTCGAATGCAACGGAAATTAATATTACCTCGACTATCTGCAAACATGAAAGGAACAATAAAATATAGTATATAAAGGAGGAAAGGCTAAGCTTTCACAAACTGCCTTCTACCAAAGAGGAATAGATAAAGAGACCAAGTCGTGTCCATGGTCTTCCTCTTATCTTTGGTCTGTGATACAACAAGAGAAAGGCTTGGCCTGCGTCCCGACCAGCTCTCTATCAACATAACTGCATCACATCCTATCTACAAGGAGGTACCGTTTCAACTGGCTGTACGCTCGTTGTACGGGAATATGCACACTTGGGAGTGATGTCATGGCAGATAATGTGAAACTTTGCATAGTTAAGCATAGTTTACACAGATATTTTTGAAAATCTCATTGTCGACTCTAAGAATAATGAACAGCCAACTAAAGTTTAAACAACTTCAATCTTCGAAGCGTCAATATTTAGTTGACAATGACAGCATAATAATTTCCAAATCCGGGCTCCATATGAAAGATTGTCTATTTAACTTAGCCAGATAAGGCTCAGAGAAGGTACATCTTTTAGAATTTAAATATATTAAAATCTTGTACAATATTTAGGAAGGTTTACGCCCTCAAAGACCTAATTTGTTTGTCTTTCTGTGATAAGAAGCTCATTATCACCATTGGCAACCTACCCGAGTACCAAACAACAAATTATGGGTTCAAGTGACTAGTCAATTATTCTGAAAAATAAAAATTAAAAAATGATTTCACTTTTAAATATATCATATAAACTTTTAAATATCTTTGAAGTAAAGAAAAGTCAATCTTTGAAAGCATTCCAGCCATTAATCAACAATTTTCAATGTTGAGTCCAATACAAAATTACAGATTGCGAAACATTTTGGCCAAGAAATCGATAAAAGTGTTACGAAACTGTTGACTTATAATTTTCTATTCATTTAATCATAAAACACAATACCGCCATATTGCATATACTCTATATAAACTATTTTCTTATTATAGACATTTTTGATATAAATAATAGGCTAGAAATGGCCATTGTTCTTTTTACTGGTTTTCAGGGATGTAGCCACATTTTCAAACCCACAGCCACATTTTCGAGCCTTGCTCTCGGACTGAAGATACTAGTCTGGGAGCTCAGCCGAGTAATGCCCATTGCATGAGCTTAAAAACAGTTGGCATTAAAAAAAAGTTGGCATTTTTGCATCTAATTTATCATTGAGTATTTTATTATTATTATTAACAATACTATTTGATAAGTGTTTCAGTTCCATTTATGGATTTTACTTCTTCAAAGTCTTAACGCACTTGTATTAACTAATGCATGAGATTCTTGATAGAACTATGGTCTAAATAGGTGTATATTTTCAAGTTTATACTTAAATACACGACTTCGATTCTGCTGCCTTTATGAATTAATCGCGAGGAACTCACAATAAATTAAATACAAAAAAAAAAAAAAATACACGAAGTATTCCTTCACGATTTCAAACGATTAATATTTTATAAATATGTGAAAATAAGAGAAAACCTAGAATAAAAAAAAAAATGTAAATGAATTTTATCATTGCTCTGAGTGAATAGAGCTTCATGATGGAATGCAGTAATATAAAAGCTGCGGACATGTTGACCATACATGGACCAACCATTAATTTCACCATGACTCTACCATGATTAAATCCTGTCTCTAAGTGAATATTAAGACATTTTTTAGCGCATTTCCTCCCTTACACTTATGGGGGAGGGGAGTTTTATGAGTTCTCCTTCAAAATTGAAAATTTATAATGTGCGCCGTTAAAAGAACGACATTGTAAAATCTGCTGACCTATACGGCATTCACAAAAAAGGAAAATAAATTGAGCCAGCTACAAGTTGAACAGACAAATATTCCGGTCAATCTCATCAGCGGGTTTCCTCCTTGTGGAGGGATGGAGGAATCCCGCTAAAAGGCGAGTTACTACAGAAATTTTTTATAAGCGTGAATCGAGGTGAATGTTTGAAACAGATTAAGTTTTCCCCACCGACTACATTCGTGGATAACATGATGGATTCTCTGAGATATATTTGAATGCATAACGTGGTTACGGAACTCTTTCTGATTGTGTAACAACCAACTTTTCCATTCCTATCATAAATTCTCAAATAGTCTTTACGCACAGGTGTTTTGGAGTAGCAGTTCCCAAGGAAACGCTTGAAAACAAAAATAGGATATAGTGATACAATAATAGGACGCTCTAATATCCTGTTTTTGTTATTTATTCAACTTCTATTTAAATTATCTGCCGTTTTTTAGACTTTTACCAAAATACAGGAATTGTCCAAAATTTATCATTTTATAGTTTTTATTTGTCTAAGTTTCAGTAAATATTCATAAGGGGACATTTGAACTAATGTTTTATCAACATAAGAAAAATATTAGATTTTTAAAATTAAATACGAAACCCTATAAAACCCCCTTACGTACAAATTCCTTTAAAAACTATACCTGGAACCCTATTTACGCAAAACAGAACGTCAGACGTTCAAAATAATATAAAACACCATTGATAAAATTATAAGAAAGACAAATTGATTAAGATATTTTATCGGAAAATCTTTTGTATAAATTGATTCGCCAGGCTATGATATTACACAGATTCTACCGTTTTACGCTCCGAGGCCTCGCCAATTCGGTATTGGACTTCATATCACATAATAGTGAGTGGGGTCACATCTGAGACTATTAAAAATAAAAAAGCTACCCAAAATAGTATTTAAGGTTTTAAAACCACTAATGAGCGATTTACTATGGTAGTGACTTAATTTTTACTTTTTTTTTTGTTTAAAAACATGATTTTTTCAGACTGGGATTTGAAACCAGAATAGCTTCTCGGAGACCGTTTACGCTCGAGTGCCTAGCCATTTAGGTTACCAAAAGTCATAGCACAGCGAATTAATTCGTTCACAGGATCAGGCTGACGAAGTAGCATCATATTTATCTGAGACCAGACAATGATATTGTCGAAAACATTTTTGAGCAGCTACTCGTATAGAAATAGGATTTCGATTAAGCGAGCGTAAAAGGGGAGGATGTCAAATTATTGAAATTCCCACTTTTGAAAAATAAACCATTGACAGTGTCCAAAATTTCACGGATAGAGTCTAAAAAAAAAAACATTTTTCCATGGTAAATCTAATAGTTTTTTTTTTCTTGGTGCATCGATTTCTAGGATCATTAGCACCTCTAATAGTTGTCACCGACTTTTAAAAAAATAAATAATTAAGAATGAAATTAGGACAATATTTCCTAGGCTGAAGAAATGTACGCGCTATATTATGTTTGTTATAGCCGATTCTTGTAACCGCAATGGTCCGCCTCTAAAAATAGAAAAGTAGATTTTGCGGTTAGGATATTGCTTCATTCTATGCTTATCTATGTCTATCCTAGGAGAAAATGGTTGCCTTCATTATCATACTTCCAAAATTGCTGTATCACGAATACAAAGGATATATGACAACAGATACATCTTCTTGAGATACCACCCGGAAGGATTATTCAGCTGGCAGTCAAAGGAAAGAAAAAAGTATAATTTTGATTCGAATAGAAATTACCAAAATATGATTGATTGAAATAGATTAACCGACTTGTATGTTGACTATTACTAATAGCTTAGTCTATTTCGAACAATAGCCCTTCAGAAAAATAATTGTCAGCTCGATTATAACTCAGCTAGTTAAAACTTCTAGGATTTCCATAAGCAAACGTTCACCAACATCTGCCTCCGCTTATTTCGTGATAAATACCGTGAAAATATTTGGTAACAAGACAACACCTTGCCTAACCCCCGATTCTAGCTGAAGCTATTTGTAATGTCTCGACGAGCATCCTGTCTAGGAACTTATGAATAACCAATCATAAGCAAATCAACATCTGCTCGAACTAATTAATGGCTATTTCTTTTGAAGTTAATCCGCCAGATGGAATAGTATGTAGTGATATTGAGTAGATTCATATTTCTGCCTAGGGGCTAATAAGTCCGCACAACTGAAGCAACAAAGGAAAAAATTGTCAGCGAGGTTGTGGTTACATAAAGTGTACATTTGCATTTTGCTTTATTTTTTCTCAATCCTTCAAATATATGTAAATGAAAAAATGTGTCCAATTATTAAAGAATGTCAAGCCAGGAGAAGTGATACTGGGAAAAGAGAAATTACATTGGAAATTTGCCACTCGTGGTGCTATTTATTAATGAAAATTAATCACCGACCATATTTCTAGCGGAATCGGAGAGTAGCTTATTGGCCGTGAATCCGTCAAAAGCAGGGGCTAGGTAAACAAAACACATCCCTGGTGTTTTGTCCATCTGTCCCCCCTTGATATACGGTAATAGGCCAATATTTTGCCCGGCTTTGCTAGCAGTACGATTAACATGCTTGCTAAATGTGCTCATTACGAGCACAGATCGGAGTCATTTTGTCAGTTCTGGCTATAACGAGCGTGTTTCAACTCGGGGCAGAGAATAATGACAATAATCCAATCCCGTGCACGACAACTACATAAGAGTGGTCTGTTCTATACTTCATTTGCCCCCGGAGGCAAAAGCCCGTTTTATCGTTTGTAGCAAATCCTAACCGGGCTCGTATAATGGATATGGCGCGGCCGTTAGCATATTCTTCCACTACACATTAGTCATTTATATCTGCTGAAAATGCATTGTATGGATTAAAAGAGTAGATAGGATCGCAACGTGGGACGGAAGGGTTGCGCAGTGGGTGTTGCATTGGATGTTGCAGGGTTGCAGAGGGTTAGTTGGTGGCTTTATTTGCCATTGGAATTGGAGAAATTATTTAGGATAAATAGATAGATATGGAGTTTGACGCTCTGCTACTAGGTTATTTGCGCTATCCAGTATGTCGGTTAGAAAAGGTTTAGTCAACGTCCATTTATTATTAACTACGAATTTTAGGACGGGTTATCTATAAGTTACCACCCTTTTCTAGCCAGGATAGGGGTGATGCCTTTTCTTTTTTCGAAAGAAAAGCCACCACTCCCTAGTGGGAATCGAACCCAAGACCTTTGGCACGGAGTGTTAAGAGCTCACGCCTTAACCCTCACGGCTACCGGGTCTCCTAGAAAAGGTTTGGGTTCTGTTTTACAATTTTTATTTTTTTTTTAATGTGTTGTCAACCACCAAGCTGTCATTAAACACATGGTTTCAGAGCTATTTAAACTGCTGTAATAGTAATTAATGCACTAGAGTTTTTAATTTTAAGATTACAATTTTTATCACAAATTTTTGACTTATTATATACTTTGAGACGTCTGTGAGTTTCAGGGATAGGTGTAGTTCTCTGGCTGTGTGTAATGATGATATGTTTTTTATACTATTGTATATCGCTACTAGATTACTAGTACTATACTATTTCATAAAATAATTGGTTATCGATTTTTATAATTATTGTCTTAAAACCAAATATGGCAATTATAACTTAAACTAAGACTAATTATAAACTTTTCTTAATCGTAGAAAATTTATGTATTCTAAGACTTATAAATTAATGTAGTTATCATCTTAAATAAAGACAATTATAATAATGTAAGACTAATTACAATCGTTTCTTAAACTTAGTATGAGATTTTAATAATTGTATTATAATTATTATTAAAAAATCTATTTTTTTTAATTAATCCAATTTATCTTCATATTTTCTGGAGTAGGTTTGCATCCTTAAGGAATGGCATTAAGAGGGGGATTATTTTGCTGAAATCACAGAGTACATCCTTTAATGATGGTTGCAGATTGTGTTTTTTCAACAATTATAGAGGAGTGATAAAGATGTGGTTAAAAAATTTTAGCAATATTACATTCTTAAATACGTAAAACAAGTTTAAGATACAATTTATAACTACCTAAAAACAACAACATTTCGATCTAAGCCACTTGCATTCTCAACCACCGATTTTAGTGTTCGATGAGAGGAGCAGTTTTGTTATCTACCAATACACTTCTGTAACAATAGCACTTTTAATCATAAATTTGCTTAAGCGCTGACTAAACTAAGTAAGTCATTACAAAAAAGTGTCCGCTGGTGTTCGCGGATGCGCGGTGGCCATATACGAAAAAGAAGACTGTTTGTTATACAGTGCATTTCATAGGTTTGTCGGGTGGACCCAAAGCATATTTATATTCCTGAATTTGAGCAGAAGGCACTAAACGAATTTTTTTCACAAAATAATAATGCCAGGTTTACTTTCTATGATGGGAATGATTACCCTAAGCCCAACGGTCGCTGGGCATTGAATGCCGTAAATAATAATGCCAGGTTTACTTTCTATGATGGGAATGATTACCCTAAGCCCAACGGTCGCTGGGCATTGAATGCCGTAAATAATAATGCCAGGTTTACTTTCTATGATGGGAATGATTACCCTAAGCCCAACGGTCGCTGGGCATTGAATGCCGTAAATAATAATGCCAGGTTTACTTTCTATGATGGGAATGATTACCCTAAGCCCAACGGTCGCTGGGCATTGAATGCCGTAAATAATAATGCCAGGTTTACTTTCTATGATGGGA
The DNA here is from genome assembly GCA_946811695.1 of Gonocerus acuteangulatus. Classification (NCBI taxonomy): domain Eukaryota; kingdom Metazoa; phylum Arthropoda; class Insecta; order Hemiptera; family Coreidae; genus Gonocerus; species Gonocerus acuteangulatus. The sequence continues at coordinate 70,881,461 of OX328127.1, read as the reverse complement.
ATGATTACCCTAAGCCCAACGGTCGCTGGGCATTGAATGCCGTAAATAATAATGCCAGGTTTACTTTCTATGATGGGAATGATTACCCTAAGCCCAACGGTCGCTGGGCATTGAATGCCGTAAATAATAATGCCAGGTTTACTTTCTATGATGGGAATGATTACCCTAAGCCCAACGGTCGCTGGGCATTGAATGCCGTAAATAATAATGCCAGGTTTACTTTCTATGATGGGAATGATTACCCTAAGCCCAACGGTCGCTGGGCATTGAATGCCGTAAATAAAATTGAGCTTTATCTTTCAGTGAATCAATTAGATGATATCAAAATACGCCATTCGCTCATTAAGGGTAAAGCCGGTGGGCGACTAATGGTATTTTTTTTTTTTTTTACCACAAGTCATTTAGAGGTGAGTCTAATGACCAAGAGCGGCGCCCTGTAAGAATATCCGCCTCGTCTGCATAAACATGATTTGACCAATCCCTTGGTCAACTGACAACAGAATATGCTTATGAGACTTTTATTGTTTTAACTTTTCAAGAATCACAATGAACAAATATTATATGGAAATTTTTTTAAAACTTCGACCGAACATTCCGGCGTTTTAACTATATATCGAATGTGACATATAAGAAGTAAGCAATTTCACACAGGTTGCACTTGAAATTTTAAGGCTGTAAACAATTTTTCAAGACGAAATTTTTAACGAAATGTTTCTGTTATCCACAAATTACTACAAACTCGTAAAAATGTTCAACATTCACGTGAATTAAAAAGTATTATGCATATTTTAACATGAGGATTTTATGTATATTCTTATATTAAATTTGTAGTATAATTTATAAAGCAAAATCGTGGCACAAAACGAGCTTAATAAATTTTCTTCTTCAAACGTTATTCTCAAATTTCTTTAGGCCGGTCTCCTAAAGCAGGCTATACACGGTCAGGCAGGCCTGTCAGTTAGGCCTGAACAGTCTGCCTCAAAGCCGGTCGCCTGAATGTGTATATATTCCAGTCCGTCTGTCAGTTAAGACTGCTCAGGACTATTAATTGATTTGTACCAAATAAAAAATTGAGAACGAGGATTTGGGGGGGCATTGGATTTGTGAAAGAGCATTTTCTTACGTACATGATGAAGTCAAGGAGCAGCCTTAAATGTACATTGGTAAAATTTTAATGCCAACATATTCTTTTTCTTGGAGTCTACGTTAGTTATGCAATTTTAGTGGGCCTGGAGAACGTATTTCAGTAAATATTACCACTTAAGCATAAAATTGAATATATATATATATATATATATATATATATATATATATATATATAAAATAAATAAAATACGATTTTTACGATAGTACCAGCGTTCTTTAATTTTAGAGTGATGACTAAATTCAATCTTTACATATTATTTCAATATTCACAGGATCTTTCGGCACATAATTTACCTTCCTGAGGCTCTGAGTGTAGTGGGAAAAGGCATGTCAAAATATATAGGGGCAGATTTTAATTTTTTTATCCCTCCACAATTTGTTAAGCGTAGGAAAGTCCAATGTTTTTTTTTTTCTTTTTTTTTTTTTTTTTTTTTTTTTTTTTTTTCTTTTTATGAACGTTATTTGTAAAGATATATGAAAACCTGCAGAATTGTATTAAAATATTTATTTCATCTTACACATAAACTCTGTTTGGCTTAAAAGTATGTACGGACTTATTTCCTTTTTTCTGTCCTTGCAGACCTGAAATAAGGGGCGTGGGGTCACGTTTTTGGATCTTTCATCAGGTTTTAATAATGATTAACAGTGGCCTCAGTATGGAACCTAAAAATGTAATATGCCTGAAATATGCGTATACTATGGTTTAAGTAGACGTGCAATTTAATTTGTTTCTGTTTCAGGGGTTTAGTTTAATTTTAAAGTTGTATTGCAGCTGATTTATGTTTTTGCAACGTATCTGATGTATACACATAGTAGAAATAATAAGTTATTATTTTTGTTAAACCCATTACAACAGGTATAGCTAAATAAGAATAAAGTATTAAAATAAATAGTTAATGATGTGAAATTAAAATTAAAAACTAAGGCGGTAACGATTCCTTTAATAATCCGCTGGGAACGCTAGTTATTATTAATTATAATAGAAGACTAATGACTTCAATTTAGTTTTATTAGCCTTTGGCCTCGGAGAACTGGCAGCGCAAAGAGAGGAAGCAGAGAATTGAAGAATAAAGGGAAAATGTAAAAATAAATCATGATTTAATATTCAGAGAAAATTACACACAGGATAAACTAAGCATGAGTCAAATTACACACAGGATAAACTAAGCATGAGTCAAATTACACACAGGATAAACTAAGCATGAGTCAAATTACACACAGGATAAACTAAGCATGAGTCAAATTACACACAGGATAAACTAAGCATGAGTCAAATTACACACAGGATAAACTAAGCATGAGTCAAATTACACACAGGATAAACTAAGCATGAGTCAAATTACACACAGGATAAACTAAGCATGAGTCAAATTACATACAGGATAAACTAAACATGAGTCAAATTACACACAGGATAAACTAAGCATGAGTCAAATTACACACAGGATAAACTAAGCATGAGTCAAATTACACACAGGATAAACTAAGCATGAGTCAAATTTAAAATATTAAGAAATCCTTAAGTATGTGTGAAAAGCTCATATAATTCCATTTTCCGATAGAAAACTCTGAATAGGTTTTAGTAAAATAGATTGAGAATCCCCCCTCCCCTCTCACTTTAGAGAACCCGTGGTTGTATATTTCATAGGATAATTCTACGGAGAAACCTTATTTAGAATCTAAAAACCAAACGATTTTTAAGCAGTCATGGAATAATTGGGACTCTCCGAAGAAAAAACATGGCTAAATGCATACAACTGCATTTAGTTCAGCCATAATGTAAGAATGAACAACAAATATAATTAATAATAACTAATATATTATTATTTTTTTAATTTTTTTGGGAGGGTGCTGTGGTTATTTAGCATAATTATATGTTGTATTTTATATGCAGTGTTGTTTTGCTTATATTGAATTGAGCTTCATGTATATATCGGTGTTATTACATTAATATTTCGAAATGTAAATATTAGCATAAAGTTTCCTGATACTGCATCGTTATGCACAGCATCTATTGGCAAGTTTACGATTCTCTCGATACGGAACATAAATAAGAAAATTATACGATTAAAATTAGAACCAGAAATCAGTACAGCTATATAAACAAATACTTGTTGTAAAATATACAAGAACTGTTTCAATATGAGTTTCTTATGAATTATTTGGGAATGACGTACTTCTAGAAGAATAAAAAATATATAATAATTACAAAACAGTCCATCGTTACGTACGAAATTTGTAGATCATTCAGAAACGTCAATATAAAAAAACTACAAAAACGGGAAGTTAATTTCGCAATGAAGTTATTTATTTAGAATTGGCAAAGAATACATTTAAATGTCTGAATCTCAAAAATGCGTGAATGTTTCCTTTTTAATTAAATATAATAAGAATTTATTTGTAGGAATTGCTGGATGGTGGAAATTGATGTTCATAATAGTGACAAAAATTTCCGATGGTGGTTTATTTTACGCAAAACGTTTTCAGGGACTTTTAATGCCCATGCAAAAGTCATTGTCCAGCCAAACCGAAGCAAGACCTAGGAGTCTAAGAGAAAAGCTCGGCTGAATAAGGAACTTTGCATTGAAAATGGGGTCAAGTCTCTGAAAATGTTTTGCGTAAAATAAAACGGCTGTGAAAATTTTGGAGAATTTTCCCCCCTACTATAAATAAGAATTTCATTCAAAATTTTAAATCCAGAGGAAAGGAAAATTTGGTTTATTTCAGATTCTTCCACTGGACTCTTTGCCTGCATCGCCTTTGAAGATTTTAGGTAAATGATATTCCATAACTATCGGAGTTATCAATCAATAAATACATAGCGGATGAGAGGTCGTCTAGTTATCCAGGGGGGGGGCGGAGGACTCCTCAAAAGTTTTCCCATGAATTCGATTATTCAAACATGTGGTGAAGGGAGACGTCTGAAGGAGGGTGAGAGATCTTCTGGAGGTGAATTGAATTCTCGATAAGAACGAAAATCGATAGTATGTTGAAATCAAATTTTTTTTATTGTCAAGAGAAGTAAACGCTAAATGTGTCGACGTCTGGATGAAGTACTCCTCGTTGGTGTGACAAGATTGTGTTAAGCTGCTTCGTAAGGCATAATTATTTTGGGTTTCGTTGTTTCGATTCTCTCCCCAGCGGTATTGCTAATTTCTGCGTATTGTTTTGCAGCAACTTCTGACTTCCCATGTTTTCTGTTAGGTGAGAAAATGAAAAAAAAGTACCATATGTGCCAAAATATGATTTTTATTAATTCATTTCAAGTTATTCAATTGCTGCATTTCATTATCTAAACAATCCACAGTATATTTAAGGCGTATAGAATCAAAAATCACTATTTTTGCGATTTTGAGATAACAGTTGATTTTACAAGTTCAAAATGTCCTTTATATACTGGTAAAGAAAACACAATAGATCATGGTGTTTTTTAATGCTGAAGTGGAAAGTTGGCTTCAAAATAACACATACATCAGTAAATTTTAAAACTAAATAAGACTCTTAAAAAATAAAAATTCTTTCAAAATAGATAATATAACACATAAACTTCTCAAATTCCTCAAAAACATTCTTCTGTGATACTTACAACTTTTAAAAAAATTATACACATGCATAAAATTAACCATAAGACTTCTTATGTTTTTGGTGTTTTCTGAAGGATGTGTCTTGTTTTGATTCTAGACGCCTCATTTAATGTCATCCTTGAAAGTTAAAATTAATAAATACTAAGAAATTATTATAGACCTAAAAAATAAAAATAATTAACTGGCAGCAGAAGCACTTAAGTGCAAAACATCCCGTGATAGGAAATATTATTTATCATATCGTCGGATCTATAATAAAAATCCGGTTTCCAATACTTTTAGAACATGGGCTGCATTTTGGGTTTTCTACAATCAGTGAAAATTTCACGATCCAATCTTTCTTCCCACTGTTGTCCCTTGACCCCCATCGATCCCAACCTCCAACAAGTGAGGTTCCTCTTCCTTGATATAAAAAGGAAACTACCTAACACGTGGAGAGAATATTTTTTTTTTTCGTGTTCCTGAAAATTGGCGATTTCTTAGTATACAACGTATTGAATTAAGAAATAATCCAAAATCGACAACAGGGCGATAAGGCAAAAAATCTGCTTTAAGAGTGCCACTAGGGGCTTTAATAAAATTCAGTTTCTCCTCTTAGCCCCTCAAGTAGTGAAGTGACAGACATTCTCCGGTAGACCAGCTGCATCAAATCGATATGAAGGACTAATCGATTTATGAACCACTGCCGGCTCAGAAGTCTAATCTAATATGGCGAGGGGAGAGGGGGGGGGGGTGCCCACACTAAATTTAACTCAAAGAGGAGCATGACAGAGGCCGGCCCATCTGTTAGGCTGCCTTCCCCCTTCTCAACAGCCAGACTCGGGTTTTTTAGCGGGGCCCGCAAACAACACAGATACTCGCTGATTCGAGAAGTTCAAGTGACTAAACTCAGAAATTCTACGGGACTTCGGTTGATAACTTTCAATTCTGGCTAATAATGAAATTGGGAAACATTAATGGATTTGGTGGGACTTCTATGAATGAAATATATTCTAAGGAACTTTTTCCCACAGAACATTACACAGGTCTACAAAAGAGTTTTGCATTCTGAAACCTAAACAAATACTCAAAAAATGCCATCACATCTAGTTTTTTCAAAATCTATCGTGTTGTTAGGTAGTTGCTCTGGGGTTGACAATCTTATGAATTGCACAGGTTTCTTGGGTTGACAATCTTATGAATTGCACAGGTTTCTGGGGTTGACAATCTGCTGCTCCCCCAGATTGTCAACCACAGGAACCGAGCAGCAGAGGAGAAGGGGGTGGGACAGGATTGAAGGAGTGGTGCACAGATACCCAAAATCATCTAATAACTAGTCGGTAATTTGTTTCTGTTGCACTTTGTGTTTAGTTGAAAACTATGCTTTTTTTTTAGTTTGTACTTAATATAAATAACAGGTCTTTTTAAATACATTTTTGTGTTTTTTATGTTCCCCCTTTTCATATTTTGCAAGAAAACTGTACGTGATGGACACATGGTGATCATTTTTGGATTCAGCATGCATGGAAATATAAAATCCAGTTCCATGCGGCTGATCGAAAATGCTTTTGCAAAGTTGTGTTCAAGAAACAGCAATGCAATTTATTTTGATTAAATGAAGGGTTCGGGGAAAAAATAGTGCAGCTGCTCCATGTTGGATATTTTGTGGGACTATTAGTCTATGATGCAAATGCTACTAAAATATGACTACAAGCTCTGTATGCTACTTAATCTTGTTGCCCCTAATCATTTCAACTGATAGTCCCACATAATATCCAGCCTATAGTAGCTACAGCTAAGCTTTGTTACAAATGATGCTTGGCTCTATTTTGCCACGACCCCTTCAAATATATTATCTTAAAGAAATCTTGTGATTTATGTTTACAGAATGTCAACGACCTGATATATCTCTTTTTACATATGTTCCTCTAATGATCAATACGAACGTTATATTCAAATAAAAAAAAAAAAAAAAAAAAAGGAGAAAAGTATTTTGTTAACAAGACAATCCTGTTGAGGGGTTTATAAGAGGGACGAGGTCCAATGAGGAACGCCCAGCGCTCATTGTTTAAAATGACACAGCGTGTTCGAAAGGGCCTTAAAGTATTGTTAACCATAACCTTTTAGTTATACTTATTTCTTTTAGTTTCGTGACCTGAACGCCATCTGTTGGCCGTACACTCCCCTAATCAGATCCTACAGACAAGGGCAGATGTACGGCGGTCTGGGGTTTTTAAATCATCGAGACAGTGTAATTTGTAAGCATCTTTCATCGATCACTCAGAATAATGCCTGGTGGTTATCGGCTCCGGTATATATATATAGGCTGTCATTGGAGAAGAATGTTCCTTAACTAAGTGTAGGTAAAATTTGACAGAACGTAGAATGACATGAGATAGGGTTAACATTAATATTTGGAACTAAAAACTACATCGAAGACAAGAAACGCAATGGACTAATAATACACTGTGAGTTTGAAGGTCTGAAAAAAAGTACAAAAGATTTGTATTAGTAAATCTTTACTCCTTTTCGAGCGTAGAACGACCAAATAAACCAAAAACGTGCCAATAAGGACTTGAACGAACAAAGTCTAACCTTCATATGAACTTATTAACGAGGCTGTGAAATGATTAGCATAAGGTGACCCAAATCTCAAAATATTTTCTTGTATAGGCAGAAAGTCTATGAATAAAACTCCAAATTTACCGCATAAACATAATCGTCAATTTATTAAAATTGGCTAAATATTTTATTAAAATGGTCTCTACTATACCATGATGGCACGTAGGGGAGCTTTCCGCTACAATGCCCACGTGAACAACCAGCTGTCTAGAGGAAGGCTCCTGAAGAGGCACCAGATCATGTGAAACATGTAGAGCCAGTTTTAATTAACGGCGATTATGTTTATTTAGAATTTTCTTCATTGATCTTCTGCCCACACAAGAAAAATTACTCAATTTTAAATATTGACATCTAGTAAAAAAAATTAATTCGTTTAGAGCCTTCTGCTCAAATTCAGGAACATAAATATGCTTTAGCTCCACCCGAAAAACCAATAATATAATATTTTCCCCCAGAATTGTGAAAAATCGAATATTGGTTATAAAACCTTCGGCCTATACAAGAAACAATTTATGACACTTTGGGTCACTATTGATATTGATATGTTCTGAACATTTCCCTGAATTTCTAAAGGGTAACATTTTGTTGGGAGTTTGGTTTCTGCTTTAATTTCCAATACAAGGCCAGTCTTTCGCCCCTAAAAAAAAATTCGTTTTAATTTATGCACTCATTACTGAAAAAAAAATTATCTTAAAGTTGTTAAGTATTACAAAAAATGGAGCAGAAAGTGAGGAAGATAAAATAAAAAATTCCAAATAAAGTAGAGCGACACTAAGTATTAAGAAGTGTCCATAAATAGAAGGCATTAAGGGGGGGGGGTGTCGAGAAGGGCTGTTTTTCCCGAAGCTATGCTAAAGAGTGTCATTTAGGATGGGGTGGCTTCACTTCAGGGTGGTAATGTTAGTCATATACATGTTAATTAGCAATGTCATTAAGAGTCTATTTTACCTTTTCCAGAACAGTTGCATCGTCAAGACAAGAGGGCGAGGCCAATGGCAAATGTATCGCCAGAGGTGGTGACATGTTCATAATCATTGGAAGATTAAGTTCGTTTTATATTTTTCAGGGGGTGAGGTTAGCTCAGTGGTAGAGCACTGGACTAATAAGCTGGAGGCCTGAGTTCAAATCCCGAGCAAGCACTAAAGATTTTTTCTTCTAGTGTCTTCGTTCACCGGTTGAATTCGGCCTCCCTGACCGTCCCTAGGCCAACCCAGCCTTTAATTAACTTAATAATGGGTACCTTGGTTGGTGCTAATGACTCTAGCAGTCGAAGCAGCCGAGGGGAAAATCAGGCAGCCGGAGCATAGTACTGACCAAGCTATCTCCCTAGTGTGCCGTATGGTCATGAATCAGATACCTCTATAGTATCTGCCCCTCAGGGCCCTCGTGGCCTGTTACGGGACTTATTTTTTTTATTTTTTTTTATATTTTTTTTTTTATTTTTTTTATTTTTTTTTTTTTTTATATTTTTCAAGGAGTGTGAAAAATACTCTCAGGAAATGTCTCATATTAAAGTCTTTCCGCGTGACAAATTTGGATAGCTTAGAATAAAGCCCCTTAATTTAGGAAACTTAACAACATTTTGAATCCTTGCCTTACCAAAGCAATAAATTATTAACCGTTTTAGGAGATTTAAGAAAATATAAGAAAAGCACAAAATTTCTCTCTAACTGATATTTGATCCAAGATCCTTGAAACAGGTATACCAAAATTTTCCAATAATGATTTATACCAATACTATCCAAAAAGAGGCATCATAAGATACATTTAACAACAGAAAGAAAACTTATTTCATCCGCTTTTGACGAACTCAAGGGTGAAAAAGCAAAGTACTTGTGTAAAGTTAAGTCAGAAGAGGTAAAGGAAAGAGACACAGATGAGAGAGAGAGAGAGAGAGAGAGAGAGAGAGAGAGAGAGAGAGAGAGAGAGAGAGAGAGAGAGAGAGAGAGATTATTAAAAAGAAGTTAGGAATGCAGAAAGGACAACTTAGACAAAAACACAGCGATTCATGGTTAAGTTTTTCATGATTAATGTTTAATGAACTCATTATGACACGGAATTTCTAAATGTTTTTATATTAATTTGATAGAAAACGAATGTATTAAATTGGCATTCTTAATTAGTATTGGAATGTAATTATTTCTTAAGGGGGAAAAAAACAAATTCTTAAAGTAAAAAAAAAATAATATGACGGAAACCGTAATTGAATTTTACGAAACGGAAACTCATATTTTTATAGATTTTGAAGAAAACATATTTTTGGCACGTTCAAATATTTGCTTTGGCTTTTTAGCTGTAAATTCTTAATGCATATAAAAATGAGTGTTCTCAAAAAATAAATAAAATACACAAAATAAAAAGACGAATTAATATTTCACCCTTAAATTATACAAATTATTTAACTGTTTAATAGATCATTAAAAAAATTATAGATTTGACAATAGTAAGAGTTTTACAGAAGTATTATTAGATCAGAAACACGCTCAGCAATATTTTGGTAGTTGCTTGATCCTTCTTATTCAAATATTAGCTTATAATACACATTTCGATTTAAGAAAAGACCATTGAATAAATGTCGAGACACTGATTTAGAATACTTTTGTATTTTTTAATAAAAAAAAAAAAAGTGAGGTAGACTGTTCATTTTTATGAATACCCAGATAATATTATGACCGATATGTAAATAATGATAAATGTTAGACAAAAAGTAATTGCTGAATGATTTCAGATGAGGAGCGAAAAAAAATGCAAAAACGAATAGGTTAATGCGCTTGAAACATAATTTATTGTAGAAATAAAAACATATAGCATTTAGAAGAAATATATATAAAGTTAAGTTAAAACAAAATGTTTTTCAGTTTAAATTGGGTAACATTAAATTAATGTAATTGTCTTCATTTATAAAAAGAAAGTATTTGTTTCAATTGATTGGTTATCTACTGCTTAACAATATCTAAGGACTTCAAATTTTGTCTTTTTGTTTTGGAAACCGAATTCTGACACAAGATATTTAATTTGTCTGTTTTACGGAAGAAATATTGAGTTTGTATTATATTTATTGAACTATGGACACCAAATAAGTAATAAGTTTGTAAAATTAAGTTGTAAGTATCTAAAATGTAGTGGTAAATATGTTAAATAAATCGATTTCCCTCCTTGAAAACTGAGTAATCTACTTGAATTATTTTTAGTGAGGATTAATTCTAAATTTATATTAAAGGAACAAAGGTCAGATATAATAAGAAGCAAACCCTCCCGTCAAAAATAATACTCTTTTAAATTTATTCATTCTAAAGAAAAATAAATATTTATCAGAAAACAGCTTAAAAATAAATAAAACCTTTTAAAAGTTATAAATAAACTTGGCTCCAGTAGAAACGAAAATAATCAAACTTTAACAACCTATTTATAAATATTAAGAGCCTTGATCCCTTCATGTTGTAGTTTACCGTCTCCGTATTTATTTAGGTAAATCTTTTATTCACAGCAGTTAAAAGAACGAGAAGAGTTATAAAAAAAGTTTAAACTTTTGTTTAATTAAACGTTTAGAACGTCTATAGACGAAATACTTTACGAAAATAGTCTAAATACTACACATTTTACGTTTTATACTTTTAGAAAATTTAGATTATTTTTTTTTCAATGTCGTTTGTTATCAGTAGAAAATTATTCATACTTTTTTTCTGATTCTTGACATTGAAATCACCCTACCATTTAAGACTCCTGAACTGTTTATTTAAATCTTTTCGTGGACGATCATGTAGACTAGACTGTCTACAAATGTTGTAATCGGAGAAGCCCGTTAAACATAATTAAAAAAAAAAAAAAAAAAAAAGAGTCACATGTTCAGGATAAGAAAATACGTTTCAATTTTATTTTTAGCACTTTCCTCCGAAGGAAAGTAGCTATTGAGGTTGGACTCATGACGGAATTTTTGAAAAATTTCTTCAAATCTTTATCGATCCTACCTAGTAGACACCGAAAATGACCCCCGTTAAAATTTATATATATCTATATATATATATATATATATATATATATATATATATATATATATATGCATATATATATATATATATATATATATGTATATATATATATATATATGTGTCTGTTAACACGATAGCGGCCAGAGTTTTTGTTTTTTCGTCACGAAACTTGGTATATAGCATTCAATTAGCAAACGATTGAACGAGTTCGTTAACCACCAAAGTCGGTCCACCGGAAGGGGGGGTTTACCCCGAACCCAAAACACTTATTTGACTATGTCAGCCATAATATTTGTTATATTTCAACGAAACTGTGTATTCGTAGTGGTGATATGGAGAGAAAAGTGAGATATAAAAATGAACTAAATCGGTTCATTAGAAGGGGGGGGGGTTTACTCTGGACTCACAATACCAATTCGCCACTACCAGCCGTGATTTTTGGTATATTTCGACGAAACTCGTTATTCGTAGTGCTAATCCACAGGTAAATGTGTGTTGTAAAAATAAACTAAATCGGTTCATTAGAAGGGGGGGTTTACTCCGGACCCAAATTCCTAATATACTCATACCGGTCGTAATTTCTGCTGTATTGTAACGAAACGCGGTATACGTCGTGGGTAACTCATGAGAAAGAAGTGTTGTAAAAATGAGCTGAATCGGTCAATCGGAAAGCGGGGGTTTAATTTGTAATATATTTGAATAGAAAAGCCGGCAGACGTAGGTTCACAAAGCCGCCGCAAGGAGCGCTTTCTACCACTAGAGTGACTGTATCCTGTTCCTGCGTTAGATCAAAATACGATAATATGAAGATTTTTGTATTTATTACGTAGTGTAGTAGGTACCATGTGTAAACATAACTCTGGAAGCAGATTAATAATTGATCAGTTACTCATTACAAAATGAGAACTATTCACGTTTTTATTTTATTTATGTAGGATATTTTAAGCAAATTGTTCTGGAAAGCAGTCTACACTACCCAAATTCTGAGGAAAGTGCTTAGTTATGCAGCTCCTGCATGACGGACTTTTTAAGAAATAAAAACTGAAGAAATTGAAAAATATAAAATCTTTCGTTCAACTAATTTCTGTTAATAAACATATAAACATCAGTGCTTCTAGATTTGTCAATGATACTTTCGCCTTTCTTCGATTACTATTGAAGAAAGGCAAAAGTACTAAAAATAGCCATGATTTTAAATAAAACGGTATAGGGGAATTCAAATTTATTTATAATTTTTAGGTTGCTTTTATCATCCACTATTTAAGTTAAAAATGTTTTTCAATGGATTATTTTTGAATGCAAGCGTTTTTTATTGTCCCCCCCTTTTTTTTTTGGTGCATCTGATCCTAAGCCCTTTAGCGCCAGGCTATTTACAGGTTATCCCCGTTACAGCGTACCTGTTTCTCCGCCACATGGCAGTCCGAGGCGTTCAAGTCAGGCAAAAATAAAACTACTTTCTTTGTAAGTTGGCCTGTCAGTTGCATGATGATGGACCTTCATCAAATAAAAAAGAACTTGTGGATTTTTTTTTTTTTTTTAACTTATTAGCTGTTTTAAACACATTAAATATAACAGGGCGAAAAGCTGTTTTTGTCCTGGCTCTACATGTGTGTAGGAAGGACATCCCTCTTTGCACAGCATCTCTGGAAAGATTGTCAAGGATCTATTTACTGCTAAAGCTGGGCTATCTACAGGTTACCACCCTTTTATAATGCTCACGGCATTTGGTATTGCCAGTCGGTCTCTCATCCAAGAACTGGCCACGCCTGACGTCTCCTAACTTTAGTGATTAACAGGAACAGGTGTATTCAACGTGTTATGCTCGTTAGCTTTAATTGTTGTGGTTTATCATGATCCCGCTCCTCCGTCTTGCACAATAATGTTTTGTGACATTCAATCCACAGAAATATAAAAGCTGGTAATATTTATGATTTGCTCAAAAAGGAGAAAGCAATTGTAGATAAAAAAACATTTAGCAAGGATATATAATAATTCATGTAGGTATTATTACCACCCATATTTAGTCAATAGTCCTCTCCTCATCAGCTGTATATAAGAACAATAAAATTGCTACCGAAGATAAAGTGAAATTTATATACGGCAGGTGATGGACCTTCATACAGGAAACAAAGAATCTCTAATTATCTTCACCACTTCAATGAGCCTCCGAGGAATTTCCATTACATCGCCCTGTAATTCTAATCCATCCTCTAGAATTATATAGAAAGAAACGAAACAAAAAAAAAAATGAACATTTCTCAGAGAAGAAAAATGAAGTAACTTGGAAAGCAGGATAATAAAAAAAAGGAAGGGTAACAAAAAAAAAATTGTTATTTCTTTCTGTGGTTCAATTGGTGCTGTTCCAATGCGGATGGTCATCATATGTACATTGAATAATGACCAAGGAGTAAGGGTTGCCTTCGGAAGAAAAAAAATGAGGTAAAAAAATTATATCATTTTGGTAGGATAATGACTATAATAATGGTCCAATGGATGTATTATAGGTAAACTTTCGACCTTATGTTTTTTTCTTCTTTCTAGGTCTGTAACCCTTGGAGGAGAGAATCATAATTTATGTTATGTAGTGTTATTTATGGGCTTAGAGGCGCATTTACCCAGCTATTTGTGGGCCAATAGCAGTGGTTTGTAGTGTGAGTTGCTCTGACCGCAAAGCATCAACTGCTGTTACGTCAACCAAAACGTCATTTAGTTTGTAGATATTTGCTAATAATTGCCTAGGACCTTGAAAGTAGTTTTGGTTCGGGATGAGTTTTGAGTATCTTGGAAACATCTATTTTTTGGTGGTTAAATAAAGCTATTATTATTACAACTAAGGGTGGTAACCAGTAGATAGCCCGGCGCTAATAGCCAAATAGTTGATGCGCCGTAAAAAACGAAGAAAAAAATATTACAACTCTGTAAAATGTATTTTATGATTATTGATACCATTTAGTAAAGCTGGAAATTCGTTAGCTAAATATAGTAACGTGTGCACACACACACACACACACACACACACACACACACACACACACACACACAAACACACACACACACACACACACACACACACACACACACACACACACACACATATATATATATATATTGAAATATGACCTAGTCTATGTATAGTTTTCTAGTTTCATTCGGAAAATTTTGATTTTTTTTTTGCCCGGCATGTTTTGTGCCCTTTCATCTCGTCCCCAAGACCGATGGCCATTGAGATGGAGACGAGAGGAGTCCCTAATAAGAAGCCCCCCGATGTAGGGGCCAGGTTACCTCAGTAGTAATATACTGGACTATTATCTAGTAGTGTCATCGTTCGAGGGTTGGTTTGGGGATGGTCACAGACCGTCCGTAATCCGACCCAGACTTTATTAATTTAATAACGGACTTTCCCTATAAACAGAAATATCTGACGGGCGGGGCATAGTACTGACCACACTATTTCCCTAGTAAAGCGTATCATCAAGAATTAGATACCTCTACAGTATCTGCTCCTCTTTGGCCTTGTGTCAGCTTTACAAGATTGTGTCAGCGGGTCGACAACATGAGCAGGGTACTCTCTCTATAAGAAGGGAGGAAAAAGAGAACAAACAGATTTATTATCAACATATTTTGTCGTCTAAAAAAACTGAAATAAATCAATTTAAATTAATAAAGAATTTAAAATATCACTTATTTCTTGTACAATTCATAAGCTATACTTTTATGCTACGTCAGTCTATAATTATTCAAATTAGGGAAAAAGATTTAGAATTGTTGGATTTAGAACGTTCCAATAATCGGAATGATAAATTACTAGAAACGAGCAGTATACAAATTAAGCAGAAAATGCAAACAGAGCGAATTGAACGCGCACAAATTACTGTCTTAACGCCGATTTGTTTGAGCGCTAATCCCTAGAGCAAAATCTAAAATGGAAGTTAACAGATCGGGGACTAAAAGTCAATTGGTTGATATGTGACTGGGAGATAGTACGGGTAATTACTTTGCGAATTCCGCCGTTGGGACATTCCGGTTATTAGTAGATCTAAATCCGCAATGTTAATTAATTCGGAATTTTGGGAGAGGGCTTTAGCGCGGTTCGGGGAAAGGGGGCGTGTCGGTCAGCTGTGCTTTCGGGTTAAACATTTAGTACATCACAGCTGGAGGTATCTCACTATCTAATGAAATATTAGGATGGGCTTTAAAGATTCGTCGGAGTTTGACATTAACTAGATGCTTGGTTTGGCTTGGTGAGGATAAAGTTAGAGTTGCCTCCTGGGAAGGGACTTCATTGCAGAATCCTAACCTGTGGTGAATGTTGTATTGTCGGCTTGTCTTCGTTATGTGAATTTGTGCATTACATTCAATATATTATTCAGCATTCACGAATTAACTCATTCAATTCTGATACGCGAAGGAACTGCACATCTAGCCGAGATTCCGTGGGTCTTAGAATACTTCTTTTTTTTTTTTTTTTTTTTCTTAATTAATTTCTTTATGGGCAATTCAATACTTTATATGAACAGATCTGGTAATATGATTTAATATGAGGGTTTCCTCTGTCAAAAGGACTCTCAGATAACGTTGAAAGGGACCAACCGAAGCTCTCAAGAATATTTAAACAGAAACTTTTAGCCCTTCAGCATCAGTGTAACAAAACCTACACGTAAACCTAATCGGAATGTATTTTTTTTTTTTTTTTTTTTTTTTTTTTTTTTTTTTTTTTTTTTTTTTTTTTTTTTTTTACGGTGCATCTACTTCTAGGTCATTAGCGCCGACATCCAGGGTACAGCGAGGAATTTTCCCAACGAGCCTTGAGATGAGAAAATTCCTGCCGGAGGTGGGGATCGAACCCACCATCTCCCGCTTATGAATCCAAGGCGCTAACCATTAGACCACGGGAGACCCCCGGAATGTATTATCCTAGTTTAGACGAAGACGCACTCGTTTGCTCCGAATGAGGTGGACTTTTTTTTTATAGGAAGTTTATTATGCTTTCGAATAATTGTCTTCCACGGATCATCAACCGTTTTCGAAATATTCGAGAAATTATACGAAAAGTCTAAAAAAGCTCAAATCTGTTAAAAAAATATGTTTTTGTAATACTTTCTCAACTCGTTTGGATATCGAATGCCAGCGGCGTGAACTAAATTCGTCGTTTTGTATTATTTGAAACCTAAATTATAGTTTATCCCGTCGTTTCTCGAAAAGATTACAAGATATTGTCTTGTGAATTTTTCAATTCAATAAACCAATTGCTAGAATGCACAATACCATAGAATTTGTAGCGTTTAGGAGCTGTGTAAGTTCTACATCCGTACATCATTATGGAAAGAAAGATGTCTGCAGGATCTTGAAGCAGCTTTGCAGATGTTTGAAACTGAGAATGTGTGACTTCAAAGATCCGATTTGCGGACACGTTGTGACGTACGTGGTCCAATATTTTGCCATCCGAGGACCATCAGACAGCCTGATAAAAACATCCTTATTAAGAACTTTTTAGATTTAGAACTCTTTTTTTCTGAAACAGATGTCATTCGGAACTTACGTTCTTCACTGAAGAATGCAGGTTAGAATGATTTTTTTTTCGTAGAAATTGATTGATGATGCAATCAATTTTTTCTTTAATTTAATTAGGGCAGCTTTTAGTTCCTTAACTAGTTTAGTGATTTTAATAAATTTAATACTGTTATGTTATTAAATTTTAATGTTTGATGTCTCCCGGAAGTCAATTATCATCCACTCTGGATTTCCGTACGTTAGATGCGAGTTCGCTGGTAGATAGTGAACATTTTTAAGCAGATGCGTCATGAAGAAACAAAAAAAAACAAACTTTTTTTGATCAAAGACTTTTACATAACTACTACTTATGACACAACTTGAAACGCGCTCTCAGGTATTCCTTAACATAAATAAAAAAAAAAAATATAAAAATAGTCTCTGATAAGTATTGTAATTCAAAAATAATTTATATAGCTTGCATTTAAATTTGTTATTTTCAGTCCAAACCTTCCTTCAGTGTACACTTAATTTTTGATCCACTATTTTTCAGGCGGAAGATATTACATGAAGGGATACAGTTGTGCCTTTTTTGAAGAATTCAACAACTAAGTCTTCCACAACTGCTAAGACTTCTACAACTGTTTTACCATCGCCCCGAAGAGCTTTTTTTCAAGGTCTTGGTATTCTAGCTGTTGGGGCTAAATTGATTCAGCATGGGCTAATATGGCGACCATTTCTGTGATATGTAATATTTTATTAAAATGATTTATGACAACGTGACAATGATCCATTGTACCAGCTAGAAGCGAGGTTGTAAGTACGAGACTAGAGTACCACCTACGAAAGTTTGTTCCACCACGTAGTGGATTTGGTCTGAGCTCCAATATGCCTGCTTCTATCTGAGCGGAATGTCTAATGAGGTCGGCATCCTTTATTATTATAATGAATCTCGAGTTATAATATGCCCCAGAGGCGGGTCCAATATTTTCGAGTCGTGAACAATAAGTCCTAAATAGGAAGTGGAGTATGAAATTGTCGACTCCTTTTCAAGAGTTGTACGCCGTGTAATTTCCACTGTCTATCTTATTCCTCCGCCATTGTTTTCACAATGGGAATCCACATTGTACCGAACAGTTGTTTTCTAGACCTGACAAACTTCTCTTTTTTTCGGTTTTTTGAAATGCCTGAGTATTTCTGTCACTGTTCGGCGTTGCTTGCCCTTTTCCATTTTTCTTGACTCCAGTATTTAGAGAATTCATAGTATATGTCACGATTTATTTTTTTCTTTTTAGTTACCTATCGTATTTGATAGATCGTATTAGACGATTAAAGCGTCTAAGCAAACGTGCAATTAACAATAAGTGTAATTGTTTATTATGTTACTTTTTAAGGCATATTAAGGCTATTCTTCCTAAACATCCAAGGTTTTTTGAAGGAAATTTCGACATCGGGCTAATAGATGAAAAACTCAACCTTCAGCGGATGTTGAATGCGTTATCGTCCATAACACGGGGAGGCCCGAGACAGGGCTTCCGGGAGGAATTACGGGCCCCTGTCCAAATAACTTCATGGGCCCCTTAACCCCTCCCATTAAAATTACCTAAAATGAAATTATTTAAAACTGACATTACTGTGAAAATTAAATTAAATACTTTTGTAATTGCAACGGAGTGGAAAATAGTAGGTATAACACATTGTTAATTCAGATTATAATGAGAGTAAAAATATCACATCAGGCCCCCTGAGACCACGGGCCTCTGACCAATGTCCTCATTGTCCCCCCTCTGGGAGGCCCTGCCCGAGAGTCTAATTGATGTAAACACGTCTAATGAAAGAAGCCCACGGCATGTTGTTATTGGAATTGTATTACTATTTTTAAAAAATAGATGAATGAATTAAATAAAAAAAAAGTATGTATATATGGGTATTTAAAAAACAAGTTAAACATAAAAAAAGAAAATAAAAATTTGAAGTTAATACAATAACATGTAAATTTTATAATGAAGAAAGAGCCTTTCTTTTTTACATATTGACAATACATACAATTGACTCAACTGCTTACAACAAATGAAAAAGAGCGTTTGGTTTTATGTTTAACATGATTGCTTGAGCCTCGATTCTCACTAGGAATGATAACTTTTCTTTCAAAAAAAGGAAAGCCATTAGCCCAATCCTAGCTAGAAAAGCCTGTTTTATGTATAAATGGACGTTAAAATGTCTTTTTATCAAACCATTTTAAAATAAAATTATTATTATTGTATCATTCCTTGATGTTTTTAGATCTAAAACATTTTAATGAAATTAATATACTTTATATATTTATTAAAATATTTACCAAAGAGGTTTTAACAACAAATAAGTAAAAGGTCATACATTTAATCAAGTGACATTTATTCTAAAGTGTAATATTAATGAATATTTACATTAACTTATTTATTTATCTACATTATTATAATAGAAGAATGAAGTTTGAGTTATTAAAATAATGAAGGTATTGATTGAATAAATAATTATATATTTTGTTTTACGAACAATATTTAGGTCAGCAAGAACACTAAATTTTAATATGAACATTAATAATTACCTGTAATATTTTTTTTTTCTTTTAGAACGATATTGGAGGGCTCTCGGATTTACTAAATATTATAAAAATTCTGTTTCCATTTGAATTGGACGTTTAGGTCGTTTGCAAATTTATGACTCCTAATACAGAAACCGCTTATTAAGGAACTTGTAGATTTTTTTAAGATATACTTAATAGTCTAGATACAAGGTAAGATCCACTGTAGATAAAGCTATCTTGGAAATCTGAAGGTAAAAAAAGATTATTCTTAATTCCCATTCTCCGCTAGGTGGAAACATTTTTTTTTTTTGGTTTAAATATTCAAATTATTTAAATGTTATGCGTAGGTATAAAAATCATAGCTATTAATTTAGTGTTTTTTAGAGATTTTCCTGTTGGGTGATTTTATTAATATTTATTTTATTTTAATTTAAACACTGAAGTATTTTTAGTAATTATGA
The DNA here is from genome assembly GCA_946811695.1 of Gonocerus acuteangulatus. Classification (NCBI taxonomy): domain Eukaryota; kingdom Metazoa; phylum Arthropoda; class Insecta; order Hemiptera; family Coreidae; genus Gonocerus; species Gonocerus acuteangulatus. Next base: position 70,861,624 of record OX328127.1, on the reverse strand, counting down.
ATAGGTTTTACCAGTTTTTTTATCCTCCGGTTAAATGAGAGCAGTCAAACACCAAGAGGGCTACTGAGAGGCAATATTTACACTAATGTTTAGAAATTTCTATTAAAGTAAGTACCTAGTTAAGTAAATTTTCTGATATTATGTCTGTAAAAAATCACCAAATCTACTGATTAAAACAAAAATATGTATATACACAGTTTTTTAAATTTTTAACATACTTTATTAATAAAGGGAAATTTTGGGACGGGATACCACACTCATCTCTCCAGGATAGTGGTGATGAATTTTTTTTTTCAAAAGAAATGCTACCACCTCTAGAGGGAATCCAATTTACAACCCCACGCCAGCACTGTTAACGCCTTAACTCTAAAGCCAATAAAAAAAAATTTAAGACACCATACAATTATAAACAGTAAATAATAAATAAATAGGAAGAAAGATTTAGGGTATTGTTGAAGGTGAAATTTTAAAGAGGTTATCCATACTATTTTTAATTTTATTGATTACACGTGAGAAAATGTCATGCGGAAAATTATTAGCAGGGGGGGGGGGTGTTAAAGTTTTAACATGTAGTAACATTCAATCGATAGTCAATTTCCGCTCTTTATAATTATCCATCATTCATCAAACGTGACGCTTTATTTTCTTGGTGAAATTGTTGATAAATTATATTAAATCACGAAAGTAATTTGTACTTGTTCTGAGCAACTTTATTTTGAAACTAATGCTGCCATGTTATGTATTTTAACGTAGTGATTTCGTTTATATTTCATATTGATTCGCTTGATATATTTAGTTTTTTATTTACGAAATTATTCAATAATATATACATTTTTTACCCATAGATTTTTCTCCCTTTCGAAATCCAAACACCGACCCTCGAACAACGCCACTACAAAATAAAATTTTTAGTGTACACTCGAGTTTCGAATTCAATTCTTCCAGAACATAAGGCGCGTGCTCTACCACTGGGCTAACTCGACCCTTGTAGAACCAAAATAGTAAATTAGTAACGTAAAATATAATAATAATAACGAAAACAAATAATGTAAATTACTTAGAAAATCTGACAATATTTGTTATTTTTTCCTCACTGGATTGTATATACACAATCGGGGAGTTAAGATGTTAAAATTAGGAAAATTTATGTTGAATGGTGAATTTTGAAAAAAAAAGCAGAAGACCAATAAATAAATTTATAAAGGAAATGGTAATCTGTAAAATAAAAAAATTATGAATTTATTACATATTTTTCGTTTGATGCTCGCTATTTTCGTCTACGAATAATAATAAAGAAGGGTGAAATGAAAATTAGTTCAGAAATTTAAGATCGAAGAAAAAAAAGTTGTTTTCAGTTGTTTTATGATCATTAGAATGCTACTAACTAAAAATATAAATTTTAAATAAATGACCAATTATTTAATTTTTTTAATGAAAACTATTTCGGTGGTAAAGCTAAAATACTTGTCTCCACCATAATGATTATAAATATACTGAATGAGTTTACATTTGAATTAAAGAATATAATTACATTTTCACACCATTATCAATTATTATCGAAAGAATTAATTGTCAGGTAATTAAAACAAATGTAAATAACTCTTTACCGGAAGCGATTATTTCCCTTATGGCCTATTGTTCGCAATTTATTATTCACTTACCGGAGAGGGATAATTTAACTGGAGTTAAATAATAATGTCTTGTTAAATAAAAGCGTTTTAATTTGTTTGAGTTTCATCGATATTAACCAATAGGTTAGATTTTATTTTATAAAGGAAAACATCTTCCCACAAAAAATAAACAAACTGGACGCAGATGACTGTCACATTCCATTGGTACAACTCAAAAATGTAAAACTTTATTATTATTTTCTTTAAATTTTAATTTATTGTGTTTTATTTTTTCACCCTCTGCACGCATGAAATTACGTACTATTTTACTATACGTATTGAATTATTTTTTTAAAAATAATTTTAGCAGTTTAATTGCTGTTTTGAGGAACTAAAATTAATTAATTAATAAGAAAAATGAATTAAATAATTGTCAATATATTAATCACAAACCTTAATAAAACAACATACAAAAGGATGTAAACTGATAGACTTGTTCATTTCAATATGACTCAATAACAAATAAGAAACCTTGACCATCCAGGTCATACGAGAATCGACGGCCAAAATGAATCGGACAATGAAGTACAAGTACTTTTTTGGAAGTTGATAATTATGTATTAAATTAAATTATAAAATACAGAAGCATCGAGGAAAAAAAAATTGATATAAAGACCAAGAAAGAAATCAAAACAAAAATTCGGCCTTGTCGTACGCCTTAAGATAGAAGGCCAACTCCTGATTATCAAAGGACGGGTGATTGCCATGGCGACAGGAGCAGCGTCCCGTCGCTTAGCAACGAACCCACGTGCCTGGTCTTAGCACGAAAGGGGCCGCCCCGCAATAAAAGGCTTTAGGTACTAATAAAAAATAACAACTTAAAAAAAAATACAAACGAGATGTTCGGAGTGAGGTAACAAATTGTCAGGTTAGGGTGTGAAAATGATAAGCTGGAACAGGGACCACGCCTTCCCTGTAAAGTTTTAGATTAAATGGACGAAAGACGCACGCGAGACCTTTCTACTTAGCTACTCAGTATAAATAACTTTTGCCGAGAAATATCTCCGTTTTTTTTTTTTTTTATCTTTTTCTCCTTTTAAATCAGACCACTGATTAATCAGGGAATTAAAACTCTTTCTACTGATTAATTTTAGCTTTATTCATTCAAGGGGAAGAATTGTAAGGTATATTTTGTCATCTACCACTGACCAATAAAGTCCGACTCGTACAAACTATGTTATCTTAGCGTGGTTACGCATAACTCTCTTTTAGAGACGTAGTATCTAGGTGTTGTGGGCTTTGGAATGTTACAATTACAAACAATAAAGACTTTTTCAATGGTGATGTTTCCAAAAAATATCTATGAGTCAGTTGAAATTAGTCTATAGCTGTGAGATTTTATTTTATATATTTATTTTATTTTGTCTTTTCATTCGATTTGTTTTTGTTTTGTGAGTATTGTTGTATATTTATTATTTTTAAATGTTTGTATTACTACAATTTGATTGGCCGAGGCTATAATTGTTGTAAATGATAAATAAATAAAATAAAATAAATTAATGCTTGTTTATTGTGTAAATAAGAGGAAGAAGAAGGAGACAAATTTATTAATCAAAGCGATAAAATAAAGTGAGCTGCCAAACTTTATTATTTTGCTTATAACACAGCATCATTATCATTCTTCTTAAAATTTATTTTTCTTCATATTTCATTGGACCACAGTGAACCATAAGTTTTCCTTCATAGCTATTTTCTTGGGATCAAAATATTTTTTTTATGAAAACAATAATTTAGGTTTAGTAAGAAGGCAATCGGATTCCATGCTTGTTATAAAAAAACAAAACAAAAAAAAAACTTGTTTTTGGCTTATAACCATCCAATGTTTATAACCTTCTAGCTACCTTTCTTATAAATAATTATAAAATATGAATACTAATGCTTTTCTTACCTCCAACATTCAACCTAATCGAAGGTTTGTATGCTTATTAGGTGGTATTTCTTAGATTAATCACTCATTTCACTTTACTACGAGGTCATTGCTGACGAGCTGTGACTAAATCGAATCGGATCGGGTTGAGACCAATGTAGGCACTCACTTCGGCCGTTGTCGGTCAAACGAAATCGGATCGGATCGGGGGAAATACGGGTCTAATGCAGGTGCAGCCTAAGTCACCCTAAAAACCTTACAAAAAGCCAATATATGACTAAGTAATTGGCCGACATGATTTCTTCCCTAGATTCTCCGACGGATCAGTATCGATCTGACGAGCTGAGAGTTAGGGGATTGTCCGAGGGGGGGGGGGGAAGGGAGTACATTAAGAATTTAAACAACTGTCATATGTTTGTTCTGCCCCAACTGCTAAGCCCAACGACTGTTTGTATTATACCTTCAACGGAATTATTGATAGATGATAACTACAATCAGCCGTGACGTGGAAAAATATTACAGCTATCGACTACCCCTCCCTTCCCCCCCCCCCCCCCGCTGGCGGCCCCTCTCAAAATAATTACCTTTTGGAGGATTTTATTCCCATTTTTCACAGGGAGTGTTGTGGAGGCCTCGGCAGAGACGATTATTATTGATGAATGTTTTTTATCACTCTACTTTTTTTTCCCACAGAAGGTTTTTGTTGTGGTGAATATGACAGATATAATAAATTCTAAAAGTTCTGTCGGAGACAATACTTCTTCGAGAGAATTGAAGAAAACATTCTGATTTTCAAGGGTCTTATCGTTCTCATTAATCAAAAACATTATGTTGACAGGCCATTAAATATTTTAAAACATATAAGTGTAATCACGCTTAACGTTTTTAAACAAAAAATCAAAAAAGGGAAGATATTCATCCTTACAAAACCTTCACCGTTCATAAAAACACACGGAAATGAAAAAAAAAAAGATAGAGCTGGTCTCTCTAATGCTAAGGTAAGCTAATGCTCCAGAGGACCTTAGAAACTCAGGCGCATAAAGACAGTATCTTCGACTCTAGTTAGTCATTCAGAGGTTGGAGTCAGAGTCCCAGACCGTCTCTAGGCCCACCCAAGTAGTTTAATGGGTCCTAACAAAGAGGAAAATTCGGCGGCCGGAGCTTAGTACTGGCCGAGAATCAAATATATCTACAGTATCTGTCCCCCTGGGTCTTGTTATGGGACTAATATTATATATATGTGTATACATATGTATGTATGTACATATATATATTTTTTTTCTTTTAATTTATTTGTTTTTTTGCTCTCCCTCTCTATCATCTCCTGTCGGCTTCTCTATAAATTGTGCATGGAAGGCGGTTACATTTTTTTAATGTAACAACCTGTTAAAATTAATAATGATGTGACTGCATCAGATATTCAATTGCTATTTAAATGTATGAATTAAAAGGTCCTAGAAGCAAAACTCATCAGGAGAAATAATAAAGCAATTATGAAAAATTATGAAAACGAAATTTTATCATTAAATATTTTTCATGATCCTCGTATAAATTGGATTAAGCATGGCGAACCTTACAGCAGGGCGGTAATTAGCCCGTTGAATGGGCTTAAAACCGAAAACCCAACAAGAAATAATTCACTCTACAATTTTCCTCGCCACAATAAATTTTAGATTAGGTAGTAAAACTTGGGGGGTGGGGGGCTAGGCACCGAATTTACCTCATCCAATATCCAGGTGCAGCTTCGCAGGTGAAGGGAAAATTGTGGACACTAACAACGAATAATTAATACGGGCAGAATAAGGGAGGGGCGACTCTAAAACATACACGCACACACATGCATGCGTACAAACATACGGACACATAGGGACTAAATCAGATTTTTTTTGCGTACAATTTATACTTGGATGAAAGAACTTCAAATTTGATTGTTGTAATTATGCCAATTATTATAGGCCTGGGGTTAGTCAGATTCTATTGATCAGTGGTTATTTTAGGGGTAGATTTGTAGGAAACAATGTTAGTAATGTTTATTTATTTTTTTTTCTATCATTATTAAACTTTTTTACTACTGGATATTTAAGAATTATTGCTGATCCGACATACAGCTTATAGAACATCCACAATTTTTCAAAAGCTTTGCTCCAGTTAGCATTTGGGGCCTGGTCGGCTGACTGTGCTATACTGGTGTTAAGACTGAAATTTGCATGTCAAGTGGCTGATGTATACATATATCAGGATTTAAATAAGCAAAATTCATGTTTCATGACTGGGATATGCTTGTATCAATCGCTCGATCAAATCGATATTTAATAAACATAAAAAAAAAAAATAATAATAAAAGTTTTTTTTTTAATTAGACAGACTATAAAATTAGGAAACAAAACAATGAATATTATTAGATTTATTATTTTATGAATCATTACAATTATCAAGTGTCCTCAAATATAAATATCAATAAGAACAAGCTATAACTTTTTATTTTTCAATTGTTTCGATTAATTTAACACTTAAATATATCTCGTAAACACTTAAATCGTTAACGTAAATTATATTTTAATCATTACTTATTATACGAAGACAGGTATAGTTGGGATTCGGCTAGGAGAAAAACGTCAGACTTTCAAAAAGAGATCTGTATTTTGGACGTTTCGACTGCAACAATGGCAGCCTTCTTCAGCTAAAAAATATATACAACTTATAAGTAAAGAAAATGTACAACTAGTAAGTAAAAGACAGGCAGAAATGAGCGGAGTATATATATCAATACAATAAATATACTCCGCTCATTTCTGCCTGTCTGTTACTTACTAGTTGTACATTTTCTTTACTTATAAGTTGTATATATTTTTTAGCTGAAGAAGGCTGCCATTGTTGCAGTCGAAACGTCCAAAATACAGATCTCTTTTTGAAAGTCTGACGTTTTTCTCCTAGCCGAATCCCAGCTATACCTGTCCTCGTATCTCTACAGCGGCTAACTATCTCCGTCTACATTACTTATTATAGGTATATCCAATAAATAGGTATATCCAATAAATGTACAATTTATCACAAGAAATGAATAACCGATTTTTATTAACTTCCAAAATGTAAATTATATGGGGCAAAATCTTTATAGGGAAATCGCTTTTTCAATAAAGCGTTTTTCTTTCTTTGTTTTGTCCATTTAAAGAATATTTAAAAAAAATGAAATAACGATAATAATAAAAAAAAATAAAAAAAATAAAAAAAATATAAATAAAAAATGAATTAAAAAATAAATAACTACAAAATTAATAAAATAAAATAGATAGATGTAGTTTATAAGTTTAGAACTCCTAATTGATTTCTTATTATTAATGTTTGTTGATTAATATTTAAATTTTTTTAGTTGTATCTTGCATTAATTAAAGATTGTATATATCAAAACAAAGTGTCACCTGAAATTTAAGAATTATGATTAATATGTTGTATTTATTTTTTCTTTTCATATTAATGGAGTGTCAATCGTCATTTCAATGGAATGAGTGAAAACTCATCATTAACAACATATGAGTAAAAGGAAAAATAAATCTAGTAATTAAGAATAAGTGTTACGTTCTTCTGGTAGACTTATTTTGTAAACATACAATTTTATGTGCTTCTTTAAAATGGATTATTATTGTTTTGAAACTTTCACGTTAGAGATAAGACATTTTATTTTAGATTAGATTTAGTGACAGGCGATAATAATCTTAAAAGATCAATCTTTAGCAAAATAACATATGATAAGGCACGTTTATATCTTTGAGTGTTTCCATTAAATGTGTTTATTACTTTTATTTTGTCTGCGTCTTATCTCTGTGCTCAGGCTGATTCTACATTAAATGTTGTGGTTTATAGATTTCCGAAGTAGATAAACACATTGATTTTTTACCATATCCCGGAGGAATTTAACAATTTAGGCTACACTTTTAAAAAAAGTTTTGGATGTTTTTTATTAACATATATGTATGCATATTAATAAGAAAGAGGCCACAATTTTTGTTGATCATGATAGTTAATAAAAAATAAATTTCAAAATAATAATAAGTAATTATTGGGTTGAATTTCAAGCCTTCATCGGGGCTATGAAAAGAGGAATTCGTAGGAAGTCACTATATTTCTAGAACAGATTAAATTTTGGTTACCATTACAATTTCAACTCGAAATAACTACATTAGATTTTGGGCAAATAATGATTTTCTCTACTTATTTAATGAGAATAATAGATGAATAAAAACTAATAATTGTGCTCCTTCCAGACATCTAATGATAGACGAATAATAACTCATGGATTTCTAATACACGCCCTCAAGCTGCAATTTGTTGTTTCCGAATGGGCAGATGTTCTGTCAAGGCAGGTGTCGGATAGATCATATCAAAACGAAAAAAATGGTGTTTGATTTTGCTATTAGTCAGATAGATATCTTACAATTTGCTTCCTTCAATCTAGTTTTCATTATTCTTTCTATCTGGGTAGAAGTTATTACAGCTTGCACCTTTGCAGAAAAAAAAAAAAAAAAAAAATGAAGCGAATTCTGACTTCCAAGAACACTAGCTAATTTGTATTCCAGAATAATAACTTAATTTCAAGCACATGCTGCATTTTAGTATTTTAGTTTAATTTTATTTGCTTATTAACTAACGTTTTTTTGTGCGTTTCATCCTTCCCTCCGTAGGTAGGGAACCCACTTATGAGCTTGACTTCATGACGCGATCCAGAAGTCCCGACTAGAAATTTCACGTTTCAGAACCCATAGATCACGAAAATAACGGTTATCCAAATGGCATGGAAATCAAAAATGGACCGATTTTAAATAAATGCCTTATGTTTTTGAATTACTATGCTTCCAGGTATACGTTTTATAAGTACTTGGAAGTAGGGAACCTAATGAAACAATACCCATATAATAACCGTTGTCGAGAAAATTGAAATAACTAGATTTTTATTGAAATTCTCAGATATATTCTTATACTCGTCTGAAAATTCGAATTTCGCGCCAAATATCTTGAAAAAAATCATGGTTATTTATGTTTATCATTTATACCTCTATGATTTTTTTTAGATTTTTTGAAGTAAAAAATAAAAAATAAAATAGATACCAGACGACCTAGCCTATTGTGCCACTAAAATGACCTCCAGAAGGCTAAATATTTTCAAATGGTCAAACACCGAAATCCATATCGCTGGTGGCACTTTTCAGCATCTTATCTTACTATAGCCTTAGGTAGCACAAAAGTCGCACGGCCGCGGTGCGCTCCCACTGAGGGGGACAACCCGGAAAATATTGCATTGTGTTGTACTATAGCCTTTACAACAAATTTCAGTTCTTATGCGATTTTTGGTACAGTGATCTTATTCGGAGAAATCAGCGATTAAATGGTGTAGTTATCGCTTAGGATACTGTGAGTCTCCTTTTGTGGCGCCTAATATCTTGCTTTGCTTTGAGGTGTATTTTTAAAATTTTTCTCGAAATATGAACGGAAACACGCTAAAATGACTTAGTTCCTGCGAGTCGGACTTTTTTAGTTCCCCTATTAACATTCTTTCTTATTTGTTATTATTTTTTTATTATTTATATGTAACAATTGTTTCATTTAAAAGATATCGGGTTATACACATACAATGTTGAGGTTCACCAATAAAATAAATAATGATAATTACAATATAATAGATTAATAAATACACAATATTTACTGTTGGAAGATTACATTTAGCACTAGTTCAATCTAATAAACGTTCATAGTGATGTGATATACGAGCCATAAAGGTGATTTTATTACAGTACGAAAGGTTCGAAAATGGAGTTCACACAACATTAAATCGTTTGGTCGTTCGGGATCCGACGAGCGAGAAGGAAGATACCAGTTTTACGATACTTAATAAAGGTTAAAGGGGGGGGGGAGAACATGGTTGCTGAACTTTGTATGCTGTCGACTACCCTGTAAAATATGCCTGAAGAAACAATTTTACGAGATATTATCTGTATTATGGTGTGTAAATAAGACAATAGATTCAAAAAGGACGGACGTCACAAGTAAAACGAACTGTGTAAACATTATTATATTTAACTACAGCCAAGGCTGCATGATGAGGACAATGATATCAATTGTTAACACATAAGTAAGTCGTAACCGGATGCCGTTATTAAAAATTTGTTTATATATATAATTACTTGGAGGACATTTAACTCGTAATAGGACTTCAAGGATGTCTTCTGTCTGCTTTCTTGGGCTCGTTGTAAAAAAATAATATTGAGAACCCCAGTCGGCTTTTCGGCTGCTTTGATGTTAGGAATGTTTTCCTTGGCCCAGATTTTATTCGGAGAAAATATCCTTTTTGAATTGAGGGTGTTAACCTTAATATGCTAATTGCTATAAAAATCGGATGGTAATAACCTTTTTATTTATACGAAAATGTCTACTTTAAATGTATATCATCATATTTATAATTATTATTTAATATCCCTAAGCGACATTCCTAGTAATATTAGAAAATTGTTATAAAGTGACAGTATTAAGTCAATATTTTATAGCAGGGGAAAGGTAAAAAAAAAAAAAAATATAAGTGAAGGAATTAATAAGATTGATTAACTACAGTTCTACTAGTTTCTTAGTGCCTCGTCAAATGCATGCTCTAAAGCTATTTACAGCCGAAATAGGGAAGGACACCTTTCTCTAGAGTAGAAACATGACTGATGCTAAGAAAAATGGCGCCAAACAGTCAGCTGATTTTATGTGCTTTGTCGATTATTATCAGCTGACCGATTGGCGCCATTGTTCTTAGCCCTATATGGGAACACTTGGTTTTAGAAGATTTCTTGTACATCCATTCTTCTCTAAACCAAGAACACATGAAAACTGTAGAAACAAAGCCATACTGAGGAATCAATTATTTTTATTTTAATGTCAGAGGAAGCTTTTTTATTTCACAACTTCATACTAAGAGTACAATAGTCTTTCATTTTGTAATCAATATTTATTTTCGGCAGTCTGGAATTTTTGCTCAGTTTTAAGCTCGGGTGTTTTGAAAATTGGCCCTCTTGACACAGCATGGCAATTTAATTCACCTAATGTAGCGGCATAGTGTGTTGTTTGTCTATAGCCAGACAATATTATTTCCATGTAGGGCTCAGTATTGATGCCGCTTGCCGCTATTAGGATACCACTGTATAGTAAAAATAAATTGACTTTTTTATGACGTCAAAAAAAGTCAATAAATTTGTACAAATAATATAATTTCGTTTAGAGCCTGCAGCTCAAATTCAGGAACATAAATATGCTTTAGGTCCACCCGACAAACCTATGTAATCACATAGGCGAATGCGCGGTGGCTATGTTCGTACATGGCCACCGCGCACGCGGGAACGCAATCGGACACTTTTAATCAGTTTTGTCATCGCAAAAGAGTATTTATGCTAACAAACAATGCATTGATTTTGATACATTTGAAAATATTTTATTCCGTAAGAAATTTTCAATAAAATCAATAGGGCCATACTAGCGTTTGTATTGAATTGTGCTGGTTTGTAAATGATTTGGGTTGAAGGTAACAAAGTTAAAGAGCCAAGGAAAACAGGAGCGTCTCGGGTAAAATACTCATCAGCGCTCTATTTGTATTCAATCAGTGACTTGTCGAGTCCTGTCAAGGAGTACCATGTTATTGAGGAGTGATGTTAGTTATTGGAAATCTGCAGTTGGCCTGATAGCTGTAGCCACTGTCCAAACATTTGTACAGTGGACGTTTCCACATGTTGTTTACCTATTTACCACCCACCGGTCCCAAGTCAAACACCGTGCCGGATATCTGGGCTCAACCGGACAGTTCGTTCAGGTGCTCATCATTTCAAACCCATCCGAGCAATTGTAGGTTTGACTAGGATAGAGTCTAGTCGATAAGTCTTGTCTTCCAGATTAAAGTAGTTGATGTATATATATATATATATATATATATATATATATATATATATATATATATACATTTTTAGATGGAACGGCATTTTTCTCCAGCGGTGGTACTCCTCCTCACTTCTTCCCGGAATATTTCGATGGATTCATCTCCATCTTCTTCAGCCTGGTACTTGTTTCTTCCTCGGTGGTAGCCGTTCCCTTGGCTACCACCGAGGAAGAAACAAGTACCTGGCTGAAGAAGATGGAGATGAATCCATCGAAATATTCCGGGAAGAAGTGAGGAGGAGTACCACCGCTGGAGAAAAATGCCGTTCCATCTAAAAATACTATCCCAGCGACGAAAAATAACATCAAACATATATATATATACATATATATATATATATATATATATATATATGTATATATATATATATATATATATATATATATATATATATATATATATATTTTCGTGACGAATGAAAAAATCTTCAAAGAAATAATTGGTCCTTCGGGCTTAACAGCTTCGCCCCCTGAACCACAATTATTTTCTGCTTTGAGCCTGCCTAAATTCAAATTTCTGACCTGGGTATGTCTTATGGCTTCTACGGGAGTGAGAAGGAAAAGAACCAGAAGCGGACTGGAAGGGTTAATCAGGAGGTGAACAGGAAGTGGCCCAGAAGAGGGCAGGAAGTGTACAGAAAGTGAGAAGGGAATGAGCCGGAAGTGGACCGGACGGATTAATCAGGAATGTGAGCAGAAAATAGCCCGGAGGTGGGAAGGAAGTGTACAGAAAGTGAGAATGAAATGAACCGGAAGTGGACAGGAAGGATTGATCAGGAATGTAAGCAGGTTGTGAGCAGTAAATGGCCCGGAGGTGGGCAGGAAGTGTACAGTAAGCGAGAAGGAAATGAACCGGAAGTGGACCGGAGGGATTGATCAGGAATGTGAGCAGGATGTGAGCAGAAAATGGCCCGGAGGTGGGAAGGAAGCGTACAGAAAGTGAGAAGGAAATGAACCGGAAGTGGACCGGAAGGATTAATCAGGAATGTGAGCAGGAAATGTCCCGCTGGTGAGCAGGAAGTGTACAGAATGTGAGAAGGCAATAGGCCGGAAGTCAGCACGATAGTCGAGGTCGCATTTTGGCTAATGCATGTTCCATTCTAAATAATGTATTTTTATCTAAAATGAAATTAGGTTTTTAATTATTTTTTATTTATTGGTTTGAGCCTTATTCTGGTTTGCCAACAGCAACGGGCTATCTACTGGTTACCACACTTTCTTAACATCATTGTGGAGTTTAGATTTATTTCTGCAAGGAAAAAACTTATGATCCACACAACCTATGTGGTAGCTCAGTATGCTGACTATATTTCTGTTTTATGTAGTTTCTCTTTTAAAAACAGTTCATCTATTTCATTATGTTTTCTAACGTCTGTAATATTCCGTTCGGTTGAATAAATTATAAAAAAAAAAAAAAATTGTCTGCAATTAGTACAAGTTATAATCGTATTTTAAACATAATAACATTTTCTAATAAATTTATAATGATAGGGAGTTGTTTGTTTTTCACTGAATAAGGACCATTAGCCCGCGACTGGCGGGTCTCCATTATCCTGAAACATATGTTCGGCATATGGCTTAGGTCGGCTTTGAATTATAGTAAATAGCCTTAGAATTTCGTCTTGGTCCATGTGCACGTGGAAGAAGCAGAAGGGATAATTTACAGAAACGGGGATAGGTAACAAATTATTAATTATAATCATCATGACAAATTATACAGAAACCAATTCTTGACCAACTGGACATTAAGAAAGCTGAGTAAAGTATTGTTTGTCTATTTCCCACAGGATAATGCGAGTAATTTGATCCTAGACCGTCTATAAAGGTGGTTCTCGAAGTGTGAAAAATCACACGGCCTTAGCGCAGAAATAATTTGCCACAGAAAAAAAAAACATTGTAAAGGTTATCTTATTTCAAGATGGAAAAATGGACTTGTACCTGGTTTCCTGTAATTGTTTAATATGTCCAATGTTGGGCAATTAGTAATTTTAGTAATGATAACACAGGTAATTGAAAAAAAAAACGGAATCGTAAAATTGAGGCAGGTTGATTGTATCGTAACATGTGGGGCATGTGGCGAAAATGCCAAAAACCAAACATGGGGAACAAGGAGTCATCACCTAACCATAACCAAAGTTATAGGTATTGTGTTTTGTTTTTCTTGACATTTTTTAAATGTACAGTTTTTTTTTTTTAATCTGAGACTGAACTGCTGTTGAATTAATTGTCGGCTCTTGGCTAAACCGCTCAAAAATATCCACCAGCTTCAAGTGAGATTTTATTTGGAATCTTGTAAATTGCCCATCCGTTTGCTAACAATCTTGCCACTTGGAGATCCCAGGTGGAGGGCTTATATATAAATTTAATTTAAGGATTTGATATATATTTCTCTTAACTATAAGGACGAAATACGCCGAAATACAGATTTACCATAGTGTGGGATGTCGTATTAAAAATAAGTGTAAATTTGGATCCAAGATCATATCCTAAATAATTCTAGAGGACTTCCTTTCCCTTATTATTCGATATTTTAAGATACAGAACATTTTTTAAACACAAATCACTCCTTAGAGTGCGATACTAAAGAAGTTCTGGATGTAACGTACATGAATGAATTACTGAGAAGTCATTTTAATAGCAAAGAAGCCTCACAACTTGTACGAGAAGATAGATTCAGGAAATTATTGATACTCGTCATCTCTTGGAAAGAAATGAATCTCTTGAGGTGCATCAAACTAAATAGTGATAGGTTCCGATTCAGAAGTTTGAAAAGACATTCATGACCATGAAAATGCTTAAATAGGACCCTGATTGAAACTTATTTTCATTTTCAGAAGAAAATAAGAGGAAACTGGTACATTACCCGGCGAAACGTCGGTTATAACCACAGTCATAAAAAGAAGACCTTAGAACTGTGAGGTTCATTATTGTTTTTGGACTAAGTTGTCAAAAAATTACAACATTTTCTAATCGTGATGAAAATCCTTCCTTTAAGCTTGCCAAAGAACGTCCACCAAATCTTTGAACACAGACTTCACCTGGACATCTTATTACTGAAGGTATGCTAACAGAACTGCTAACAAACCCTCCTGACTATAGAGCACGGCCTATCAAAAATAAAGGACCACCTTTCCCGGCAGAGAGCGTGGCATGAGCAATATAATAAGTTTGAGTGATGTTCCATACACATTTGTCAACGACAGAGATAATAATCTATCTTATATCCACTAGTATTTTAATAAGTCAAGTCATCCTACTTAAATGGGGCGAATGATAAATGCTAGGACGTCAAGGCCCCACCAGACAATATTAATAATAACGCATTCTTGGGACGTTCAAGTATTATTATATATCTCCTCGGGTGGGAGATTTCTATGGGATAACTTTGTACAATATAATTGATCCTATTTTGAATGTACAAACCTCAATTTATTGTTTTTAAAGATGTCATATTTAATTAAATATGGTAAATAAGTATGAATATAGTACACTTTTGCACATGGTCTAGCAGAAAAAGAAAATTGAATGAAATTTGTATGATTTTACAAAACCCTAGAAATAAAAAAATACAGCAGTTCAGACGCAGGAGCTGCGTAAACTAAGCACACACCTCAGCAAGGTGTTTATTTTAAGCTATATCACCGAGTCATGTTTTCTAACTGATTCTCAAAATACAATCCCGAATTCTCCAATAAGTGGTTTACAAGTTTTAGTGCCCCTGAAGAGGCGTTAAAATGTACGTGAAACCGGTTGGGTACTTTTAATAAAAATGACTAGTATGTTAAAAGGTCTTTTGTTTATCATTTGACTTTCTTTTTTTTTAAACATAAAAAGTCAAGCTCTTTTGTTTTAACCAGCTGACTCAATGCCCTAAAAAACTTTTTATTTATTTTTTAAAATATATTTTAATGTTATATTTCCTCATCTAAATAGTTGTGTTAATAAATTTTTATGGTCTATTAAGTAATAGTTTTCGCGTAGTTTTTACTTCTCGTAGTAACAACTCACTTAATTATACCACACTTCCACTCACTACAGGATTTTCAACAAATATTGGAACATAATAAATATGAATATCACAAACAAGATATTCAATTAAACATATATTTAAATCAGATAGATATACAATTGATCACTAATATTGATTGAATATAAAGTCAATTATTATATATAATTTATTTATTTATTTTTGTCAGGCCTCAGGCATACTCAAAAAAGCAGCTTTGCAGGCCCAATTGTATTTACAAATTGTGTTTTATGAGCTACTATTTAGAACTAGTTATTGTTTTGGAAGAATAAGAATACATAAAATAAAAAATCCATTAAAAAGTGATATGTTTATGTTATTTATTTATTTATATCATTACGCTTTATTTGCATTAATTATATTACATTTTAAGAATAAATCCGAAAATGGCAACTCGTTCTTTCCGCTCTTAATTAACTTTTCTTTTTTTTTTTTGGTAATTTATCGAAACCTCTTTTTATCATGACAATTGTTAATTTGCCGCTGTGCTGGTTTATGAACGCTAGAACACTGAAGAAGAGATTCTGCTCAAAAACCCATTGTAATGATTCTATTTCCTTTCTAGTAGGCCTATTTTTATTTTTAAACTTAAAAATTGTTATATATTGTTTTGTTTAAATTGCACATTTTTTGGGGAAACCCCTGTTTTTTTACAGCTTCCACTAATTGTGAATATATATAAACACATACTCAGAATTACATATTAACTCAAAATTAAATGCTAAGTGTAACTCCGTTTGACGACACGACTTCTCGCAGGAATTACAATATCAAATACAACTATTAATTATTTCCCCGCTCAATTTCGGCGAATTCCTTCATAAATACATATCCGTCAATTAGGCATATTAATTAACCTCTAGAGAGGTAAATATGAACCGATCATTGAAATATTATTAATGTAGAATAGTTTAGAAGCAGGCAGTCATAAACTTGGTGAAGTATGTATAAATGATGACAACTTTGATGAGTTGGTATGTATAATGTATGTGGACGTCAATAAGCACCCTAACCCTTGATTATGTTATTAAATTTATAATGATTTCTGTCATTTGTATGTCGCATGCTATCCGAGTTGTTATTAAGGATTACTTTCGTCATCCTTATTCATATTGATAGAAGGACAACTGTAATACATATTGAGTGCTTTATAACTCACGTAGTAACAATAAAAAAAATATAAACTATATATACCAAGCGTTTTCAGGAGTTGATTCACAGTCGAAAATATCTCCTCTACCTACTCCACTTTTTTCCATTTATTAATAAAAATAAAAAATAAAAAATAATAATAATAATAATAATAAAATAAAACCTTTCAGACCTGCGTTCATTCCATTATCACTTCACTTTTATGACACCTCTCTTCACACCTCTGTCATCTTCGATCATCCTTACCTTAATAGGTAGTCAAAACGCGGGTTATCCCCCTTCATCCCTCTTTTTTTCTAAAAAAAAAAAAAGGGATCCACCTAATTCAGAAATGATTGTACATCCGTCAAGCATTGTTCCCCTTCTTCTCATAGAAAATGAATAAGTACAATATGAAAATAGGCTTACCTATGAGAAGAAGGGGAACAATGCTTGACGGATGGTCATTTGAAATAATTTATTGCGATGATTTTATGATTATTTGTTTCTAATCAGTATTGATAAAATAATTTTTGTTCAAACCCGATGTGGACATTTTATGTGTACAAGTGTTTTTTACATCATCATGGAAAAATACAAACATCGGAGCTATTGTTTAGCGTGTTAAATAAAAATTCTCAATTTTATAGTACTATCTAATTATTTACATCGCTGTTCTTTTAAAATTCATTCAGATTTATTTCCAGACACAAAAGAAGAAATGGCATAAAACAGAATGAACTCTTCGGGAAAACTCCACATTTGGCTAGTGACCCTTACACATATGGTAGTGCCTAAAAGTTCTTGTTTATGCTGGTTCTGTTGATTGTTATGTTTGACGATTTTTTTTTTGTAATCACAAAAAAAGTTTTAAATTGCTGTTATATCCTAAACCTGATAGTTATAGCAGGATATTTATGTCAGACAGAAATTATGACTAATGTAACCTGCAAACAATTTTTGTCTGAAATATATATTTCTATCACGAGCTATAAGTGTCGACACTTCTATAACATCTGATGTAAACACTGATTATAAAGAGTTGAATTTAATGTCAGAAATCTTAGCTACGAGCTGTATTAAATTAAATTTATATTTTAATGTTCATTATTATTAGATAAGAATTTTAGGACGCGTTTTTTATTTTTTTTTGGTTGGATTTAAGGCGTGCCAACCGTTGAGGTCATTAACGCCAGAAGGACGGGTTTACTAGCTGTATCGTCGACACTTCTATACCAACAGATGTAAACAATGATTTTTTGCGCCATGACCTATGGTCAATTTATCGCAAATTTTAACAAATCCAGAACTGTCGTATAAATATCCATGACTTAAATGTCTAGCTACTTCTGTCAGTATGTAAACTTGCAAGAGAATATCTATCCGACACCTGACATATATATCCTGCGAGAAGTGTCTAATGTAATCGCACCCTAAGAGGCCACAGTAATGGGTATATAGTATGTATTATTTAGGAGTCGTAAAGTGTTGCAAGTTAATCCAATATCAAAATACGAAACTAAAGTAAACTGTGTATTATCCTAAGCTTGTTTCTCTAAGATACTAGCCGGCTTTAAGTTTCCTGATAAAGTTTATTTGTTCCGTTCCACGCAGTCCTCTCCCTTAATTCCCAAGAATAATCCGCTCCTGCGCTAAATTTACTTATGAAGTGCGAATTATCTTATATATACAGAAGGGGGAAGATCTGTGGTACACTAAGGACATTTGATCATATTTGCACCCGGGCTGAGCCTACCGCTGTAGCCTTCTTGTGCAAACAATCTATTTGACAAATGTTTAAATTTCGGCTGGCCGTATCTCCAGGTCTTGCGAATGAGGGGGCAGTAATACTTAAAACAAACAGCTCCAATTTAATAGGAGGTAAGCTTATGTATCTTAAACTTGTTTGTAGGCAAGGAAGGCGCCAAAACGATTAGATTCCGCTGGGACCATGGGCATAACAAGATAATCTAAATCTAGAAATGCTCTGACCGAGGTAAATGTATAAATTATCTGAATTTTACACAAAATAAACTTAATAGAGTGAAAAAACAGCAAAAAACTTTTGCGAAGCGAAACAAGAATTTTAGCTTGTTTAGCCAAAACATGGCATGGGTTGTTTAGCCAAAAATGGCATGGGTTGTGCAGAAAAATTAACTCCCTCACCATAGGGGTACTACTGTGAGGAAATAATAATATTAATAATAACAAAAAAAATTTAGCTTGGTGCAATCCAAAATGATGCAGTGGCGAATATTATTTCACGTCCCACATTATTCAAATTAGAATGTTTAAATTTTAGTTAAGTTTGGAGAACTGGAAGGATTAAAAACAAATTATTAACAGACAGGAGCTGTTTTCGGCTTTTGGTAAATTTTGTTAAATCTTCTAAAAAAAGGTTACCAAATTACTGCATTCAGAAGGATATTATATTTCGTGCAAAGCAGGAAGGACGCTAACTTCTTTAGTGGGCTATCAGATGGTGTAAGCTGACTAAATTTGGTTTCGGTATTGTATAGTTTCTTTAGAATAACTGAATTACTGTTGTTTCAGTTTTAACCTCAAAGTCAGAATAACACAGATCTTTGGGAACGCTGACGATGAGACAGGTCTACGTTTTAGTGAGACGTCATCGTGCCTAAATGACATTAGGGATGAAAAAGGAAACCCGCTACAATGACGCAATTTGGGAGTCAGACATTTT
This sequence comes from Gonocerus acuteangulatus, assembly GCA_946811695.1. Taxonomy (NCBI): domain Eukaryota; kingdom Metazoa; phylum Arthropoda; class Insecta; order Hemiptera; family Coreidae; genus Gonocerus; species Gonocerus acuteangulatus. The sequence continues at coordinate 70,842,269 of OX328127.1, read as the reverse complement.
TCTTTTTGAAAGAAAACCCATCTACTCAAAGAGGAAGCCCCTTAACCCTCATGGCCAACAAAAAAATCACTTTTTTTAAGAAAGTTGTTTGGCAGTAAGTTGATTATAAATGTGAACGATGTAATCAGATATTTACGTTGAGAACCGACTTCAGTGCATAAGGTTCATTTTAGCATATAACGCCTCGCTTTTGAAGAAAATTTAACGCTAGCTGGCATTTAAAATAATTTAACAGAGAAACTAAAACAACTAAGAAATTCCTTAACTTTTGATGATAAGTATTAAGAATTGCGATTCTGAGGTTTTCAAATAACCCCAAGGATGAATATGTTACGGAAATTCACGTCTTGTAGATGCCGCAGTTTCTTGGAGTCCAGCTTTTTTTTCTATATAATGTAAGCGGTAGAACCAGAGCGGAGGTCGGTGGAATAAGTGGCCTCGGGGGAGGGGGGTTTGGCCCGTATTGTTCAGGAGGTCCTCAAGCGAGGGTAATAATGCACCTAGGGAGGGTTGCATACTCGAGAAAACGCATCCCTAGCACTCTCAGAGTCGTCAGCGTCTACGAGCATTTTAATACTTCAACCAAAGTACCTCTTTTTACTCTCTCTTTCTCGGCGGCTTAAGTGAACTTATTATATCGCTTCAGAATTCGTCCTTTAACCCTTCAACTTGGACCTTTTACGGTTACTGTTGTACTTAAACGACGCTGGAACTATGACCGACCACAGTAACGCAGACTTCCAGACTTCGAAAAATGGGCATTTAAGGATGACTATAGTAAAATATTCGTAATCTCGGAAAATGCTTTAGGGTAATGGATTATTCAGTACCATATCTGGAAATGATCAGAAAATGTTCACTTACTGGTCTATAGAGTAATGGACACCAAAACTTGAATCTTCTACAGCTTTTGGTGCACATGGGTAAACGATAATTAATCTGAGATAAGGGAGCTATGGATGGTATTGAGCAGTTTTGGGTTGAAGAAATCTAAACATTAATGTTCTACAGTCGTTACCAAAAATAAGTAAAATACGCTTATCTCAGATAATTCAGATAATAGGCAGTTTTCGGTGCTCTAGAGTAAACGAAATCTTAACATGATTGTTCTACAGCTGTTGGTGAAAATTAGTAAAAGACACTTATCTCAGATAGTGGACAGTTTTAGGTGCTCTTGAGTAAACGAAATCTAAAAATTGATGTTCTATTGCCGTTGCCGAAGATGCGCTGATGTAAGATAATTCAGGTAATGGAGAGTTACAGGTGCTCTAGCGTAAACGACGCCTAAACTTGAATCTTGCACAGGCGTAAGACCACATAAGTAAAAAATGCTTTACTCAGATAAGGGGAAGTTATGAGTTCTCTTGAGTAACAGATACTTAGACTCAGATATTGGACAGTTTTAAGTGCTCTAAACGAAAAGTCACCTGAACTTCAATCTTCTAACGGCTTTGGTACAAATGGGTAAAAGATGCTTATCTCAAATAAGGGACAGCTATAAAAGTTCTTGAGTAAAAGAAGCTTATACTCAGAAAATGGGGTTTTATCCGGATAAAGGGCGTTGTTTAGTAAATGTTACTCGCCCATTGACAGCTATGGGATCTTTTCAACAAACAACTTTTAAACTCAGATATATTTTCATTTGTATTATAATAATATAATTATTATAAGGGTTATCATATCGTCCCTGCTATGTCAATCTATCGAATATGCAAAAACTCGTTTTTCAGATTCGGGACTTTGCTCTTAGATTTTGGACGATACAGCTTGTCGTAAATTGTCGCAACTCTAATACCTTTAGAATAGCCTTTAATATCTTTAATAAAGTATCAAATAAGACCTTTTTTAAAAATATTACTTTGTCAATGGATAGGTTCGTTCTCTAGTTTGCTCTGATTAGCATATTCGATAGGTTCACATGGTAGGAACGATATTATGTTCTGTAGAAAACAGATAACTTAATCTGGGACCTTTTTAATTTTTGGGCACCTTAGAGAAACCTTAAGCCTTATCTAAATTACACTAAAAAAAGGTTCAACATACGAATATAATGCGCTATCTGGATTCCAATTGAGTTATAAATTTTATTCAAAGTTACAGTATTTTTTAGTTAATAATTCAATACATTTGAGATAATTTTCAGAACTTGTAGCGTGCGTCTAAATATCTCAATTTCGTGAGCTGAACGATTTTTTTTTTTAATATCGTAGATAAATACCATTGGTCGCGAGAAATAAAATAATTATATAAATAAAAAAATAAGTTACTGTATATATATTTTATAAATGCACGAAAAGAGGGAATAAGCTTTTTTATACGGTTGAAAGGGAACACAAAAAAACTCATTTATAGTATACATAAAGTTTAGTTCTATCATAAAAAAAGGAGCTAATGCCCCCAGTTAAACCTTATCAAAATTGTTGGCTTAATATTAACACCGGAGTAACACGAATATTTCCATTATATTACATGTTAAACATGATACTATCAGTGGAATGGAGTTCGGGTGGTTGACACGCGAGCAGGAGCCGAAATATCCAACATGAATGAGACGTTAAACTTGGGTCGGCCAAGAGAGGGAGAGAGAGAGTGAGAGGAGAGAGTGAGATTGAGTGAGAGTGAGAGAGAGAGAGAGTGTGTGCTCGTGGGGTGTTAAGGTATGTGTTTGTGAAGCCGGCGTGAAACTAAGTCCTAGATAAGTTACTATTAGCCTTAAGCCAAGATAACTTAAACCCCTATCTTGTCGGAGCCATACTCCACTTATCTTTTCTGCGCCACCAGTCATCATCAGTCGTATTAATACTCTGTCAGAGAGTATTGTCATCACTCTGAGTAGATAGTAAAGATCTGTTATTGTTTTAGTTCTTATCAGATCACTATTCCATATCCATTATCCTTATTGACTTTAAATTATTATGAACATCAACAATCATAACCCGGAAATTCATTACAGTTTCCTAGATAATATGCCACTGTTACATGAAGAAAAAATGTTAAAGAATATATTTCAACCATCATTAAATTAATTTTTTTTGCCATCAATTTTTGTCTTTCTTTTAAATAGTAAAAACTAGGTTTTCCCAAGTTCCTTTGACTAAATAAGAAAATTTAGATTAATAAATTTAGATTTATAAAATGTACAAATACCTCATTTCGAAAATAATTGACGAGTCATCGTTACCTTCCATGAACATACATATATATTTGTCAAATAAACATAACAATAATTAATTAAAAATTCTAAAAATGCAACGATCCCGGGCTATTAGTAGAATATAATTATTTTTTTTTTTTTTTTATGTGTTATGGATAATTCAATCAATAATATTCAAGGAACAGGATTGGCTTTTGTCCTCTAATTTTCAGAACATTTGTCTATTCATGTATACCTAATTATTATCTGTAGATTGAGGATTTATTTAAATAATAACGAAATTATTTTAATCATTGTAAAAGTTAAATTAATATTTATCTATTACATTAATATTTTTATTTGTTACTAGATTTAAATCTCAAATCTTAAATATCTTAATTTACTAGAAATGTACCTTATACATTGTTGTAAATTCGAAATAAATAAATAAATAAAAAAATAAAAAAAATCTTAAATATCTATCTTGAATTTTAAATATTTGGATCATTTGCATGAAAAAAAATCACTCATAACTCAGGTATGTCCAATAAAAGAAAATTACAGAATTCTCAAAAATACGGGGGCAAACTACTTGGGAACAATACGTAAAATAAATTTTTAAAGAATATATTTCGCCAAGCCATGTTTTAATTTTTTTTCTCTTTTTTTTTTTATATTTTATAATGTCTATAATATTGTTTTCTACTTATTTCGAAATATTTAAACGTTACTTCCTGAGAATTATATTGGTTCTTATAAATTAAACAACATTTTAATGATGGGTAAATTGTTATGAAATTTGTGGTTTTCAGAAATTATTTTAAGATGTCTGGCAAGTAGGTACTCTGGTCCCTTGAGGATACAACGGTGTTTCAAAATGATCATTTTAATTTGTTTAGCAAATTCAACAAAAAATGATTTCAATGAAAGATTGCATTTCATGATAGTGTATGTATAATGTTTTCCTGTTATTCCTTCTGTATATAAATTAGAATTAACTCAGTGCCTCTAGTTTTACAGCCCTGATAAAAAAATAAAATAAAACGCATTTTCTCATATTTTTTTTTCATGATACCACGATCGATCCCTGACTATATATATCTACCTTCTTAAAAAGCTTGATTCAAATCAGATTAAGACAACCACTGATAATTGACAGATTAATGGCTTTGATAATGAATAAATATTTATTACTAAACTAAATTATTACAAGTTACCAAATAAAGAGAAATAATTTTAACAGTGTCCTATCTGGTAGTAGAAAACGGATAACGTTTATGGACCGGATGCTAGTTTCATGGTGGTCTTCTCTGGGCCGACACCTGAACAAACTAACAGTCTTAGGGACTACCTGCAATCATAAGGTCACTGTACACCCAACAAGAAATACATACATTTCATTATTATGTCCTTCATAAAGGGGTGAACTCGCTAATGGTTTCCGAAAATAAATATTAAAAAGTTAACTGTTTTTTTTGTACTTTCTTATTATTTCTAGATTTTCATAAAATCAAAAGATCAAAACTTCATTTTTTCTTTATCACAAACGCGTAGAAAAGTTAACAATGTTGATTTACTTCTATAATAAAATGACTTGGACAAACCATGCGATATATCAAATTGTCATTATAATATTATTAAGTATTCACTTTTTTTTTAAATTCACTTTTTGTTTGACTATTACACCGTATGAGATATCAATATAAAAATACTTTATTTGACGTGGCGATAAGGCAATGTTTACACTTTGTATAGAAATGGGCTTTATGCGATATAAGTATTAATAAAATGACCTCTTATAAATAATTTAAAATTAATTACTTTTCTAGGATCATAAATTTGATAAAAGAATTTACATAACATTGCTCATTGATAGCTATAGAGATGTTTACGAATAAATGCCAAAGGTGCAGCACAGCATGAGATCAGAAAATATCACAAGAGGCATGCGTCACTTAGGTGTACCTATGCCCTGCCCTGTGCCACATCATAGAAGTAAAGATTTGTATAATATTAGAGTTTTCAGAATACAATTATTTTTTTAGAATTTAAATCCATGTATTATAAAGTTGTTATAATTTTATTTAAAAAAATATCATTAAATGGCTAGTGCATTACTATTATGATTGCTTAAAATCACCAGAAATGTTAAAGATTAGTGTTATCTTACCCATTGGTTACTTGATAAGCCACCTGAATGATTTACTGAAACTTACCTGAAACAGAAATTAAAAAAATAATTAGCATCTAAGCGATGAAGGGCTTTATATTAAAACATATGAAAAAATGTATACAATATACTGCCTATGATTAAAATTAATTAATCATATATATATATATATATATATATATATATATATATATATATATATATTTGACAATGAAACATAATATTAAATTAATTTAATAAAATACTAAAAATTCCAAGATATCATACATTTTGTTTTAGATGTCACGGATTGTCATGTCGCATTGCTTAATCATAGTCAAAATTTTTATCAGAGATAGGCTTGTTTTGTAACGATGGCCTTATCAATTTTGTAAAAGTTGTCTATTCGTGTATTATTCTCATATGTAAATTGAAGATTCATTTAATTAAGAACGAGATTTTTTTTGTTTATTGTAAACATTAATTAAATATTAATGTGCTACATTAATCTTTTCTGAGTTTACGAAGACAAGGTATGGTTGGGATTCGGCTAGGAGAAAAAAACAAAAACAAAAACGTCAGACCTTCAGGAAGAAGATTTCTTCCTGAAGGTCTGACGTTTTTTTCTCCTAGCCGAATCCCAACAATACCTTGTCTTCGTATCACTGCAACGGCTAACTATCTCCTTCTTCACTTTTATGTGTTTAGGTATATGAATCATAGACATTTTGTTCATTTACTCAGGTTCTATATTAATGGAAAGAAATCACTTATACATCATATTTGCACAATGAAACAAATTACGGCACCCGTAAACATTCCGGAGTAAATTATAAGACAAAAATGTGATGAACGAACTTATAGTATAATTTAATAACATGAATATATATATATATATATATATATATATATATATATATATATATATATATATATATTCTTTTATTTAAAGGAAAGTATTCTAGATTGTAAGTATACAAAGGCTCAATACATTATTTATATTATGATAGGGGTGGTTGAAGCTAGTTCTGAATAATGAATATATTGTAAATATATTATACACGGGCAGTAGCTGAATAGACTACAATAACAATCCCTGTTTCGAGGTTACTTTCCGGATTTATAAAGTACCCATATAATATTGAAAAGATAATAAGTACAATAGGGTCCTTGGACAAATTCACGACACGACATTTTCAGAAAATAAGTCCAGTTTCTTTTTCATTGACAAAAAAATAATAACAGACGACGTCAATATTATAAGAATTCGTATTAATTATAAATGAATCTATATTTGTTGTAGTTTTTTATTGTTTTCTCCTTTCTTCTTTTTTTTTTTACTACATTATACAAATAATACATAACTATTCGTTAAAAATTGAATAACGAAAATGTAATAAAGGATTATATTTTACCATCATCCGAAATTATAGTTTCGTCAGTAATAAACATAAATACAGACTATTAATTAGTCATCACAAATAATATCACTAAAATCCGATAATTTGGCAGTATTCTATTGCTTTATGTGACAGAATGTGTTTCATGTGTTTTAGATGTGTTGTTTTGCATGACAAGAATATTATTGTGTCTGGATTCTGATTATGTAAGTCTGTCAGCTATCCTCTTTCCTTCAAGTCCGTCGTTTGCTTTCACCCATTTAAAGTGTGTTTTGTGTATATGTATAAACGTATAAACGCACAGAAATAAACGTAAACATGTATGTACGTGTGTATACGGAGTCCAATTGTATTAAAAAATAATTTTTATGCAAAGAATTAAACGTTTGCAGAAAATTCTGTTCTTAAGCATTTTCCGTAACAGGACATTTATGTACTCAATAATACTGTTCGCATAAGTTTTATAATTTGTTATATATATTTTTATTTTGTAGATATTGTAATACTGTGCAGTCTTGTTGTTTGTACTAGTACTTTCTGTACTTGCAATATTTCAGAATATGTTTAATAGTTAAAATTGTATTAAGAATTCTGTACACTATTTCAGGTAATGCTGTCATTAATGAAAGTAAAAAATGGTCTATTCGCAGCCTTGTATTCGATACCTCTTCCCTTTCTATCTTACGGTTAGTTGATGGTTTTGCTTTTAAGTCTTCCCTAATTTGTTGTTATCAATGACTATTGAGAACATGACACTAATAGGTGTTAATAATAAGTTTTTGTTGTTACGATTTTCCTCGACAAGCCTCGAAGATTTTGAATAATTGCGAAAAATGAATATATTTAAATTATAAAAAATTAGCCCATGACGATTATAACCAAGTCATATTAGAATGAATTATCTGAAATATTTTGAATACCAAAGCGAATGTTTAACAAAACGACCAATTCCCTGTTAATATAAAATGACATGAAATATTGGTTTTGCAAATAAAATCATTAATCCGGATAATTCGGTAATGACCTCCGTTTGGAAATTAATAATTAAAGAACGTGTGGTAAAATCAACAAAAATGCTTTCATATATTCAATTAAAAAGCTCACCCTTGTTTGTCCATAATGAATTGGAAGAGACAATCGTCATGAAATATTTTCGATTTGCCGCCCTTCATGAAGAAACACTACCCCCTCCACTTTTTATTAGCATTTAATTAATTAAACAGATTTTTTAATTTTGATTCAAATTCGATGAGTTGACCTGACAATTTTAATATTAAATGAGGAATTAACTTGTGGTCAGTTCTCTTATTAAATATTTCTATTATACCTTAAAAAATACTAATAAGTAAAAAAAAAAAAAAAAAAAAAAAAAAAATGAAAGTAGAAAATGCACTTTAGTTCAATAGTGATTTATATATTTTTATATGTGCGTGTGTGTAAATTTATATAAATTGTTTTATGAACGCTTCTTGGTGTTGTTTTGTGGCAGATATTTATCTAGAAGTCCTCTTCGCTTCATCTAGAAGCTTTATTCTTCATTATGCAGAATAAAGCAGCATATATATGTGTATAATAATTGGTCCGATTTCATGAACGTAGCGATGATAATTTGGGGGCGTTTATGTTATTTCGAAGCGAAAATATTGTTGGGTATTTTTGAAAACAAAATATTTCTTGCGCTTAATTAGTTCCAAGGTTGTTTTATAACAATAAATTTATTGTACAGTTCATATAATTAATATTTTTTAAGGCAATTCAACCTCGCGGGTCATTGTTGAATATTGAATTTGTTGAAAGTAATTACTAGAAAGAATATTCAAACTGGAAGTTACTGCCAAAATTAGATAAAAAAAAAAAAATAAAATCAATTAATAAATGAAAATAAAATATAATAAACTGTTGTAAATAAAATATACTCAATAAACGAAATTTTTAAACAAAATATAATTTATAAAAATAAAATCAAAGTTAATAAAATCAAAATAAAACTAAGGGTAATTAAATATTTCATGTTTTATTATTTGTATGTATCTTTTTTATTTAAGTTAAGTATATTTGATAAAAAAAAACTATCTACTGCACACAGTAATCTTGCCTCAGCGACCATATTTGCTGAGCTTGAACCCTGTCGAATATTTTGTTTTTGTTGTATATAATAATTTTGCTTTGTACGTTTTGCTACTTTTATAACCAATTGACCGAGCGCATTTGATTCTGCCGTTTTAATGAGTTGAATCACAGAATAATTTTATATGATATGTGTATTTTTTAAACTAGAAATATTTAAAATTTCTATTTTTTGTCATTGATAATTGTTTTCGGTTATGAATCCATCTTTTGACAGTCCCACAGATGTATAAATAAATGAAACTGATAAAATTTAATGTCGTTCTCGCCGTCCAGGAAATTGTTCCCGTCCCTTACACTGATTTAGGCAGTGACTGCTCGAATTCCCAGAGATTTTACGGAAGGCAGGGAAGAAGGAGTTTCAAGCGAAAGGGTAACGAGTGGTGTAAGGGCGAAGCAGGAGGGAGGAAAAAAAAAAAGAAAGAAATATAAAAAATTACTGTTTAGAAGTAGACTTGGGTATTTTATATAGCAATATATTTTAATATATACTTCCTCGAGGGAGGGCCTGTTTGAGAAATATGGCTGGAATAAAAGTTTAGCTTGGAAAAAGTTTAGGAAATGTATGGGTATATTATATGTCCTGGGTGATATACATTCCTGTTTCCCCCACTCTGGTTCACTCTCCTCTAAACCAGGCGCAGGTTAACTAAAAATTATGAATTAATTTATTTCATCCTTTCTTTTTAAATTATTATAAATGTAACCTTTCCCCTTCCCCCTCATATTTAAACTTAATAAAGAAGGACTGAATTTAAACGAAAATATAAAGAAAAAACGCATGCAGAATATATTAAAAGGTTTTTCTACATTATATTATAAATATTACTCTTAATTTAATTTTTTCCTAAGAATAAAAATTCAGAAATGAACAGATACAATTTGATCAGCCAACTAAAAAAAAAATGTTCATAGTCGATAAAATGGAGACAATAGTGTAGATAAGTCTGGGCCTTTGCAAAGATTAACTGTAAAGTTTTTAAACATATAGATAACAGAAAAATGATTTAAGTTATAATAGCTCGAAATAGACGAAACTTAAATAAATATATCAAAAAATGTTTGATAAAAAAGGTTGAGGTTGCTGAACAAGCAAATTTATTTGAATACCTATTACTGTTTTAGATTAGAAAATATTGCAGCGCATTTTTTCTTTTTACTGCGCTTCTTCGTCATATTCACATTTATTTTAACTAAGTTCTCAAAGAGGTTTACTCAAATAAAATAACCGCGAATATTGTTTCTCACAACTGAAAAACATGTGTTAACCCTTTTTGCTATCATCAAATCACTTCTGATATGCGCGTATTGGATTGGCCTTTTGCTCTTCCAGTATTGCGGTCCTCAACGCAAAATGCGTTCTTTCATATATTTTTTCAGTTTTGATAACGAGAAACAATTCTAGGGTAAAGACGTCTGATTATGGGGCTGATTTTGGCAAAAAAAAATGTTAATTTCTTAAAATTTATTATAAATTAAAAGTTTATTAAATTGGAACTAATTACGGGCACAGTTAATTGACAGTAAACTTCAGTCAATAAAAACTACCTTCGCGGAGTGTTTCTAGTTTTTTAGCAGACGTGTATAAGTCTATCGTTTGGATACAAATGTGCAGTATTTCTTTTTCGTTTATTTGTTTATGGCATTAGAAGAAAACCCAAAACTAATCTTTATATTTAGAATAACCCCTGAGGAAGACGAAAGAATGTCTGGTGAAATGTCGGTCATCCTCACAATTAGGCTAAAACATTGCTTATCAATATTATTTCTGGCGTGTGATGTGAAACAGAGTATTTATACAATTGACATCCTTCATAAGAAAAAGAAAGGAGATAACAAGCACACACAGTAGGCGGAAAAAATCATGAACAGAGAAATATATAAACGATTTAGTAAAGGAGGCAGCCAAGGGTTGGATAGTACAAAAAAGAGGCTAAATTGATATGAGAAACCTGGGGTAGAGATTCAACACAAAGGCGAGGACAAAAAAATATGAATATCTCATCTGGAGGGTATGACTGGCATCTTATATAGTTTAGATAACAAATTTCAAAAGCGAGGAATGGTTGGGAGGGGGCGTCCGTAGCTCTGACTTTGTATTATGTCGGGAAAAGAAAGAAACACACCCCATTCTCGGGGATGTTTACTCTCAAAATAAAGGCCATTTGGTAAATAAAAGATTATTTACAATAGGGAGGTGTGTGACCGGCTCTCCCGGCCTTTTCTATGCTCGTGTGCGTGTGTATGAACACGGAATTCGTATACACACACTCACCAACACACAAATACATGCGCGTATGAGCTTGGTGTGCGCAGTCCTCTGGAATCCTTAGCTAGACAAATAACGACATAAAGATGCTTCAGCCAACCGCACGATTCTAAGATTCAACGAATATAAAATCTGCCTTCTTCCTTTTAAGATAATCTCTTAAGAACATCAAGTATTCAGGAATAATTTTACTATCATTTCTAAAAGGTAAAGCATTGTTATTTCTTAGCATCGTTTTGAAACAATCCGAAGATATTTTACTTTTTAAGGGGTGATAAATACTACCTTAAACTTTTTTTTTTTTGGCTATACTTCTTCCTTAACTAATCAAAAATGATATCCAAGAGTGTTTATGTGTAGAAAAAATGTTTAAATGGGCAAACAATACGTTTTTCCAAGTGAAATCCCGATGCCGAATGAACGCGGTGCTGATCTCAAGATATTTTTTTGAGCGAGCTTGGGTCGGTCCCTTTTTAATTGTAAGATTTCTTTTTGGGCCTCCTTTAATACATTTCAAAATTAAAACCTATTTTTTTTATCTTTATTACAAGAAAGTATGAAAAATAATAGGAAAGACATGAACATTTTAGAACATTAAACTTCGAATTCGTTTTCTCAAAATTATGTTTTTCAAATCGGGCGACACTCAGGCGTCTTTAATTTTGGCCCGATGAACTTCAAATTTTAACTGCAGCTTCCTCATGATATTTGACAGAATAATACGTAGGATTTGTTCGTTTCGTTGAATTATAACAATTTCATGACAGATTTTCGACAAATTTTTTAATAGAAAATGAATAATTGTTCACCATTTTCGAAAAAAATTAACATTTCTTAAAAATCCTACGCACTTTACTAGATTCTTCTTTCGAAATAATTTTAGTTTTTCGTTCTAGATTAAAAATTGCCGCCTGCAGACTATCACCCGTGAAAAAAGAGGGTTTCCGTTTGTCAGATACTGCGCCGCCATTATTTTTTTCAAAGAATTGAAACGTATTTTTTTTTTTTGGATACTTTAACATCCCATATAAAACGTTTGCTATAAAGAATTGAAAAATATTGATTCATTTGTTATTTATAATTTCAAGAAAATGACTCTGATTATTGATCGCACAAGGTAGTATTCCTCCTTAAGAGGAGATCATTTACCGTTGGGATTGCCAAGTTATATATAGTCCGAATTCGGGCTTGGTTACTTAATAAAACTTCATTTTTATGAGAAAATTCGTTTTTTTTTTTTTTTTTTTTTTTTTTTTTTTTTTTTTTTTTTTTTTTTTTTTTTTTGCGAAGACAACATCCAGTTACTTCTGAAGTAGCAGTAGTGATTTATAACAGTTCCGCGTACTCGCTGATAAGCTAACTGATTAGCTTATAGGTTCTTTGCTGGTTATCTATTACTACTTTACTCGTTATCAACGGTTATAATTCATATTAGATAATGGCAAGCAATATTTATTAATCAAAAGGTTAATATGATCAAAATCAATTCTCTCAACTACGAAAAAAGATATTAAGCATTAAAGTTTTGCAGGTTATGAAGGATAACATCAACAATGATATTTGTTAACACACTTATTTTATTCCTTTTCTCTCTCTCGCTTTTTGGATATTTTACATTTATTTAGCATTATGGGCATACTTGCTATGCGTTTCCGCTCGCTCATAAAGATATCAAAACTCTAGTCAATCCAACTCGCTAAAATTAATAGATTTCTATTAATTTTAGCGACTCTAGTCTATCCAACTCGCTAAAATTAAAAAAAAATATTGATCAGACATGGGGAAAGAAGTGTCAGGAATTCGATTTGCATAAATGAGCGATAATATTGAATTTTACTGCTGCGAAATAGGATATTGAAGGCCGATTCGAGTAGGAGAGGAATTAGTAACACAAAGGCTTTCAATATTCATCCTTCTATATTCCTTGTCGTAATGTTTATATTTATAGAAACTAATTTGTGGTAAAACCTGAAAAGGATTGCCTATTATAAGCTAAGTATTGCAGCCGCAACGTAAAACTTTAAATAGTTGAAATATATATTTGATGGGTTCCTTCAATATTTTCTCCCGCCTTTAATGAGTTAATCATTTCTAACATATGTGTTTTAGCACGTTTTACCTTCAATTAGCATATTGTGATATAATACATTAATTTTAATTTAGCATAATTATTTCATTAACATGTTTTTTCTCGGTGTGAAAAAACATCATATTGAAAAAAAAAATTGAACTCATTTTTATATCCTTTTTTTCCTTGGATTTACGGCGTGTCAACCTTTTTACACCTTTATTAATACATTATCAATTTTTTTTATTTATCAGAAAATATTTGTTAGATTTTAAATAAAGAGTACAGTTTTTCGCATATTTACTTTATAATAGAAGAGTTGAATAAGGCTTTCTCATTCATTACTATCCCGTTTTTAGCATTGACTTGTTTTAAATTTTATATTGAGTTCTTAATATAAGAGGGATGGCTTAGAACTAATTTTTTTTATATACAAAATAATAATTAATAATTATTAATAATTATGATTAATTATAATCATATTTCACTGAGTAGTTTTAAAATGCAAACGCATAGTGACTGATTATTCTTAGTTCACTTGATTCCACTTCCACTACACTGTGATTAAATAAAAAAAAAATAAAATGTTTTCTTCAAAATAACGTATATTTGATGAATTGTCTTGTTCTTTGCCAGCCTTATTTTGCGTTAAACATCAAAGAAAAGGTACTATTTATGTGATATAATTTATTATTATATTGGTTTTTGTTCATCGATTATATCTCGTAATGTATCTTATAAATGATTCTTTGTCTGACTGATTGCTTCGAAGAACACTTATAGGAAGGAAAACTAAAATTCATATGAAAGAATTTCTCATTACGGAAAACGAAAAGGCTGAAATGAAAAACAGGGAGAAACGTTGAATGAACTTAAGTCTTAGCTATTCTTCATGAAGAAAGATATTGTGTGTGATGAAATACGCACGGAAGAATAATGAAGAAAAATATGCGTATGGCTAATAGTCAATAGATTCTAATGAATGCAATCTTTTATAATAGAAGAGAGATTCATATTGAGAAATTTACTGGAATCCTTTATGAAAATTTCTCCCTATACAGAAAGGTTTTGTCTTATGAAAGTCATAACTTATGAAAACTCTAACTTCTTATCAGTGCTAAATTCCATTCAAAAGAGAATTAACAAGCAGAATCTACCTCATTCGTATGCTCTTCCGACATTTATTACGTGGGGTCCTCATTAACATTACTACGTTTTAATATGATAATAACTAGAGTAATTCTATGAAATAAATAACTATTTATTTCTTTGAATCAGTTAAAGCTTTAAATTAGCCTTTAAATTATTTCTCCGAGTTTTATTAACAAAATATCAGGGGAATACATTTTTCGGAATTTGGACTATTTCCCGCCCATATAGTGCAATAAGGGTAGCCAAAAATAGCCAATCAAAATCTTCATTAGCCAGATCTCTAGGTAAAAAGGATCCCCGGTCCAAACCTCTTATAGCTTATACTAGGAGTCACAATACCCTTGATACACTCGAAATGGTGCTTTGTACTTTTTCAACATTGCTTCATAAGCCGTGCAAATAAATATCTATGAAAATCTATGTTTAAATTGGCAACTCGGTCTATGGTTTTATTTATTTAAATTTTAACGTCCATTATTATTGACCACGAATTTTGGGACGGGTTATCTATAGGTCTGATGCCTTTTCTTTTTTCTAAAGAAATACCACCACCCCGTAGTCGAACCCACGACGAAGTGTCGGGTTTGTTGAAAAACATGTTGTGCCAATAGCCTTAATGGTTAAGTGTAATCGACAAAATTGGAGCACCTATTATATTAGTTCGGATAATCCAAAATGAAGTGCTAAGTTAATTATTATAAATAAATATTGGTTACATTTGAAGAAGATGAAATATATTACGAAAATAAATTGCTAAGAGACATATGTATGCCTGAATTTTCTTATATATTAAGCGCGCCGCATTAATGGTTTCATGTAAAAGCTTAAGTTTCTTCATACAATTCCCGGAAAACATTTTTTTAAAAATATAAACAAATTTCATTGAACCATGTTTATTTTGTATTTTAACATTTCTAAATAATATTATGAATCCTTTGGCGCCTCGGGAAGGTCTCTAACGTGAATAATTTCCGAGTTACAAAGGTAAAAAGATACAAGAAACGTGGTTTCTGGGAATTTGTTTAAATTAAAAAAAAAAATGTCCCAAGAATTTTTTATGGGGATATTCCCGCAAAAATTAGTTTGTTGTTCTCAACATCCAAATAGATTTACTAGCTAGGTTTTAGTGCGTTTCCTCCGTCCTTCTGTAGGGAGGAAACCCGCTTATTTACAGATGCGCCCTGTAATATCAATAAGAACAAACGAGGTAATTATAAATTATCCTGGTCATGAAACCAGCCTACCACAATTGGCTAAGGCAATATCATACTGACTACTTTATCGTAAACATTTTGGCGATAAGAACCGAGGAGGAGAAACGGAGGAGTTTAGCGGCAGCTTTTGAGTGCGTGAACCGTCTTGACAGGGAAATCGATTAAATAAACAGGTGATACGACGGGGTTATATATAAGGGCCCCGTGTGATTGTGTGTGCGTATGAGCGCGTGTGTCGGTGAGCGCCTATGCGCGCCTGTATGTGGGGTCTAGGCAGGAGAATTATTCATATTTATGCAGTGTTTGAAGACACTCGAGAGCTCCCCTATGGAAGGGCTTACGTCATACAAACCCCCCCTTATGCTCACCTACTACGTCATGGGTTTCGACATAGTCCTGTCGGCAGTCTTCAAATATTTGGTTCTTATGAAAGTGATAATATATAATTAAACAACATCATTTTGATGAGAACGTTGAGAGTTGAGAGGGAGGAGGATTTATAATAGTTAATAAAAATAAATTTGTATATAAAACTGAGTTTTTATTGCATACGTTTCGGCTAGAATTTCAATCATGGCTAATGATGCAGCGATTTCAAAACAGATCATTTCTGCCATTCCTTATAGCCCCGAAAAATATGAATTCAGTAGATTTCAATTAAATTAATTTTTTTTTAAATTTGCTTTCAAGTTTCAACTAATACATAACTTATATCGTTAGTTATTTAAGTTAGTTGATGAAATAAATCCTTGGCGAGGTTATAAAACCTATTTATCATATGAAGGGGTCGGGGAAAAATAGTGCCAAGCAACATTTTTAACGAAACTTAACTGTTGCTCCTATATGTTGAATATTATGTGGAGATATCAGTTGAAATGGTTAGGGGAATCAAGATTAAGTAGCCTACAGAGCACTTTATTTTAGTAGCATCATGATAGAGTGATAGTCCCACATAATATCCAACATATAGCAGCTACAGTTATGTTTTGTTAAAAATGTTGCTTGACACTATTTTTCCCCGACCCCTTCAAATATAAAAATAAACCATTAAACCTACGTAAATTCTTTATTTCATGCTTCGATGAAAAGAACGAAAGAAAAAAAAAGTTATGCTTGGATGATTCGATCTACATTAACTTTTATACTTACTATTAGAGCTTTTTCTACTCCCTTGTATAAACACATATACATTTACTGAAACACAAAATTATTTATTGAGAGGAGATCGTTGACCGTAGATGATGCAAGGTAGGGATTGTCGGGGTTCGGTCACTGCTACTTAATAAAACTACATTTTATCATAAAAATGGTTTTATTGTGCCGACGTTTCGGCTTGAACTACAAGCCTTCATCAGGGCTGTAAAAAACAAGTAGGACGGATGTAATACTGAAATATACATATATATATATATATATATATATATATATATATATATATATGCCTACATACACAAATACACATACATATATACATACATACATATATGAAAAAAGACAAAAACATAAAATACTAGAACATAATATATAGAAGAACAATGTGCTCTAGAAGTGTTTGGATTATTAGGAGAACAGAGAGCACACACTTCTAGAGCACATTGTTCTTCTATATATTATGTTCTAGTATTTTATGTTTTTGTCTTTTTCCATATATGTATGTATGTATATATGTATGTGTATTTGTGTATGTAGGCATATATATATATATATATATATATATATATATATATATATATATATATATATGTATATTTCAGTATTACATCCGTCCTACTTCTTTTTTACAGCCCTGATGAAGGCTTGAAGTTCAAGCCGAAACGTCGGCACAATAAAACCATTTTCACGATAAAATGTAGTTTTATTAAGTAGCAGTGACCGAACCCCGACAATCCCTACCTTACACAATTATTTACTTTCGTCTTATCATTGAGTGTTTGGGACCGTAATTTTACAATCCTGGAAATAAAATTGTCAAGTCTGAGAAATGTTTCTTTGTGATTGCAATTAAGAATGATAGTTTTTTTTATATAAAAAATTGTATATATATATATATATATATATATATATATATATATATATATATATATATATACATATATCTTACGCCTGTACATTTCATTATTTAAGTAAGATGGAAATAAGAGTCGAGTCAAAGAAAAGAGGGAATAAAAATAAGAATAATTATATGTTCCCCGTTTCGAATGATATCATTTATTCTCGGAACTCATGATTTAAAGCAAGTTTATTCTACAGAAAGTAAAAAAGAAAAATATATAAGAATATACATTTTTACTGGAAAGATTTAAAATATTCATCCAATATTTTATGAATATAAATAATAAAATATAATCGAATATTGCTTCTTGAATATATAAAAGAAGATATTATATTTATTTTTCATATACTTGACTGCATATTGAAATTTAAAAATTGACTAAAATTATATAATATGTGACAGACTGAGTAAATTATATGAAACCCGTCATTGGATAACTAATAACAATAACTTTCAAAATTATAATTATTTTTTCATTTAAGAGATTTATTTATTTGTATTAAATATATTATCTGTGTATGATATGTGTTTTTTAAAATATATTTGGGCACCAAACATTTTTTTTAATTGAGAATTTCCTTCCTAGAATGTAAAAAAAATTTACAGTTTTCCTTTCAAACTAT
The DNA here is from genome assembly GCA_946811695.1 of Gonocerus acuteangulatus. Lineage (NCBI taxonomy): Eukaryota > Metazoa > Arthropoda > Insecta > Hemiptera > Coreidae > Gonocerus > Gonocerus acuteangulatus. The sequence continues at coordinate 70,824,081 of OX328127.1, read as the reverse complement.
CAAGCAATTGTGGTATGATAGCTAATTAAATATTTATATGTTACAAATTGATTTTGAATATCGCTTTCAATATGTGGACAAGGAGTAAAGACATTTTAAATTAGTGTGACGAAAAAAGATTTATTAGTGCATATATAATTTCAATTTGAACGTTCTTTCATTAATTGCAGACATCTTATGTATAACATAACTTTAATTAAAAAAACAAAACAAATATAATAATAAATAAAAACATTCATGTAATAAGAAGAGTGCAGCTGGCTATTTTAGAAGCCACAACAATGTATGTTATCCTGATTCAACTATGGATGTAAACTATTTTTTTTAACGCGGTAGTGACCAAAATTTATTTTCACACTACCTTGTGGAATGTAACCATACAATTCAGAAATATTTTCTTAGTTGTTTAAAATCTTCTATATCATTAATATTTCGATCAGAGATTAGATATCATTTTAAGATGCGACTGGACCTGTCAAGGGTAAGAAAATAGCTCAAAGTACTTTATATTGACCAAGTAGTAAAAAAAAAAAAAAAAAAAAAATTAAAAATGAAAACAATTAATTTCAAGGAACAAAAACATATATATTACACTAGTTTATTCCCTGGGCCGGAAAATAAAATGATGTCTGCCAAACAACGTATAATAATAAAAAATGACTCAAGCATTAGCTCCGATTTATTAGACAGCGCTGAAGTTAATTTGCCATATCGGATTACTCTAACTCATAAATACTCAGAGGCGGCCCTGCTACAATTTATTATCAAAAATAAAAACAAAACGGATATTAAAGGATTTGAAAATAAAATAAAGGATTAAACAAAATGCCACAATATGTAAAGGATGAGAAGTCAGGGCTACCGGAATTCGCCGGACGCCCTCACGGATTTATATTAACATGATATACTAGTTCCACGTCTTGGAAAATATAATGCTATTAATAATGGAGAGAACTTAGTGCCGCAGCTTGTTTTAAAGGAGATGGAATATTTCTGGAGCTTCTAGGAGTCGAGGCAGGTAAGAAGAGAGGGAGTCATAGAGGCTGAGGGAGGGAGGGTGAGTGTGTGTGTGTGTGTGTGTGTGTGTGAGAGAGAGAGAGAGAGAGGGAGAGAGGGAGAGAGAGAGAGAGAGAGAGGGGGGAGAGGGGGAGAGAGAGAGAGAGAGAGAGAGAGAGAGAGAGAGAGAGAGAGAGAGAGAGAGAGAGAGAGAGAGAGAGAGAGAGAGAGAGAGAGAGAGAGAGAGAGAGAGACTTTTTTTTAGGCATATTTAATAATTTAGATAATTTAATTAGGATCCAAAATGCTTGGAAATTTCTCCGGATTTGGATATTAAGTCAAATTTTCTGCAGCTATGTTTCTAGATCTAATACGGAGAAAAAATATATTAAAAGATAATAATAATAATAAAATAAATAAATTTTTTTTTTTCAGACTAAAAATAGCCTGTTGAGAGTTTGATATTTGTAGTATAAACACAAGAATATTATTGTGAAAAGGTTAGAGGTGAGAATTCTTTATAGTAAGAATATGTTATATTAGTTTTTTTTTTTTTTACAGTATACTTGTTACTTTTTCCCGATTCTTACATTGTCTAGTAATTATGTTCATTATCAAATCTTGTATATTACTTATTCAGAGTATGAACAACAGTGCTGAACAACTTCTAATTTCCCTCGTTCTTTCAATAAGAAATTGTAAAAAGGCATTCTTTGTTACTACAGAAAACTGACTTGTTCTAATGTATTTTGTCTAGTGTTAAGAATTTATTTGTTTAATTACAATAGGAAATGTATCTGTATAATTGTTTCGAGCGAATTAGTGTATAATAGCAAAACTAGTGTTTTTAAATTGTTCTTTGTATTGTTATTAATTATAAGCAATTACTTTCTGATCATTTTTGTTATTGTTTCCTTAATGTTATTATTGGTTTTTAATTATTATTTGAATAATTTCTAATTCTATAAGTCTTGCTAATTGTTATGAATGTTGACAAAGGACGAAAGGCATTAACATTATTAAGAACTGTTTTAAAAGGCAATCACCTCTCTTAGGATGTAATAAATAAAATAATAAGCCATGGTTGCTCTATGTCGGCCCGTATGTTTACAGTGGTTTAATTAATTTAAATTTTAATAGGGTTACCTATCCTGTTGTCAATGACATTGGCATTGTCCCATAAGATGAATGACCTTTCTACGTTTTGACATGAATTTGTAGAGAAATATGAGGCAAAAGTTGTTAAAAATAGAGATGGGTATTGAAGAGGCCTTAAAGTATAAAATATCTTGAATATAATAATCCCATTAAATCGCATAAAAAAATTACAATCCGAAGGTTATGCAAACGTGGAATATAAAGATATTTACATTTAATTGTAAAGTGAAATTCCTTCTCAAATTTAAACAAAGGACACCGTACCTTGGTTCACCAATCGAGGTTGGTGTTAAATTGGTGTGAAGGAAGGATAAGTATGTTGCTAATAGATCCACCATGCGGTGCCATGTGGGTGTGGGGCACCGCACATCGCGGCCAAGGGGGGAGCTTCACCAAATAGTTGATGAGTACATGCGGGCACATCCCTACCTTTAAGCCCTTTGGCCCAGCCTAGCCCTATTACAAATTACATACATTTTGGAAAAGGGACTCCGAAGGGTATGATGTTCGTCTCGTCGAGGGCATTACTCCGGGGAATGGATGACGCTGTTAGCTGATGCCGCATACATTATTTCTCAGAGTTTCAACGATGGCTTTAGCTGGTGGTTCCGTTATTAATATGGCTGTCCTTGTGACGCTAATGGCGAATGTAGAGTTCTGATGCCGGATTACGGGATCCTGTCATCGGTGATGTCTCTACTAGCTCCTGTTAGAATCATTCAGTTCTCCAGAATCAAAGGCAATATATCATTCAGAAATAACATCGAGTGTTCGCTGTCGAATTTCCAATTCGGAAAGGAATGACTTTAAAATAGCTCCACTGCCCTCATTATAACAGAGTTACTAGTATTTGGCGAAATTGGTCATCTTCATTCTCGACATGATTACTTCATGACAGAACTAGAGCAGCCAAAGTGAACAAGTTTCTAAAACTCCCACTATAAGAGATATACTTACGACACCACCGAAACATACCATACTATATAATTGAATAGCTAAGTGAAGGTGGCCAGTACATAGAATCAATACTACATTACATACGCGATATTGGATTGTAGGATCACATTTAAAAGCGACTATTCTTAGGCAAAATGCTTAGAGAATCAAAATGAAGGAGGGAGAACCACACACCAGAAATGCCAAGTCAAGCTCGGTCTGGAGATATTGAATTCAACATGGCCGATTAAAATCAGCTGATCGAAAATGCACATGTTTAAATTTAATTTCCAGAATAATACTAATAAAATAATTATTATTTATAAAATAGTAAATAAATAATAAATTACTAATAAAATATTATTATTTAAAATATATAAATAATTATTTATGAAATTTCAAGACTTCGGCAATAAGTTAAAAGACACGAAAGATTAAATTTCGCAAGAATTACTGCAGTTATTATCTCGACCAATGTTTTTATAAATAAAAATATTAACTTTTACTGCCAACGGCCATAGCCACGTTGAATGCACCGTTTCCCGTTGTTCAGCGAAGTTAAGAAACGTCGGGCGTGGCCAATACTTGAATGGGTGACCGACCACGTGCTGTTGGCATTATAAAAGGGCGTCAACCTATAGATAGCCCGGCGTTAATAGCCCAAAGGTTGATACGCAATTAAGATCTCCTCCAATAAGCTGAGACACCCCAACTCTATAATAATAATTTATATATATATATATATATATATATATATATATATATATATATATATTCGAGCAATATTTTTACTTTATTAGCTGCGATATTACTTAGGGATATGAGAATTATTTTGGATTGGTGTTTGGATGCTAAACGAAATTTTTTTATATTGATTACACAATTTTGAGATGAAATTGCACACAATTTTTCAACTCTTGGCGCAATTATCATAAAACAATATAATAGCTTCTTTTTTCTGCTTTTATAAATATCAAATGTGGGAATACTACCTCCTGGAAAATTATTTAATTGAGAAAGCAATTATTTAGAATCCCGATAAGAAGGCAATAAATATATACATAGAATATTTGAAGGGTATAGACTCAAAACAAAAATAAAATACAACAAATAATAAGTTAAGAAAATAAAAAGAGAAAACCACAAGTAATTAGATATTTCTACTTTTCTCCTTCCTTCCATGAGTGGAATTATTTAAATATTCTCACGCGAGCCCTCGAGATTAGCATTATTGATCACTATTATCAGAGGCTTTGTTTTTTTGAGGCCATCCGACAAATATTTTTTTTGTTTATTATTTAAAACAGATTGAAATCACTGCAATGAAGTATCATTGACGTTTCAACGGCTCGTTCTCTCGCATAAAATCCAGTTATTTTTGCATATAATGAATGCGGGCGAACATGCACATATTTTTACTGGATTATTCCTGTTTTTCATTCAGTTTTTAATTTGAGTAATCCTGTAGAAATGTCATTTTATATTTTTCTTTTATATTTTTCAATGATTTACACAGCAGAAAAACAAATTGTACAAAATATCTCCCTCGTGTCCCATATCATAAACTATATTTGTACATAATATGTCTTGGAACTGTAGAATGTTCTGGAACTGTGTTTTGTTTTTTTTCTGAATAACAAGTTAGTAAAGATGGAAAGGAAATACCTTTATTCTAAGTGGTAAAAAACATTACATAAAGTTAAGATTATTATTTGAGCATTAAGATAAATATTCGAGTTACCAGAGGTTTTTCCCCCCTATACTTTTTTTTCTGCACAACCCATGCCATTTGGGCATATCTTGTGCGTATGAAATACAACAAGAATATGAAATACCAGAGATTTGGAAATGACTGTTATGTGCCTGGAAGCCAATGGCTACTCAGCAGATGTCTTCAAATGCGAGTGTATAGTTCAGTGTCCTGCCAGTAAGAAAGTATTGTGTTTATGTACTGGCTCCTGTCCCTCAACAATTCGTACATGTCATGAGGAATATTTAGGTTTTATCTTCTTCTGCACTCCGTAAATAGGTGTTAATTCCTTTAGCCCAAGAAGTTGGCCTTGTGTTTCGTCTTTCGCCATTCGTTTCTATTCATGGCTTTTCGTATATATATATATATATATATATATATATATATATATATATATATATATATATATATATATATATATAGTAAGTTACAGTTAAGCTGCTGGAGTTCGTGGCCCATAAACGTGAAACGAACGAAGCGACTACACGAAAGCTGTGCAGGTCGAATTTGCCCCGTAAAAGGTCAACGGAGTGTGGGTGCGGTTTGTTTCAAAACTACCGACAACGTGAATCATCATTTAAATGTGGCGTATGACTCATTCCTCTATTCTATTCCAACATATTATTTCTAGTTTGAAATGACTAAGTTGCCTCAACGTTTCGCAAAAATGGGCAGGCCCGTCACGCTTTTTCGGGGAGTCGCTTTATTGTTTTCTTAATAGTTTTTTTTATTATTTATTTTGGTATTTACTTTACTGGAAGAAGCTCTTGTTGTCCTTCAGATTCAAGACATCAGTAATTTCCTAATTCACAATTCAACCGTCTAAAGAACAAATTAAAAGTTTTGCTTATATGATATCATTAGACCTCTGGTAATTTTTTTTTTTTTTTTTTTTTTTTTTTTTTTTTTTTTTTTTTACGGCGCATCTACATCTTGGTCATTAGCGCCGACATCCAGGGTGTAGCGAGGAATTTTACCAGCGAGCCGTGGGATGATAAAATTCCTGCCGGAGGTTGGGAATCGAACCCACCATCTCCCGCTTATGAATCCAAGGCGCTAGCTATTAGACCACGGGGGACCACACCTCTGGTAATGTGGAATTTTCCGATTTACCTATAAATATTTAGAAAACTAAAGCATTAACAATTCACATTAGTACTCAAAAACAACGATCGTAGCCCAATAGCACAACAAATGGTGTCCCTGGTCGATACTACCAAACCGTGCAGAATAGAATAAAAAATAAGTCCTTTCATGTAATATATTAATATTCAGAGCGAGCATTCTACGACAATCACATTATATATATATATATATATATATATATATATATATAGACACACACACACACATATGTTAGTGTGTGTGTAAGCCCAACAGCATTTATTTATTTTTTCATGGCGCATCAGCAGAAATATGTAGTTTTTCCTCTTTTAAAAGTACCCATTTTATAAGGCCGTTTATTTCACTACACTACAAGGCAGTATATCTCTTGTATGTTTTTCTTATTTTTATGTAAGTTATTTTTATTTTATCTTAAATTAAACACAATTTATTTTCGTTTATAGGCCAATTTGTATGCTTTTTCTAATTCAGTTACTATATTCATGCTCATTATTATGTCTGTTTTGTGTGTCTGTGACAGGGGCATGAGTTTTCCCGCGTCTAATGACTTTTGTTGTGTAAAAATTTATTTTTATGTGTTTATTGTAAAAGTTTTGTATGTTTTTAATAAATTGTATAAAATTTATAATTATTTTATAAATATATTAGGTATCATTTATTGATACCTTTTATAGTGGCATGCCATTTTTGCTGCCATTAAATATAAACGTATAACTATATAAATATATATATTATTTTTATTTATTTTTTTCCTTCCTTAAGTAACCTTCGATTCTATATGTGCCGGACATGACAAATATATATATATATATATATATATATATATATATATATATATATATATATATATATATGGGGCGAGGTTAGCTCAGTGTTAGAGCACTGAACTAATAAGCTGGAGGCCTGAGTTCAAATCCCGAGCAAGCACTAAAGATTTTTTCTTCTAGTGTCTTCGTTCATGGGTTAAATTCGGCCTCCCTGACCGTCACTAGGCCAACCCAGCCTTTAATTAATTTAATAATGGGTACCTTGGTTGGTGCTAATGACTCTAGCAGTCGAAGCAGGCAAGGGGAAAATCAGGCCGGAGCATAGTACTGACCACACTATCTCCCTAGTGTACCGTATGGTCATGAATCAGATACCTCTATAGTATCTGCCCCTCGGGGCTCTCGTGGCCTGTTACGGGACTGATTTATATATATATATATATATATATATATATATATATATATATATATATATATATATATTTATATATATATATTTGTTGTCTTAGCCATATTTATGATTCATGTATCACCTTTTTGTACATACTTTTTTTTTCGCTCATTAATTTTCACTTCTTGATTTTCAAAGCCAACGTATCTATGCTCAAATTAAGATTGTTAATAAAACAGTATTGATCAAAATTATGTAGTCAAGTAGGTGTACCCGACTTTTAGCATATATTGCACCAACAATGTTGCTTCATTAATATTGACCTTGTCAGGTGGGCCTGATAAACGTTTATTTTGAACAAAATCATGAATGAACAACTATTCGAGCATGAATGGAACAGGTAGAGTTTGTGAGAATTTGTGTAACGAGATCTCTACTAGTCAGTCAAAAGACATCAGCTGGAATGAAGTACTATATATATTATTCAATCCACTCACAGCTGAATACAGTTTAAATGAAAGCTGAATAAATAATGTACAATATCAACCGCGTCAATGTTACAGCCGGCGTTAAATATTCAGCAATTTATAATAAAATATATGTCCCGGATATTTATTTTACATTTAATTTTGTATTGATGGAGGGAATAAATTTATAATATTAATGGTTGAGTTCATTTAATTAAGCATACTACATGCATATTTATTTATAAAACAATCTTGTATTTTTTAATATTACATTCATATTTGTAGATAGCAACTTGATTCGGTATTTATTAGTGAGCGTTTAGCCAAATTTCGAAGTGAGGCCTAATATTCCACCGCAAATAAAAATAAAAAATTGAAGGAAGTCCAATCTGCACAAACCAAAGTGAAACTTGAAATTCGGCAAGCCTAACTCAAGATAATTTGAAGTTTGTAAGCTTTTCCGTTTGTAAGAGATAGTAAAAATCTGACGCATATTTGGGCCCGGAAGACGGCGAGGCACCCTTACTTCAGCGTCGGAACTTTTTTTTTTTTTAAAGGTGCTTCGACTGCTTGGGTCACTAACACCATTCTTAATTTGCCTTCATCAATGAAAGCACGGTGTGGCAGTTTAAAACTGCTTAGTTATTTTTCAGACCATTTACATCGGTTCTTCTTTTAAACATATACCAGAATTACCGTTAAACTTACACCTAGAACTAAACCAAAGTATACAATATTATTTACATTAAGTTAAACGCACTCACTCAATAAATACTGACACACACAATAGACACATTTAATGATAACTTTGCAATGCATTCTCATTCACAAACTTAATAGGGCGGCTCTATATGAGGTAATAAATATTGATTTATTTTAAAAATTCTATCAATCTCTTCACAGATGGCTCATTTCTATTCAACAGTTCATTTAGGCTACCAGCTAGTTGGGCGTCGGAACTGACAGTCAATGAGTTAATTAACAAGTTTTCTTTCTTTTTACTGATATTTACCAAAAATTACTAAAGGAACGACAAAAATTCATGACAACAATGGTTTTTGAAAATATTCAAAGCCAATCCAATAGAAGTATTGGTTTTCAAGAAATCCAACATCCCTCCCTACTCTAGACAAAACTTTTTATGTCCTCCTTGCGTCAACGCTTTGCTATACAGCATTGCTACGTTTTGTAAATTACTAATTTTTTACCACAGAACCCAAAAATGTTTTGGATGGCTAATTTTCCCCCCAAACACATGTGTACATTTAACATATATAATTTAATATTTACTGATTTCATTTTGCTATTTTCGTATGTTGCCCAAGCGCCCACAATTCGTCGTGGATTCGCAAGCACTTTCCTCCCCCTTCCAATAGGAAGTTAATCGAAAACTCAGCTGATCCATTCTATTGTCCTACAATATAAACAGGGAAGAGATTAACGTTATCATCCTATACTCTCTGGCTCACAGATTAAACCTTCCTGTACACTAACACAAACACATATCCACACGTGGGCTACACGCTCACGTGCAAACATGGGCGGAACGACACGTTATTGTATATAAATCAGTTAATTATTCTCTAGTTCGGCTGACAGCCATCGACCTGTGTAGCTAATATACGGCCTTTGGGGTTCTCTATAGGGGGGGGGGATTATTTTTATAGTTTTGCAATCGATAGGGGGACGAAACTACCCTCATTTGTATGCACTTCGCTCTGCAGATGGTGACTCTTCTAGTTTAGAAGAGGATTGAAATCGTCCAAAACTATCAAGTACTTCATGGAAGGATAATAATACAGGTGTCGGAACGAGAAGGAATGTGGTTTAGGAAGTGGGGATACAGCACTCCCAAAAAAAAAAGAAAATCGCTATATCTTGAGGAGTTTTTTTTTTTTACCCAAATTATTAATTGTCCTGAAATGAAGTAATTTCAAAACAACTCCCTAGTATACTCTTGAATCCAATTGCAGTAATATATTATAATAAAAGCAAGGAAAATACTCTGGACCAAAATTATAATTAGGTCCAATTTTTTTTTAAGACGTATTAACAGCTAGGCTATTATTTCCAGGCTATGCACAGGTTGCCCTCCTTTTATAATGCCAACAGCATGTGGTCGGTCACCCATTCAGGTACTGACCGTGCCCAATGTTAATTGTAAGCTAAGAAATCGACACCCTCTCAATTTTTAATACGTTAAAAATTTTGAATTGGTTCTTTTATGGGGGGGGGGGTAGGAGGAATTAATCTATTTTTTTTTTTTTTTTTGTTAATATGGGATGTCGCCCGTATTTATTCCTGTGTATTTTTATGTGTCAGAAGGGCTAAACTCATTTACTACACTACATTCTTCAATAGGTTCTATTTTGCTCGACACGTTTCACGTTTTCTTGACGCCTCTTCAGGAGCACTAAAATAATAAATTACTACCTTAGCCTTAGTGTAACCTCTGCAGGTACTCGGAGGTTGAAGCTTTAAATTGTTTTTTTTATTATCATTTTCAGTGCTTCTTAAGAGGCGTCAAGATGACATGAAACATGTCGAGCAAAATAAAAGATTATTGAAGAATGGTGTGTAGTAAATGGGTTTTGACGTTCTGACACATAAAAATACATTTTTTTTTTTTTTTTTTTTTTTGGCTTTAAGGAGTTTCAAGCAAAAGGTACAGAGAAAACCCTTAAATTAATTAAAAGATAGATACATAGTTCTCATACTTAACAAGATGGTTGGAGGAAAAAACTTTACCACAATATTATCAAACGCCTAAGATAGCATTCCCAGGCATGAGCAATCACTAAATATGTACCGTAATTAAACTAATGTTTTATTGCGGACATTAGTAAACATAGGCACTGGGAATAAAGGAAAAGAAATGTTTTTCTGCGTCTATAAAATATAATCTTCCTTTATTTAATGTTTTTAAAGATATGTAATTAAAAATTCCTATTAGAGAATAGAGTTGGATTTGTAATAAGAACATACGTCATAATAAATAAGAAATTCTATTAGTGAAAAGGTATAATGTAATAATTACTATAATATTATTATTTAATGCTGAGTGTAGGAATAACAACCATCTTTCCGCTAATAATAATTTCCATTTCAAAAGAGATTTATTCATACTATACCTTGGAATTTTAATGAATTCAATCTACTTGCAAATATTTTTGCGATTGAAGTAATAAATTCTTTCTCTTTTGAATTTCAAACTTCAAAAATTAATAATAAAAGAGAAAAAAGCCGCCCCCAGGGACTGCGTATACATTGCACATTCTTCAGAATTGTTGCCAAAGTAATACATATAAGAGGTTAAGCTCTTTTAAATCTACTATATATTTCTCAAATACCACTCACTGACCTATCATCGCCCAGCCCAAAACACTCGACAGAAAAATTTGAAATTTTGCATGGACACTCCCTATAGAACGTAGACGCTCGCTAAGAAAGGATTTTTTGATATTCGAATTTTTAAGTATTTTTAGAGGGGTTTAAAGTTTTAGTTGGTTAGAGCAGGCAAGCCTAGGCAGCAAGCGTTGCTTGGACGATAAAGAACAGCTGTTACCGTACATTATCAATTTCATAGTATTATTTTTAATTGAGGTTAATTTGAACTATGATGGCGGACCTTGAATTAACAGGAATAAACTATCCCTCATAGAGTTTACGCTATGAGGGACAAAATCACCATTTTAATTGCGGTTCATTTCAACTTGACCCTCATAGAGTTTTCGCTATACCTGGTAATCGTCCATCCGAGGTAATAATATCCCGAACCCTTGCACAGCATCCTCAACCATCAACATCCCCAGGCAGAACACCTCTTGGTCATGCTCGCAAATATAATGGGTGTTCCCAAATGGAATGTGAGAAACATAAATTTTTAAATTTTAATGTAACCATGGGTGTATGTAGGAAATAATTTCGGGGGGCTGGTAAGATTTCGGAGTATGGAATACTAACAATTTGGAACTTGGAATAGTTTTAGGCAAATAAGACGCTATTACAACTAAAATGAAATATTTTTTACAAACTAAGTGATCTTATTTAATGTATTTTTAAGTGTTTTAAGACATATTGTTCCATCAAATCAAAATTTCATGGGAGGGGGCTGAGGCTGAGGGGTCTAGATAACTCTTTATCTATAGGTTATCTGTTTCTTCATACTGGTCCGTAGCGCCCCAGTGTCAAGAAACATTATACTTTGATTACTTATCAGTTGATGTATAACATATAATATGGAGGGGACCAAGCTATAATAAACTGCAAAAAATTATATAGTAGGGTTAATTTTGCTGATACATTATTTAACGCAATAAAATAACTACTTATCTGCCATGACGAAGCACGGGTATTCGGCTAGTTATTAATAAAAAGAAAAAAAAAAACGTTGAAACTAAAATATACTTATTCCACTTTCCGATTTTCGAAATAATTTTTTTTTCATAGTAGTACTATAAAATATACGTCCCTCAGACTCACGTTGTAGCTTTGAATGTTTTTCAAGTGAGCTTCTATTCCAAATTTTTCCAATTTTGCATATTTTTGCAATAAATCGTGGTTATTACTTTCACTCTATACAACCTCATGGGCCAAAATAATAACAAATTTTCAGAACAGTTTTCTCTCTTTAGGATTAAATATTAAATAGTGAATTTCGTTGCAAGGAACAACATGTACAAGTAGATTTTGACAGAGAGGTTTCAAGTAAAACCACACTCCCAATTGATGGATTTTGCTTATTGTTTTTTCTTTTTATATTTATTTTATGAGCTTTTCGCTGTAGCGTTGTTATTGTTATGGTATATTTTTACACACACATGTATATATATATATATATATATATATATATATATATATATATATATATATATATAAATAAACGATGATCATTTTCAGTGCCTTGTAGATAGGACTTATAAAAACATTCTGCCATGAATGCTACCTCTGTAACAACAAAATGTGCTAATAATAAATATATATATTTTTTTTTAATTATTTATAATAGTTCACAATGGAAGGTAATTTAATTTGATTAAAGTTCCTTTATTAAAGATATGTTTTTTTTTTTTTTTTTTTTTTTTTACGGCGCATCTACATCTAGGTCATTAGCGCCGACATCCAGGGTGCAGCGATTAATTTTACCAGCGAGCCGTGGGATGATAAAATTCCTGCCGTTGGGAATCCTAGGTTGGGAATCGAACCCACCATCTCTCGCTTATGAATCCAAGGCGCTAGCCATTAGACCACGGGAGACCCCCTTAAAAATATAATTTTCTTTATTTGGATGTTGATTGATTTTTTTTTGCCATGAAAATAACAAAATTGTAGGGTTTGTTTGTTTATAATGTTAATTAGTTAGATAAACTCAATAGAGAAGAGAAATTGAAGTAGTTAATTTACCACAAATAATGTATGCCTACTCAATTATACTGACTGATAACTGATAATATTTAGTTGAACTGTTTAAGTTAAGAAATGGTTGCTAATGAATATTTTATATTTGTTGATAGCCAATTAACTTTCAATTGCAGATATTCACATAGACGGCAATATGGGAGTAAAATAATTCTTCATTCATGAATTAAGTGTCAGTTATTGTAAGAGATGACAATATCGAACATTGATAATATTGTTAGAACTTTAATTAGCATCTAATTGTTTAAATAATAATTACTAAAGGGTACAACGATTCCGCAATTTATTGCATTACCTTAAACTTTAATGAATAATATATGAATAACATTCTGTTTAATTATTCAGATATAATCAAGTAAGACAATCAATTTAGTGAAATGTACAAATTATAATTAGACAATCCATAGATTTAGAGATAAATTTATGGATGATAATATAGATTTATAATGGATAAGTGGCAATTAATAACATTTTTTTAATTATCTATTATTTAATCAATACAATTATAAAAATCAATTCAATATCATTATAAAAATGTTGAAATATATCTAATTTTGAACACCAGTCTATATATTTGAATTTTTAAAATAAGAAAAATTATTTAAGGATTATCATTAATGAATTGGTACATTTTTCATAATGAACTATAGAACTGGGTTAAAAAAAATATTTAAATTGTATCAATTATGTAGAACATATAGTAAATTTTCTTTTTTAATCAATATATATATACGAGAAATAAAATAAAAATATTTCTCGATCTATTTATTTTCAGGAAACAATTTTTCGGTGATTGGAATTTTAAGATTGAAAGTACTTACTACTAAAAAAAAGTAAAACATTTTGTTTTTCTACAGAAATATCATAATGTTTTCAGAGTCATGGACAATTTTTTTTGTTTGCTGTTGCAAATAAAATTTTGTAAAAATCCGAAAATTAAATCTCCAAAATATTCTCTACAAAACATATGGTATATAATTTTGCCATGTGTGTCTAAACTATTTTATATTAGTACATATTATTTTTGTTTAATTCGTTACTAAAAATTATATAACAAACATACATATAAATTAAACAGTTTTTTAAGGTTTATCTTAAATATCCGAAATAAGGATCTTGTAAATATCAGAAATTGTCTCATTCCTCAGGTAAATATTTTTTTTTTTTTTTTTTAAATTGATAAAAAATTATTGAATATGTTTGAGTGGCTGAATGGTCTGTCTTTATTGTTCTATTTTATGTATTTTTGTAGATGTAACACTTAAGTGCATTCGTTTATTAAAATAGTCTGTCAGCACTAAGTGGAGTATGTTTTAATATTAGTACCTAAGTTTAAATCTGACAGTAATTGTTTTGGTAAGAATGCCAGTGGTATAACTTTTTTGTGTGTGTTTAATTTGTGCTTATATATATGGAAAAATGAAAACTCATAATGAAATATAAAAACTCTGTCCTTCTTTGTTTTATGGGTCTGATGAATGTTTGAATTACAATACGATACTTCGGAAAAATATCAACAATTATAGTTTTATTAAGATATTGAACCCTGAGTGTATCAACCTTATAAACGAAGACAGATATAGTTGGGATTCGGCTAGGAGAAAAATGCCCAACTATACCTGTCTTCGTATCTCTACAGCGGCTAACCATCTCCATCTACACTATGAACCTTATAAACGGTCAACAATATCTTAGTTTTTATTTATTTTTTTTTTTTTATTAAGTTGCTTCTACTACCTACGTCATTAGCACCAAACAATATCTCAGTAAAAACTCATAAGTGCCTATAAATCACTAAGTACCTAATAAATATGTAACAAACAATATATGGCAATATAAGAGGAATATTGGCTACATGGACCTCAAGCTGGGGAGGACATGGCGACGATAATAATGAATGAGTGTGGAGTGGTTGCATGCAAATGGTCATTAATACTAATAGTCAATTAAAATGAGAATAGTTTAATTTCAGAAGAGAATTAGTTATTAAAAAAAAAAAAAGCTGAGGCCGCTTATTAGGCAATTTATATTACTTGATGAAAAATAGACTCCAATATCAAACATCCTTGAATTCAAGGTTTCAAATTGTGGATATGCTGAAATTATTTTTGGCTAGAGCTGTTCACTTTATTATTAAAAGCGTGTTTTATTTAAGTGGCGATAGCAGAAAACACTCGCAGGAACTGCGTCATCCTAGTATCATTCCATATGTCGCAGGCCTGTGACCAAAAAACTGCATGAGACCGTTTTCCATGAATGTTTGCATAATGTAACCAAAAAATAGTACTACTCGGATGAACTTCGTCATCTCAGCGATTTTCCGGTCTTTTTATTTATTTATTTTTTTTTTTACGGCGCATCTACATCTTGGCCATTAGCGCCGGGCTATCTATAGGTTGCCACCCTTTTATAATGCCAACAGCACGTGGTCGGTAACCCAATCAGGTACTGACCACGCCCGACGTTGCTTAACTTCGGTGATCTACGGGAACCGGTGTATTCAACGTGACTATGGCCGTTTCCGGTCTTATCCCTAGTGTCATTAGGGACATGGAATAGTTAATGTTTCCTCTTAATCTTTCATGAAAAATGTTCACGTGTAAAAAATGTAAAATGAAATCTCAAAGCGAAGCAAGATCTTGGGGGCCACAACAGGAAACTGACAATATCCTACGCGGAAATTACTCCAGTTATATGCAGACTTCTACGAATGAGATTGATATATTAGAAATAGCTCAAGAACCGTATTTGTTTATATTTTAGCATAAATACGCTTTTGCATTCACTAAAATGAAAAAAAAAAAAAGTTACAAAAAAGACTCCGCTGGCGTTCGCGCATGCGCGGTCGGGTGGACCTAAATCATATTTATATTCCTGAATTTGAGCAGAAGGCTCAAAACAAAATTATTTCTTCTTATTCATTTTATTTTCAGGCGAACCGATATCTCCGAATAGATAATTGAAATTTACAACGATTTCTTAAGTTATTTCGAGATATTTTCGATAGTTCCAAGAAAAGTCTAGTTTTATCCATTTTTCTCGACAATTAAAGATATTTATAGATACAACCTTGGAAATTATTTCATTAGATTTTACTACTTAAATATAATTACTTATAAAACGTTTACCTGCAAGTCTAATACCCAAAAAACATAGGCGTTACGATTTGTTTCGCCCAAAAACAAATGTTCCAGCTGACGGAATCTACTGGTTAATAAACTTGACCTTATAAATCGCACAACGTATATAAGTACTAAATTGTATTAATATCGTTCCTTTTTTGAGCAAATCCAGAGTACAAAAAGGCAAATATAGAATTTAAATTTGAACCAGCTGAGAGCACTCCTGTAAAAATCCACAATATCCCAATACCCCAATCCAACGAGGTTCGATATTTAGGGTTGCACCTCGACAAGCGACTTACCTGGAAAACACACATAAAACACAAGAGACAAGTACTGAACAAACGCTTTGGACATCTCCGACGACTCATTGGACCTAAATCAAAAATTGACACAAAAAACAAACTGACAATATACAAGACTATAATAAGACCGATATGGACATACAGGATAGAACTATGGGGATCAGCTTAGCCATCAAATATAAACATTATCCAACGTATTCAATCCAAAGTCCTTCGTAAAATCCTTAACGCTCCTTTCTACGTTTCAAACCTAACCATCCACCGAGACACTGATATACCCTTAGTCCATGATTTAGCCAAATCCCGATTCCTGAATTTTTTCTCTAAACTCCCAGCACACCCCAATCCTCTTGGCAGATCCCTCTCTTCCAATGTTATTCCTGATAATCCTCCTCGCCGCCTCCGCCTCCATTGGCCACGAGACAACTTATTGCAAGAAATTGTGTAAATAGTGTACATAGTTCAACCAATTTTACATTAAAATAAGATAAGAACATAACAGTCATTGGGAGTAGCAGTAATGTCTGCCTTCTCCCCTCATCTCATCCAGAGTGTTGCCATTGTTTGATCAAATTTACTTATTGTACATATTTGTACAGATTGTAAATATCAATAAAGTAGAAAAAAAAAAAAAAAATGAACCGCATATTCGTGATCTATAGGTTCTGAAACTTACTAGTCGGGACTTCCAGATTTCGTCAAGAGGTCTATCTATCTGAAAGTAAGGTTTCTCTTTATGGAATGAGGGAAGAAAGTTGACAAAATATTTTAAAAAATGAATGAATAAAATCCATGTATTTTAGAATTTGGGAAAACTGTTTTTGAATAGAATAAGTGAATAACTATGTGGAGGGTTAAGAGCACAACTAGACAAAGTCCATTTTTGGAATTTTGTGTTGTAGATTAGATTCCTGTTTTGGAGAGCATTAAACAGGCAAGGTTTTTGTGCTGTAATGTAATTGAAGAGAATTACTAAAATGGCACTTTTCAGTGCTACAGGAGACGGAGTCCTAACTTCATTATTTTGCCACTTGTAGCAGTTCTTGCTACACATGTGAAAGTCATCTTTATTACATGTGTAGCTATCTCTATATATTATGTTCTAGTATTTTATGCTTTGTCTTTTTCCATATATGTATGTGTATTTGTGTAGGTAGGCATATATATATATATATATATATATATATATATATATATATATATATATATATGTATATTTCAGTATTACATCCGTCCTACTTGTTTTTTACAGCCCTGATGAAGGCTTGAAGTTCAAGCCGAAACGTCGGCACAATAAAACCATTTTTATGATAAAATGTAGTTTTATTAAGTAGCAGTGACCGAACCCCGACAATCCCTACCTTGCATCATCTACGGTCAACGATCTCCTCTCAAAGTCATCTTTATTAGTTTTCAGAGCATAAGTAAGCCAAGTCCAAGTTATAACTATTTTATGAACAAGGCTATACATAATTAATGCAGGTGTTTAAGTTCAAATCTTTTTAAGTCTTATACTGGCCAGTAGGATCTATACAATATCTCTGCTATTAAAACGAGTAATACTCATTTTTTGAAAACTGTATAACATGGACTTGGTCTAGTTGTGCTCTAAACCCTTCATATACATATTATGTTTACTCCCAAAATAAGACACGAGCAAGGCTATATATGTCAATTAGTATTACCTATTATTAATTAATTATAGGATTCATTAATATTTAAAATATTCGTTATTCAGACGTAGAATTAACTTTCGAATAAAGGCTTTAGTTCTACAGGAGACGGTTCACCCAAAAGTGTTCTATTCCTGCGGTAGAGCTGTGCAAACAACAAACAGGATAGGGATGGATATATTGGCCAATTCACATCCACCACACTCCTACTGTCAGCGACTATTTGAGCTGATGTTTAAGGGCTGTACGTCAGCCGGTAAAACTGGCAGTGCTTTTGAAGTATATAGCTTTTGGATGGGAGTGAAGCACACTCAATCAGACTGGAGTAGCTCCCACTTCAAATCAAGCATACAAATAATACTCTCATATAAATTAGCTTAAAGTCAAATAAAACCGAAAAAAAATCTAGAGCTGAATATCGTTTAGAATACTTTCATACTTAATCGCGAAATTTCGTGTCATTTTAAGCTAATTTATTGTGATAAATAGGTGATAAAAATAATGAACAATTCTTTATCCCTTAAACAACTCCTTGCGTGCCAATGTATATACTTTTGGTACTTTTTCCCCCCATGGAACTTTATTGACAATTTACAGAAACAGTAAGAAACTTTAGCAACACAAATACCATCTTTTGATATCAATATTATCGAACATTTGTATTGCATTTTTCCATTTTGCATGCTTCTTGTTCTCCATTATAAGTTCAAGTAAAAGACACAATTTGAAATTGTAAGTGCAGTTTAAATGTTTGTGTGCGCGTATTATATATATATGTATATACATATATATATATATAGGTAGTGTGGTAGTACTATGAAAAATATTTTAATTTCAGAAGAGAATTAGTTATTAAAAAATGAAAAATAGACTTCATTATCAAACATCTTTGAATTGCTGTTTTCATATTGTGGATATGATTAAATTATTTTCCATTTTAGCTAGAGATTATTTCCCTTTAATATTTAAAAGCGTGATTTATTTACGCGTTAATTGCTAAAGAGATTCGCAGGAACTGCTTGCTAACTTGTTTTCATATAATACAGATCTGCGACTAAAAATATGCATATGCACACGACAGCCCAGGAGGGCCAACAGGCTTCCTAAGGTGTACGTGTTTTACCTTACGGTACACTTGGGGGGGGGGATGGTGTAGTCAGTTCTAAGTTCTGTACTCAACTTCCAATCCTCCAGTGTCTTAGATTAAAATACATACCGATGGTTTGCAGAGGAGCTGTGCAAGACCAAATAATAAGTCTTCTTACTGGAGAAAATAGAAGAACTAAATAATTTATTAACATTTATAGACAAAAGTTTGCAGCTCAGGAGATTATTATCAATATAGATTTAATTTTTTGATCATAAGACATTTTTTGTGAGCTGAAATTATACATTTATGTATCACTTTTATATAGTTTTTTCTTTTGGTTATTTTTTACTTACAGACTATTTTTGATTTAAGTTCCGGTTTCTTTCTTTGCCATCACATTTAGAGAAATATTTAATTTAGTTGAGGAGCTAGTCTAAAGAATTATTTAGTTGAGGAGCTAGTCTAAAGAATTATTTAGAACACTTTATTTGTATATATTGTAATTTTACCTTTTATATTGTAACGAATTATGAATCGTATATAATTTATTTTTATTATTATAAGGGTCAACCCTTGCTATAAATACTTTTGTAATAAAAGCAATAAATATATGATATCATATCATATTAGTTCTAAGTTCTGGCCGCCTATTCTGCCTTTGGTTATACGAAGGGTATTTTTACACTTAAAGAGAAATATTTCTTTGAAACTGTAATAGGAGTGACATAGAAACTTTCATGATTCTTGGCATATTTCGACTGAAACGCATCATCTTCAGGAACTCGAGATATTGAAAGACCATACAAGAGAACACAGCAGACAAAAGGCGAGTGCGTTATCAGGTGTTATCAAAGCTCCCCTCCACTAGCTGTAGGTGTGTGTTGGGGGGGGGGGGTCGGTGATTGGCAATCAGGTCGCCAGTTGGTAATGGCTCCCAACGGCCAGCCTCTCATGTTTATAATTGCGTAAAATGTCAATTTGCATGAGTATTGGAATCATCCATCCTTCTCATTTACATCGAGGTATTATTTCCTGCCCAGTTGGGGTGGGGCCTCCAAAAGGACTCCCCCCTCTTCAAAACCTACAATTTTATCTTTATACTCGATCTAGAAAACTCTTGACCCCCCATAGTTTCAGCCCATGAAATTATTAGAAAGTAGCTATAAAATACGTGAATTTAAATAAAAATGCCTTATTGGCCCCAGCGGAACTTGTTTCGCTCCTTGAGTTCCTCATCAGGAGCTCAAATTGAAAATAAATAAAAAAAAAACATCCACATGAAGTATGAAATAGAACATTCCACAACCCGCGCCAAGTCGTGACTGAAGCTAAGAACACGGCGTGAACAAGTCAGATGATTCTAATCAATAAAGGCTGATAACCAAACATACCAAACGATGTATAAGCAAGTCAATAAAATAAAAACTTCGATTTCAAGTTGCACATCACTAATTTTAGCGTAAATATGCTTTAGCGATGACTAAAGTGGAAAAACGTTACCATAAAGTGTCCGCTGGCGTTCGTGTATGTTACGAAAAAGAAGACTGTATGTTATACAGTACATTACGTAGGTTTGTCGGGTAGACCTAAAGCATATTTATGTCCCTGAATTTGAGCACAAGGCTCTAAACGATTTTTTATTTACTTCTTTTATTCCTATTTTCATTAAATATATATTTTCTTTGATTTTGCGTTTAACCATTTTTTTTATTATCTAAAATCCTAATCCTGTCAAAATCAAATTTTTGCTTATATTTACTTGCATGATAAGCCAAAGCTGCTTTATGGCCGCCTTCGTCCAAATTTTTATCATATTGCTTTATCCTCTTTTAATCAAAAGAACTCCTGACCGATATTTACGGAAAGCACATGAAAAAAATGGATGTAGATGTTTTAGTGCCTTTTAAAGACACATACCCTCATAATGATGTAAAAAAAAAATGTAAAATGAAGTATTTCGGTCCCAACATTTAAAAAAAAAACAATTCATAACATTGATATGGCTTCCAGGACAATTGGTACCGCACTGCAGAATATAGGAACATATGAGGCGCAATTAAAAAATAAACCTTTTACACACAATAATCTGCGACAAATTCAACCCAACTAATAATTGTAATAATGTCAACTTCTAGGATCTACTTAACGTTACCGGTAATTATTATTTGTAGATTTCAAAATCTTAGAAGTAATACTTTGCTCTTTAACTTCCCCCAATTTTTGGATTATTATTAATTGTAAATTTGTAATTATTATTAAGTGTATTATTATTATTAATGTATCATTATTATAAATGCTTTATTATTAAGTGTAAATTTTCGTTATTATTATTAATTGTTTAACATTTTAAGAGGGAAAAATAAATAAACACATCCTGGAAAGAAATACAAGATTGTAGAATGTGACATGTAAACCATTTTGAATTCCGCTAGCTCTTAAATAACGGGGTATTACTAATAACCCCCTCCCTCCCAAAATTATATAAGTTATAAAAACTCACAAATATTTGTCTATTTACAAATTAATAACATTATGTAATCACAGTCAATTAGAGACAATTTACAAAAATAAATGAATTATCAGCATTTCTAAATCTTTCTAAAACGATATTTAATTTGTACAATAATTAATTATTAATTTATTCTTCATTAAAGGTAAATGAAATATACTTCCATTCCGGAATAATTAAAAGCCCCAACAAATTTTCAGAAAAACTAATTAATTTGATAACATTATGTTGTTTTAATTTCACTTAAAATAAAGCAGAAAACCTGATGATTTCGTTCTCTAAAATGCGCCATCTCGTTTTATAATTTCCCGATCGTAATGAACTTACCTTTTCCGAAGATTACCATAAAAAATAATTGGACAAATGGTACGTTTGATTGCTATAATTAAAAACCGTCGCCTGGCTATGAGATTAAATCCTTAGGAAATTAAACTGATATCGCAAACTGTCCAGTTAATTGGTATAAAATGATAACTATATGGTCTTAATGGAAACAAGAATATGTGAATGTCGTTTTTTGTATACGAGTTCATAAGAAATATTGTATGAGGTCATGTAACTCTGATATAATGTGTATAAAGTGTATTGGTTTGTGGTTACTATTGCCACATTCCATAAATCCACTTTTACCATAGACATTTTAACGAGGGTTATTTTTTTGGAAGATAAGATCCATCAAGTTTCACGATAAAGGTGATAGCGCAATAACAACATTCATTCAGATATTGATAATAAGTCTAAAAAAATAAATTCAATAAAAATCGTGTTGACGTATAAAATAGTCTTTAATAGTTTGAAACGACGTTCTGTCATTTTTGTATGAAATGTCATCAACATCGGAACATTTTTGAGCCTGTGAGAGAGCATACAGACAAATATATTTATATATATGTTTCCGGTTATGGGGTCACCATAATCTTTATTCAACAACTATTTTTTCATTTTTCTCGAAAACGATTGAAGCTTTCGCATTAAAAATGGCTTCATTAGATTTTTCTAGTGATAAACCTATAAAACGAGTGCTTGCAAGCATGTGAACTAAGCGTAACGATTTTTTCGCGCGTAATTCGCCCCAAAAACCATGTTCCTGTGGACGGATTTTGCTGGTTAACGAACTTGACCTTTCAAATTAGACGAAAGATTTTCGTAGCAAATTTCATCAAACTCGGACCATTTTTGACCCCAGGAGAGAGCGAACCGACAAATTCTGAAACGTAAAATTTTCTAGTCGGCACTTCCGGATTGCGTCAAACTTATAAGTGGTGTTTCTCCCTTTGGAGGGATGGAGGAACCGCGCTAAAAGGTGAAACAAAAAATCCTTAAAATTTCAATATTTTGCCCTCCATCATCACCCGAAGGTAGTTCTCATTTAATGTTATGTTTAGTTTCTAACTTTATTTAGACAAATCCAAAAGTCCAAAGTTAGACATTTTCAATTAAATACTGCCTTCCTCAAGTTTACACATTTAATGATGAACTGTCCTTCAAATGTACTATACGCCTTACAATGTACTAATGTTTGAATCTAATAATATTAAGTCACGTTTCTATTATGATGGCACACTTATGTTGAAAGGCCTTGTGCAAAATAAAGCTATTTTGTGAGTAGACGAATTTTGTTTCACCTTCAGGGATATATATATATACACATATATATATATATATATATATATATATATATATATATATATATATACACACACATATATATATGTATACAAACTTGAACCATCGTTATTTTTGTGATCTATGGGTTCTGAAACGTGATTTTTTTTAGTCGGCACTTCCGGATTGCGTCGTGAGGTCAACCTCATAAGCGGGTTTCCTCCCTATGGAGGGAGGGAGGAACCACGCTAGAATGCGGCATTTCCCCCGGCTATTGTCTGCCTCATTTGAACTTTCATGTATGTGATTAGGGAGTTTACTTAAATGTAATTTTATACCCCGAAGTGATGGATAATTTCTGTCAAGAAGATCAATAGTCGTTAATTGAAGAGTGTTTAAAGTGGATAGAGAACTAAAGTTTATTTAACCAAATGAATTATAATTCAAAGAAAATATTTGGCCTCTATTACGGTGTTTGTTTCCATTATGAGATTCGTGTCGATTAGCCGGCGATTCCATGTTTGAATTTGTCTCTGCAAGAAGAATTTATGTGAACATAAAGAATACAAAATTATCGGGGCCCGATAATTTTCGATTCACTTATTTACAGAACATTTGTTTTTCTTTGAGAACGGAGGGGGGGGGGTCGGTGCATGACTGACTCTAATTACGTACGGGCTTACAGCCAATCAACGAACGAAGATTTATATGCTTTATCCAAATAGCGACAATCTCAAAATAAACATAGCAACATAATAGCTTAATTGTTACCTTTCAAGTCAAGCCCCTTCGGGGTCAATAATGTCCTTTATGGCTTAATCCCTCATCCGAAATGTGTATTTAACATTTACTCGTGGAAACTGGCTTCAATGTTAACTCGAAATCCATCAAAAACACATTTTAAATACGTCCGACAGAATGTCTACAAAGGCAACACTTTGACTTACTTGATGGGAGTCAAGATAAAGACAAAACATTCAGATATTTGGCAAATAAAAACATATTTGACAGACTACGACTATACCGTTGAAGACTATATAATTCTAATTTATATCAGTAAATTAATAACCTACACCGTCAACGTTTATCAATCCATATATTTCAACAAGCATTGTTTGTATAATAATATTTCATGTTAAAATCCTTACTTTCCTCAACAAATTTTTATTTACTTTTTTTTAAGACATTGTAATAATAACTTTGGAAAAAGTTTTTCGTAACTAAAATAAATATATGATGGATTTGTAAAATACTTTTCATTTATCCTCCTACTCTTGGATTGTAAAAGCCGATTATTTTACAATGGGAAAATAGAAGAAATCGTTGACGGTGAAAATTACCTGAATTTAAATACATAAAAATGAATGAATTAAATTTGTCTTTTAATAACAATTATTTCGTATTTGATCAATAATTCGGCTTGAATTGTTTGGTATTACGAAAAAAGGAAGAAATGGTCCAATTCTATGTTTCCAGAGGTTATGAGTGAGCTACTAGATTTACGAGACCTGTTACTGGTATAAATGTCAATAACAAAAAATATATTTGTTACTAATATATATATATATATATATATATATATATATATATATATATATCAAGTAACATTAAGTTCATTAAATGTATCCTCTTTTATAGCTACAAAAGTCATAACATCATTTAGGAAAGCAAATGCTATAGGTATGTAGTAGGAATTTTGAATTGAAATTGCATGACCAGTCAAAATGACTGGTCTGGTAAATCTAGTGTTAAACACATATATTAATAGCTACTGACTCTTAATAGCAAGAATAATAAGGAAACATTTATTTCACGGTCAAGAATTTAATGTTTTGATTATAAATTAATGATTTTTCTTCGATAGTGGGCATGCGCCTTAATTTTTATATTGGTATAATAATATTAATTAATAATTAAGAAAAAATAAGGTCATTTATAATATTGTTTGAATAATGTCTCAGTGTATGAACGTTTTGGGTGAAAAAATATTCTAAATTTATTTGCTCCCAACACTTGATATTAGACTTACTCTCAATCGCTTCAACCTATTTGCCTTATCTTTAAAATAAAAAATAAAAAACAACACTAAGAACGTTAAAAAATCTGAAGTCCAAAAACAAATATAATACATAAAAATAGTCTAGAATAATATATATATATATATATATATATATATATATATATATATAATGTATAAGAAATTATATAAAAAAAATAAAAAATAAATGACGAAGAAAAAAAATTGTATCAAATAAAAAAAAAAAAAATGAAGCAATGGTTTGTATTTATGATGATAGATTAACGAAATCAATATCATAAAATGAGTAATTGTACATTCCGGAAACCTATATTAGTGGTGAGTATTCGACAAATTGTTAATCTATACCTCTAGAAAACTTTAAAAAGACCAACCTGCCAATGCTTATTGTGTATTAATAAGTAAAATGTCCCAAAGCCTCTAATGAATTCTCTATTAAAAAAATGATATGCCTGGAGAACCCATTTTTAATAGCCACAATTCTTTGGTGTAATTAGTTAGTCATTATATTTTCTAAGAAAAAAATGATTAAAGATCAAATTTCGTGATCGCCAGAGTAAATAATCAAGAACTATTGGCAACTTTAATGCTCTTTAATGTATATAATAATGTATCTTTCTTTTTTTTTTGTAGATTCCAATAGCCAATAATAGTGTATTGTTTTTATTTAGTGAATATTTATTGTTCTGCCACGTTTTGTGGTGTTTCACGGTATTTGTTTGTTTTTATATTAAATTTTCGTTAACAAACAAATAATACGAAATAAGACTCCTATTTTTTTCTATCTGATTAAATATCTAGTTTCTTATGTTTTCATAAAAGATTTTTGAACAAATATTATTTTATTTTATTTTTATTTTTTCATTATTCTTGCTCCAGTGGATTATATTTAATAATATTTTTACTAAAAGCCTACATAAGATCCTGTACTTCAAAGAATCAGATTCCAAAATAGTACAAACTTTTAACTATGAAACTGCTAACAAATGGTAACCCAAATATTTCTACTATACTTACAAATTTAATACATTTATTAAACATAAATCATAATTTTAATTGAACACCATTATTTCTCATCTCAATTGTCCACTGAAGTTTTTGGCAATTTTTTAATTATTTTATTCCGCATCAACTTCAGGGCTGTTATCGCCGGGCTTTCTGTAGGTTGCCACCTTTTTTTAATAATTCCAACGGCACGTGGTTTTCCCTGGCGGTCACCCATCCAAATCCACGCCAAACCTTGCTTAACTTCGCTGATTTATGGGTACTGATGTATTGGACGCGGCTATGGCCGTTGGCCTGATAATTTTTTATGATTATTAATAGACGAAATTAAAGTTTTCTTTTGTTATCTATTATTCAATATTTATTTTATGTTCAAACTTTTAGTTATTTTATTATCATTGTATTGTTATGTTTATTTTTTTTAATTTGTTCCTATCCTTAGGAATTATTATGATACTATTTGTGTATATATAATGTTGTTATATAATCAATTAAATTATATTGCACTTTTCTATACTATCTGAAAAGAGGTAGAAATAATTTTCTGAATAGGGAGCAATGTGTCCCAAAAGACGGGGGTGATTGGAGTATTTGGTTCGACAATGCACCACAGCATTGTCATGGGCCATTGTCTTGGCATTCATTGATATCAATAGAGTTTGAAAGGAATGTTGTTTGGCCTCAGGAAGACCCTTCGAATTCGTTAAACATTGTTTCTTCTGTGTCGGTAGAATGATGACAGCGATTGTTCTAAAATGTTCATACAAAGGTTTGGAACTTCTATTCGAAAACATTACAGATTTTTTTTTTCGTGTTTCGAGATAAGTGTGATAGGGAAAACGGGGGAAAATGACTTCCACAATAACTGTTCTGTTTCTAGCGTAAATGTTTCCAAGCATAATTGTGCATACTGTGTGTATATCGAAAATGAAACAAATTGTTTCTTAATATCTTAAAGGATTTTTATTAATATATATTTTTTTTTTCAAGGTCAAAAATCGAATGCATTGATGTAGTGACTAATTAATCAGATAAAATAAGTCAGTTTATTTTTTTTTTGTTTAAAAATATATAGTTTCTGGTACATTAAATGAGAGAAAAATATTTTTTACATAATAAGTAGAATAAAATATAACTGAACAGACTTACGACCATCTCCTGTACGACTGTACATTACTGGACGGACCCAGGACAAAACTCATTAAGGACATTACCTTACAGGACGGAACTTGGCCCACTCACAAATCAGACTTATTACTTAAATATTTTCAGGAATTTGATGCATTTATTAAACAATTGGACCTAAAAATTTTTAATCAACTCATCTAAATACCCACATATGTATTATATTATTACATATGTATATATTTTTATTTATTTACTTTTTTTTTTAATTTTTATTATTATTATTTTTTTCTATTATTATTTTAATTTCAGTATTAATATTCATTGTACAAGGAAACATTATTTTATGTACATTATCAAAATACGTATAGTATCCAGAGGATAGCATACGTAGTAAATAAACTCCCACGCTGGAGTGATACTCCAACGTGGAAACAAGAAAAAAAAATAAGTAGAAAAAATATTAATCTTAACCAAATGGCTGGCGAAGACTATGCTGAAACGTCCAAATATAGATTCCTTTGAAAATGTGGTTATTTCCTAAGCTGAAAACCAAACAAGTTGAGCATTGTAAGTTTAAGTCGAAATGATTAGAGAATAATAAAACGCATAAGGAAGTAGTATAAATCTTTGTATTTTCTATATGTGAATTCTTTTGTAGAATTTGGACCGATTTTGTTGTTGGCGGAGATTTTAAGAGTATCTTTGTTTTTTTTTCTTCGTACAAGAATTTAAATAATTTAGAAAATCGGAAGGAGGAATTTATTACTGTAGACGATAATTCTCACTCATCAAAATACAAAGGTTTTCCAAAGGGCCAGAAAAAATTCAGTCCTCTCCAAACAATAGGAAAGGCCGAACAGCTAAAAGGTATTTCTCTGTTGTTCCATCGGGAGCAAACACGACAATGTTTTAGCTCTTTTGAATAAATAAATCAATTTATCAGTTTTAGAAAGTACCCCAGACGTAGGGTGTTTGTTTTCCCGAGGGTGGGGCTTGTCAGATGGCAACCACCCCCGCCCTTCAGGCTTACAGCGGGGGAAAAAACGCCAATAAAGTTCGACTGCCTCTGTCTCATGTGGGAACCGAGAACATGGCTCATATAAAGTATAAATATCACATTTTTTTTTTTTTTTGTGTTGTCGACCACAATTCAAACAATGGTTCTCCGTCGGGCAATTGGCGACGATAGAGCTGCAGAGAAAAACAAATGGAAAGCATTTATCCTTAAACAGTAGCTGTACCTGGAGGTCGTTGTGGCGGCGGTAACAATTGCTTTTGTCTAAACAACTATACACCACCCAATCGGTGCTTTCCATTCACACTTACAAAACCGCCAATCCTCGTATTCCTCTCGATTGTTCTTATTTTCGAGAGGGGGGGGGGTCAGGTTTTTTTTTATTATTTTCATTTTTACCCCACACCGGGAGCGCTACAGGTTTTTTTGTTTTATATTTTTTTTTCGCCGTGAACGTGAGGTTTCAATTTAGGAAGCACGCGCGTGGTCCTGAGTCTAATCTGCAGACTCCACACCTCCTCGCTTCCTATCGGCCATCTCTCATTTCCCCTTCCTCTTCGTGTTCGCTCTTAATGTCAATTCCAATGAAACAATTCATACATAGTCTATAAAAAATGTTTCCTTGTTTGTTTTTTTTAGGGTAAAAATTCGCATTCGACGGAGCATTTCCGAAAATTTAAGTACCCGTATCTCTGTCTGAGATGGTCCTCTCAAAATTTATAATTAGACCTTTTAATTCGATTTTTTTCTTTCTTATAGCGATATTAACTTACCACGATTTTACAACCGTTTTTGAGATATTTAACTAATTTTACTACTATAACGTTATACGTCAGCAACTTAATATTGTTTATTTTTAGCAGAAAATAACTCACAAGTTTGAATTTAAAATCCTTATTCTACCGTTTTAGTTGGCTGATTAGCCAGTTACATGTGGATACATTTTCAAATTCCGTCCTCGTTTTTTAACACATAAACCATGATCCCAGTTTTCATAGAAACAGATAAAAAACACGGACTTAAAAGTAGGTTCAAATAAGTAAAGTCTATAAGCGGCAACTGCGCTACGATTATTGTACTTCAGCCATAATATTTCACCAATACCTTCTAAAAGCCATTTTTGTGAAAGAGACTAGGGTGTCAAAATTTCAGAACAAAAATAAAAATGATCCCCTTTGGGAATCTTAAAAGAACTAGCTAAATGTATAAAATGTACAGACATAAATTAATATATACATATATATAATCGAGGGCAGGATTTACTTCCACGAATTCCTGTATGACGAACTTTTTTATATTATAGAAAAGGATTTTACTTAACGAAATAAATTTATATGGCGATCGTAGTTATAGCTTTTCTAATATGATTTTAATTTGATTAAGATGTATTTAGGTAGATAAATCTACTGCCCGAGGGAGTTAAACAAAAAAACAGAGATAACAATAAGAGCGAGCGAAAGGGAGAGAGATAAAGAGAGTGAGGTGGTGAGATTCTGAGGGTTTGAGGTCAAGACCTTAGTGTAAGTTGTGAGGTTCGGACAGTCAACTTAGACCTCGGGGAACTCTCGCTTTCTCTCTCTTCCTCTTTTTTCCCTCTCTCACTCTATCTCTCTTTCTCTGTCTCTTTCCTCGCTTTCCTTTTAGCACTTTCCTCCGAAGGAAAGTAGCTATTGAGGTTGGACTCATGACGGAATTTTTGAAAAATTTCTTCAAATCTTTATCGATCCTACCTAGTAGACACCGAAAATGACCCCCGTTAAAATTTATATATATCTATATATATATATATATATATATATATGCATATATATATATATATATATATATATATATATATATATATATATATATATGTGTGTGTGTGTCTGTTAACACGATAGTGGCCAGAGTTTTTGTTTTTTCGTCACGAAACTTGGTATATAGCATTCAATTAGTAAACGATTGAACGAGTTCGTTAACCACCAAAGTCGGTCCACCGGAAGGGGGGGTTTGCCCCGAACCCAAAACACTAATTAGTCTATGTCAGCCGTAATATTTGTTATATTTCAACGAAACTTGGTATTCGTAGTGGTAATATAGAGAGAAAAGTGAGATATAAAAATGTACTAAATCGGTTCATTAGAAGGGGGGGTTTACTCCGGACCCACAATATTAATTCGCCACTACCAGCCGTGATTTTTGGTATATTTCGACGAAAATCGGTATTCGTAGTGGTAATCTACAGGTAAATATGTGTTGTAAAAATAAACTAAATCGGTTCATTAGAAGGGGGGGTTTACTCCGGACCCAAATTCCTAATATACCGGTCGTAACCTCATACCGGTCGTAATTTCTGCTGTATTGTAACGAAACGCGGTATACGTCGTGGGTAACTCATGAGAAAGATGTGTTGTAAAAATGAGCTGAATCGGTCAATCGGAAAGCGGGGGTTTAATTTGTAATATATTTCAATAGAAAAGCCCGCCAGAAGTAGGTTCACAAAGCCGCCGCAAGGAGCGCTTTCTACCACTAGAGTGACTGTATCCTGTTTCTGCGTTAGATCAAAATACGATAATATGAGGTTTTTTGTATTTATTACGTAGAGTAATAGGTACCATGTGTAAACATAACTCTGGAAGCAAATTAATAATTGATCAGTTACTCATTACAAATTTAAAAGAGAACTATTCATGTTTTTTATTTTATTTATGTAGGATATTTTAAGCAAATTGTTCTGGAAAGCAGTCTACACTACCCAAATTCTGAGGAAAGTGCTTAGTTATGCAGCTCCTGCGTGACGGACTTTTTTTAATTTTTCTTTCGTAACCTAACTTTACACAAGTACTTCGCTGATGCACCCTTCAACACGTCAGAAGTACCTAAAGTAATTCTCTTCTATGTACGTAAAGTTTCAAGAATTTGATAATTTAGGTATTACTAATGTTTCGCTTTTGTACTAAAAGCGCTATTTTTGTTTGAATATAAAATGCAATAGAATGTCGTCAATTAGGAGGTATTGTAATTAATGACCAATCGCTGCAATTTACACACTCTTCCAATTTCTCGACTTGGTATTAGTATAAAAATATTTTGCTCTATATTTGATCTTTTCACATAAAACCACTAATTTACAAAAACTTTGTGAGTTTCATCAATCTATTTCAGGAATGTTCAAAGATGTTGTCTTATATAATTTATTATGATCACTGCTTTACTCTAAAAGGTACCCCAATGATATAAAAATCTAGAGAAAGAATACCGTGTTTTTTTTTTTTTTTAAATGACTACTCTTGTTTTAAAAGAATTCTTTGTTCAAATATTTTGTTTATGGTAAATGACACTTCAAATCTTATGATACAAACCAAATTCACTTTATACAAAACTATAACCAGACCTATTTGTACTCACGGACTTGAATTATGGGGAACAGCGAAACACTCAAACATACAAGCATTCCAATCCAAAGTCCTTCGTAGAATAGTCAATGCTCCCTTTTATGTCTCCAACAAAATCCTACATAATGACCTCAATATTCCCTTCGTAAAAGATTCCAAACGTTTCATTCCGAATTGACATCCCACCTAAATCCTAGAGTTCAATCCCTTTCCACTCGGGCCCATCCTAAAGATCTTTCCAGGAGGCTTAAGAGACTTTGGACCAGCTACCCTAAAAGGGGTTAAAATAGTGAGAATAAAAACCAAAATGTTAATATAGCTTAGGAAGTGTCAATAATGATTGGTGCATTCCAAATACTATTTATTGTCATATAATACATTAGAGAACACAATTACAACTTATCTTTAACACTTTCATTCACTACTATGAGATTACTTGTAATTTGTGGGATTACCTCGGATGACAACTTGCATTAACTGCGCCCGATTCCGGACTACTAGAAAACTTGTAGTTTGCTGCGGTACTAGCTTTGAAGCCAATTCCTGCAAGGGACGCGGATCATCAGCTTACTCAAAATCCGAATCCTCAAAAATACTATAGTAGTCGATATGCTAAACGGTTTTATTAACGATTGAGCGAATACCTAATTAAAATAGCCTTCTTCTTAGAGTTTGGAGAGTGACTTCCAAAGACCCCAGAATAAAGTGTGAGAAAAGCGGAGCGAAGCATTGAGTGATAAGCAGCACCTTGTTAGTCAGACAAGAAGCTAGTTACGCTAGTTGAAAGCTGCTTAAGACACCCATGAGACTACAAGCAGCCTATAGTCCCCGGCAGAAAGGGAGGAGGAGCCTAAACCGAATCAGTGGCTCTATTGGGCCCGGTGAGCCTCATCAATAGCAGCCTGGAGTAGACTCCTTCAACAATAGGCTACCGTGAAAAATCACGAAATTACAGGCGCCAACCTGTACGAGGGGCCTACTGGGAACCTGGCGACATTCCCAGACTACGTGCAACTATTACATTGAGTCCGAAGTCGGATCGGAACGTGGAATCATTTCTGCATCAGTAACATTTTACTACTTAAGCAACGATTCGATTAGCAAAGAAGCCCCATGAACCCTTAAAAAATAATTACCAATATCCAAGGTGCGGCAAGAAAGTCTCAACGGGCCCTGATATGAGAAAAATTGGTGCCGCCGAAGGGACTCGGTAGGTCCAGCACTTTTGCTCCAATGCGTTCTTGTTAGAAGCATTCGAAAAATATCAGATATTCAGAAAATGTATTAAATTTAGGAAATCGAAAAATAATGTATAATCGTTTAAAAACCTGCAAAGCTATAAAGAAGCCAAGAAATATTTGATTGTAAAGCTCTTAACGCGGCCAAGTAAACTATCTTTCCAAAGATCGTTTTCTTATGAATACAATAGCCACATGCATATTCTTCAGAATATTATTTGTTTTATCAATTGCATTCAATTCCATTGGCCTGTTTATATAAAAAGTCTATAAGAATTTGGGGGACAAAAATACAACACAAATAGTATTAGTTGTGATTATTTAATTTCATATACAGAATGCGCAATAACAGTCGGCTTCGGAGAGAAGTGCATATTGTCTAATTTCATTTAATTTGTAAACAATTAAGGTGTTGAGATATAGGACATTCAATCAAGGAAACGTCGTTTCTTTATTGATTGGGCCTTTCGCGAAATTCGAGCTTGATACTAACACTGCTGCTATCAATGGCATCGAACCGACATCCACCCCTGGCATTCAATCTTGTAGAATTACATATTTACAAGCCGAGAAGTGGCAGTTACTCGGCCTGCATTGCAAAATGTAAGGGCATATTTGCACTTGAAGTCATTATCGTGGCTGTCAGTTGGCTTTGGATATTTGATCAGGGTAGGGATGCAGAATGCAGCTTTGCAAGACTGCAACGGGTTGCAATGAGGTGATGGTGCCATTTAATAAATTCCTCAATCAATCTGCTAGAGAAAATGCATATTACACTGATAAAATCTTGACTAGAAGTTATCAAGTGTGCTAAAATGTGAAATTCAGAGTACTCTAGTTTTAAGTACGAATGAAATAATAGTTTTTAATAGGCATAAACGAAATTTATTTTTTATACAATTGCATACCATAATGTGGAAAATTTACAATGGAAAATATTGAATCCTATCTTATTTTTTCACGCTCAGTTAAAAATATGAACTACTAAATTCATTTTCATAAAATAAAGACATATTTTACTTTACGTTTGCTACATAATCGTGTTATTCTTTTTTGTATTGGTTTTCGTTATATTTTTTTAAGGACCCCGTGAATGGGTCGTGCATAATTACAGTAGGCTCACATTTTAAGACCCTTATTGTATGGAATCACTTCCAAATGTCCTAGAATAAAAATTGCTTTAATCCCTAGGACATTCCAGTTTTCGGGTTCCATTGAGAGGAGCATTTAAATTATTTCTGACAAATATGACGTAATAATATTTTTAAAGCCTGCATTGAAAACGAAGATATCACTACAGTTTCCAAGAAGATATAGTAATAATGAATAATAAAGGATACTCTCTGACTATTTAAGTGTTTATGATCAGCTGAGTTAATTTAATTGAAAAATTATATTTTTTTAGTATATATTTTATAAAAATAATTTTCAAAAAAATAGAATATTTTTAAAATAGGCTTAAAAAGGAGGTGGAATAAATATGAAACAAGGATACTTAGAAACATAATTTTAAAAATAATATTACTTTAATACCTGTATTTTATTTAGGGGTATTAAAGAAGGACGATAATAGGCTTAAAAGTTTTTCAATCGAGATGGTTAGAAGGTAAAACAAATTTTAAAAGCTACTTGGAGGAAGCTGTTTACTATTTATTTTAATTAAGATTATAATTAAGATATATTTTAATTTTCTCTAAAAGAACACTGCATTCAATTTTCATCTTGGAGTTTTTATTTTAATTAAACTGTCATCTCTTAATTTTAATATTAAATTATGCAGCTTTTCCTAATGACGCCAGCTCTAAAGGGTTCTGAGTATTCACTAATAAACCAGGGATCTTTATTCAAAATCTTCTCGAATAGTAATAAAGAATAAAAAAAAATATATAAATTCATTACATCGTGTGTTCATTAAGTATTTAATTTAAAATTTTCAGCTATACCGTAGGAATGTAGAGAGGTTTTATTCACATATATGACTGTTAAAACGATAGCGGCACAACTTTTGTTATTTTGTCTCAAATCAATGTTTACCGAATTCTCATAACAAACGAGCACATGAGTTAATCAGCAAACTTGATCCATCAGGTTAATATCTAAAATTGTTAATACGTTCCTAACGGGTGTAATTTTTGTCATGTAAAAACAAAACTTACAAAAAAAAAAAAAAAAATAATGAAATAATAAAAGTGCCTTATCAGAATTAGCAAAGTCGCTTTATAAGGTTTTGAAGTTAACTTTCGGCTCAAATTAGAAATATGCGCTTAACGGTCGGATTACATATTAGATTGAAACGAAACTTGTTTAAAAACTTCAAAAATAATGAAAAAATGTAGAATTGGCACAGTGTAATTAGGGGATCATACAAGACGAAAATTATTCTTGGGTACACAGTGAAAGTCAATCAATTCGACGACAATATTTTCTAGGTTCCTTCCTCTACCAAACCATTTCTTCCAAATCTCCTTCCTATATTTACAACCTCCTGCAGTTTAAATCGACTGTCCATTCCCGTGGTACCCGCTCCCGTCCCTCCGATCTCTATCCTCCCACTCATAAAACAGCCTTCTTCGACCGTTCCTTCATCTCCCGAGCCTCCTCCTTCTGGAACTCTATCCCTCTTTCCATTCGACACTCTCCTTCCTTACCTGTCTTTAAATCCCGCCTCTTTGCTTTTCTCCTATCCTCCCAGGAAGACGCTTCTTAAAATTTCACCACCAGGAAGACCTGATTACCTTTGTAAATTATATTGCTGTTTTTTTCTCGTGTTTATGCATTTTCCTAGTTTATATCTTTTTATAGCCCCCATTCCTTTAATATTTATTCAACTTTTTAATATTTATTTGTTTATTTAAACTCTTTAATTTTATTCCCATCCCCCTCTGATCATTGTATCATCATTGCCCCATTCCAATGAATGTACATATTTACTTATATTTCATTTTATTATTTAAGGCTTCACATATAATATTTGTATTAGTTGCTTTTTTTGTTTTGTTCTTTTATACTTTTGTTTTTCTTTATTCATATTTATATTTTTAGATTAAATTTGTTTATTGTTTATTTTGTACTTATTTTTATTCTTATGGGACGAAGTCCCAGAATAAAGTTTTTTTTTCATTCATTCATTCATTCAAAGTAAGTTCTTAAGTAAGAGCATAAGTCCAATTTTTTTTTTTTTTTTTTTTTTTTTTTTTTTTTTTTTCTTTTTTTTTTTTGGCGCATCGTCAAATCTTGGCCATTAGCGCCGCCATTTTAATATTAGCCTTTTCATTTTAATATTGGAGGCAGCTCTCACAATAAGTAGAAAATTGGAAAACAACATTTTTTTATGTCGACTGCAGTCCTAGATTTCCTGAGGCATTTTTATGACACATGTATGTTAGAGAAACATATTGATTCATAACTTATGAAGAATAAAGGGTTCCCTAAGTGGGAAATGATGAAGACCATGTATGTATCTTTTGGAAAGAATAATAATGGTTCAATTTATTACGTGTGCCTATTGCATTTACATTAGTCATTTGCATCAGTAATACTCAGGTTTATGAAGTACTTAATTTATTTTAATTGATGAATTTCTTCCTCAATTCTAATAAAAATTATTTGAAAAATATAATATCCGGTCACTTTGATGCAAATTCGCGTTACGCGTCGGAAAAAAATGTTGTGGATCCCCAGCAATAAGAAATGTCCATGTCCAAATGGAGATGATGACACCTTCCACGATGACTTGGCATTTTATTATTCTGGACATGCTAAGTTCTTTGAACTGTGATTGTTGCGCGTTAACGAACGTACTTGTTTATTTTGCGAAGGTCTGTAAGGCATAAATTATGTCCTTCGGTATTGCAATTATGGGGTGAAGCGGCTATGACACGACGCCAGGTCTCCTCTGTCATGTAGAACAAATGTTATGATTACTGCATGAGGGGTGATGATCGAAAGCGATAGATACCCTATAGGTTATGATGACAAATCTGGCATTAGGAGGACAAATTTCAATTAAGGTTTGAGCTTGCGTCTAAAATATTCAGTCATTTTGATGGTACATGGTCCTAGTATTTGCGTTACATACACGTCTATGCGACATCCTATGCACATCAAAGGGGCAATGGAACAGCTGATTAGCTAAGGATTGAATAGCTTGGGTGTGGCTGATAAGTTCCGAGGGTGCGAGTCTTTGATGTCTGGAAACAAGCTGCTACCATCCGTCGGCGTACTTTTTGTCCTTGATGGCTCGAACTTGAATGTGGTTCACTTCCAGCTCCTTTGCATTTGAGATAAGTCCGATAAAACCAACTGCTTATAAAACAGTACCTCCTTTACTTTTGTCAGCACTAAGTGGCGATTCTTCAAAATCACAATCAATTCAAAAGTACTTCCCCTAAAGATTTCTATCTAAACTTCCAAAGTACCTTGGGTTTCTTTTCAAACTATTTTGCCTTTGTCAGCATTGTGCTAACAGAAATAAATGATCGAAACTAACAATGCCACCGATCGTGAAAACAACACAGAGCTGTTGAAAATGTGTTAATTGAACTCCAAGAAACACGAAGACGTGGCGCCCAAGAAAAAACATGGTAAATATCACATGAAGCATACATCCTGGAAGCAGATAAAACGCGGAGCGAGGTGACATGTCCATCTGCTAACACAACCAGATAGAGGGACCTTTATTGAATAAGAAAAAATAATTCATGTGAGCCCAAAAATATTTAGCAACTTCAGAAGGAGTTTGAGAGAGAGAGTTTGGATCTGCGGTTATGCCTTAAAGGACCTGAGTTAGCGAAACTCGGGCGTGCACTAAACATGTTTATCTTCAAGTGTCGACGTTCGTGGGCCGGGCTCAGAGTCCCAATTCATTCTTTGGCCCACCCAGTCTTTAATGGGTAACTTCCAAAGGATAAAATCATCCGGAAGGTAGCACTACTTGGCGTGCTGTAAAGTCAAGAATAAGATACCTGTATAACATCTAACCATCTGGGCCTTGGTGACCTGCTAGGAGACTGATGTTTTTGAAGGAATTCTACCTTGTAGAGAGCATTTGTAGCCAATAGCGTTCGAAAACTCTTTACGTTTATACATTTATGCAGATACGTAAATTTCCCAAAGTGCTTCATTTTCCATTCGCCTAGTTTTTCAGCTAATATACAAAGTTGCTTTTAGACACTAATTTTCGGTTATAATTCATGCTTTAGTTGAAATTATGTACACCGTAAATACACTATGGACGTTCGAACGTGGGATGCATCTGATCAATGTTTACTACTAAGCGTATGAACAATTCACTGAATGAGTTATTTTGAGGTTTAATTATTATTAGTTGATTACTATTATTGCTTGCTTCTGCACGAATACCATACATATTATACAATCGAATTCTACAAACTCCGAATTCTAGTATATTGGGAGAAACTCTTAATAAACTCATTAAATGAATTATCCATATTTTAGAGTACTATACTCAGGGAGCTTAAATATATCACAGATCGGTTTACTGACCACACTATCCCCCCCCAGTGTGCTTTGCCCTACGATGAATATAGCGTAGCCATATATTTTAGGTACTCAAGGGACGTAAACACTTACATTATTTATATGTATGTATATCGAAATTTCTTTTTTAGAGGAATAAAAGTTTTTAAAAAGTCTTTCTATCATACTTGAAAAAGGTAAAATTTGATTTTGTAGCAATAATTTATTTATGATTAGTTCATGAATAAAATTATAGTAAATTAAATAAATAATATCACCAAATTATTGAATTTTTTTTTTTTTTTTTTTTTTTTTTAATAAATGTTTATATAAAATCTGTACAATTTATATAGTACAATAATTAATTGTGATCGTCTTGCGTACATTCAGTGAATAGTATATGGAAGGAACCAATCATTATTGGCACTTCCTTATATATGCTAACATTTATATTTTCACTATTTTAAACCGCTGCTAGGGTAGCTGGTCACGGGGCCAAAGTCTCTTAAGCCTCCTGGGAAGGTCTTTAGGGTGGGTCCGAGTGGATAGGGATTGACCTCTAGGATTTGGGTGGGATGACAATTTGGAATGGAACGTTAGGAATCTGGATGTTGCGAGGTCTTTTACGAAGGGATTATTGAAATTAAACAGAAAAAACACTAAGTTATGACATGAATGACAACTCAATATTGCCCAAGATGTAGGAATCGTATCATTATAAAGAATGACTTTGTATAAACTCTTCTACGGCACTATTTTCAGGTATGTTAACCTTTTGTTGGAGAACAGAAGGCCATACCAATGGTATGGCATTACCACTATGTTCCAAGGTTTGGGGGTTCGACTCCTAATAGGTTTGGTGGTTTTTCTTTCGAAATAAGAAAGGACTAGAGGGGTCTCCCGTGGTCTAGTGGCTAGCGCGCTTGATTCATAAGCAGGAGATGGTGGGTTCGATCCCCACCGGCGCCAGAAATTTTCTCATCTCAGGGCTCGCTGAGAAAATTCCTGGATGCACCCTGGATCTCGGCGCTAATGGCCAAGAATTATGTCGATGCGCCGTAAAAAAAAAAAAAAAAAAAAAAAAAAAAAAAAAAAAAAAAAAAAAAAAAAAAAAAAAAAAAAAGACTAGAAAAAAATGGTACAAGTCACAGAAAATCTGAATTGTTAACAAAACGAGGTAAGAAAATTAAAATTAACCTTCTGTAGTAGTCTCTCATTTTTATGAGAAAGCACAATAAGCATTTCTCAGTTCTTTGTAAGTTATTGACCCAAAAATAATAGTAAAAAAACGGCGGAACCCTTCTTCATGCTTGGGCCTGTAATTAATTTAATGCAAGGTTTTGAGAGCCCGTTAATTTTTTTCTTATTCTTAGTTATTTTCATCGTAAATGGAGACCACTTCGAGATAATGACTCTTTCAAACGGAAAAGAAAGAAATACATTCTGCTATAAGTTTCCAAATAGTACAGACAGAATATTAGTTTGTGCTCTGTAACTATTGCTTGTGATTTTACCAGTCCCCTTTAATAAGAAATTCCCTGGTCTTAATATCTAGAAGGTAGTTATTTTAAAAGATTTCAAGGAATAGTTAGTTGTGCAGTAGATTTGTAGTTGTGTCGGTATCAGAAACAATCTTTTCTCTTAGTTGGGGTTTATAAATAACTCCATCAAAGTCTCAATGAAAATAATCTGAATATTCTACAAAAATGAGGTTGGTGTTAAAAATACGCAAACGATAAACGTATATATATATATAATTTTATATGTTTTCATTGTAGACAGTTTTCTCTCTTATTTTATAATTATTGTCTTAAACACAAGTGAACACATTGAAAAAATTCTAGCTCCAGCAAAAGAAAAAAATAAATAAAAACACAGATCAGATTATTGTCTTATAATTTGTTTATTTTAAGAAGTAAAAATACGTCCACTGAAACTCTATTCTTACATAACTGACGATGTAGGGTTGAGAGGGGCTAGTTGGTATAGATTTTTGTTTGTGATTTTTATTATTCTCGGGGCGATGATTTTTAAAATCAGGCAACTAGGTTTTACAGGTAGAAATAAAATAATATAGGTTGAAAATTCATTATTTTATATCTCGAGTTTGGAAAATAATATTGACATGATTCTTTCACTAGTTCATTTTTTTTAGAGAGTAGATAAAAGGAATAATACAATTGTTAAAAAATAATTTGTTATATATTTTTTTAAAACGCATCTGCTCCTAGCCCATTGGTACCGGGGAAAAATGGCTACGTTCCACCATTGCTTCTTGGAATTAGAAAAGACACAGTGATCTAGACTCAATGGGTAAAGCATTATTTTATTTCGTGGTTTCCCCTTTATTTTTTCAATTAAAAAATAAAAAGAATATCAAAATATGTTGCAAAAATAAGTATTTATGGCAAAATATAGATTATTGACAAAATATGCAAAATAAAAACTTGTTTAAATGCTTTAAAATCACTTAAAACATGCAGAATTTCATCAACAATTACGATTTAAGAATCAGAAAAAATATGTTATTATTATATTTATTTATATTAAAAAAAAAAAAAAAAAAAAAAAAAAGATAAAAAAAGAAAAATTAAATACAATACCATCCGTTCCCTTGTTATTACAAATCAAAGAGTACAAATTTTTTTGTTTGGACGTGTTCTGTCGGTGCTGACCGTAATCAGTCATGTCCCTACAATAATTCCAGCCTATATAATGTGATTTTAAAACAAGAAACCCTTCCTAATATCAATAATTTCGCTCCCTAATGCGTTGGGTTAGTATTCCGTAGCCTTCCTCGATCGAGTACAAGAAAGTATTAGTGTGTTAGGCCGCGTAGGTAAGAAGCAGCTAGTTTATCGTCTGTACAAAAAAAAAACCGCTCGAGCCGACCAGACTGGAATATGGAGGCTCTAATTATATAACTTATTGTTTTTTTACGGTATGACGAGTGAAGAAGACGTTGGAAAGGGCTGTGGTAATTCGTCGGATAATGTCTGTTCGCCTCCATGTTTTTGCTCGATTATTTAAAACTTAAGAATCATTACTGTCCCAGAACGGCCTCTGGTTGTACCTGCCTAAAATGTTTCTTCATATGCCCAAGAGCCTTCACCTTTTTTCAGGTTGCATTCAGCATATATATATATATATATATATATATATATATATATATATATATATATATATATATATATACACACACACATATCTGCACCCCGGAGATAAAGGATCCCAGGTCCATTTTTTTAATAAATTCACTTAACAGCATGTTCTTAATGTGGATTT
The DNA here is from genome assembly GCA_946811695.1 of Gonocerus acuteangulatus. NCBI lineage: Eukaryota > Metazoa > Arthropoda > Insecta > Hemiptera > Coreidae > Gonocerus > Gonocerus acuteangulatus. Next base: position 70,782,208 of record OX328127.1, on the reverse strand, counting down.
TTGGTCCATATAATTGTATAAAGCACTATGTCCTGTTCCCATAAATAACGAAGATAAGACATAAAAAACAGTGAAAAATAAAATCATGCACGTTTTCTTTAGAGGTAAAAGACACCATGTGGAGGACTTGGTTTTGTTTGACTATGATCAATACTTCCAATTACCTATCAATGCCAATAACAATGCGAAACCTTTTCTTTAAACTGTTTCTATAAGTAACGAAGAAACAAATTTTAATAGTTCATAGTTATGAAACATTTGCTCTCCTGAACAATTGCAAATATGTTACATGTTGTCCTTTACCTCCGGGGTATATATATATATATAACCATATACAGTTATTTAAGAAATGTCTCCAAAACTGTAATATATGTTACGGTTATGAGTTTTTTTTTTTTTATAACGTTTGAAATTTATTGGAACTATGGCGCGTATATTATTATTTTTTTGCAGTAAAGAAATTATTAGAAAAAGGACACATGATGTTTTGAGCTTTTACTATGTTTTATTAAATTGTTTTAGCATGAATGCGCTTTTAATATGGGGGTGAACTATGAAAACATTTCAGAAATATATGTTACAAAAATATATTTAGACAACAGCTGAAGACGAATCATTTGAGCTAATTTAGCTACCACATAGCTATGCTGTTCGTTACTTCAAACGATTGTGCGGTAAAAATTAAATAAGTTAATCAAATAAAAATTATACTTTTTTTTTTTTTTTTTTTTTTTTCTTTTTTTTTTTTTTACGGCGCATCACCTATTTGGCTATTAGCGCCGGGCTATCTACAGGTTGCCACCCTTTTCTAATGCCAACAGCACGTGGTCGGTCACCCATTCAGTGCCACGCCCGACGTTGCTTAACTTCGGTGATCTATGGGAACCGGTGTATTCAACGTGGCTATGGCCGTTGGCAAAAATTATACTTATTACAAATTTGCTATTTTAATTACCTTTATCTGTTACTCAATGAAAATATACATTAAAAGCATGTTTTAAGTTATTCTATTTTAATCGATAGGCACGGAGTATTAGGGATTTTTTGTTATTATATTTATTCCTCTAAATGTTAATGTCTAGAGAAAAAAAGAGAAAGGAGAATAAAACTTTATTTAACAAAAAATAAAAAAACGTTTAGTTGTCGAACTATATTAAGTTGCTCACTACTCAACATACTAATCGACAAAAAGTTGCAAAAATTACAAAACTAAACCAAGAAAATAAAATCGATATATAAATTCGGGGAATTTTTTACTCGTAAGAATCTAGTGTGTTAGTCAGTTGACCAGGGGGTGACCCTATTTTGTTTAATAAATATTTAGGAAACGGTAGTTTAAAGATGGTAAATAAAGGCGAAGAGTTCTCGTGACATTGCCGATGATACGAATCCATTCGGAGAAAGCTGTCTTTAAATTTTGACTGTTGGTTTCATTATTTTAAACGTGCTAATATCTTTTCAGTCTGTTTTTTATTAGTTAAACTGTAAAATGAATTTGTCTATTAAGCTAGTTTTGAATACTAAGAAGAGTTAAAATCTGTAAAAAGAATATATTTTGTATATATGTGTTTGTAATGGAGCATTCCTTAAGAAGGAAATTAGACAAGAAAGCGGAATAAATAATTTCCGCATTGATACCGCATGGGCTGCTGTCAAATGTCTGGAGATTGTGGCCATTTGTGCGTCAGAAATCTCCAATTTCAAAATTGGTAAACAATCAAATTTTAAATGTTTATTAATGTAAATTCATACATGTTGTAAATACACAAGTCATACCATTAAATTTATTATAATCCCGCTGCCCGGGCGAAGTGTAGGTTTCTCGTTTCCCACACACTTTCCAACGGAGAACTATTATTTTCAGATGTATGTCAAGGATAGACTAGACCTCTGTGAGCGGGCAGAAGGCAGTAGGCTCATTGTATGCATCTTACAATTTCACATCCTACATTCAATGAATTCTTTACAATCTGAAATATTACAGCGAAGTTTAAATGAAACCTGAAAAAAATTGCTCTAATCCAACACAAGGGAATGCCAATACCGCAATAAACTGAGGCCAATTTAATTGATAAGTTGTACCTCATATAATTTTGACTTATTTGAAAAACATTGTAGACTAACTAACTGTCGAGGAAATTGAGAAGAGTTGAAGATTCCAGGTAAAATTTTTATAGGTACTTTGGAATCAAATGAAATCACTTCGAGAGAAATATCTTTAATAGATTTTTAAATAAATAAAAATATGAAATTTTTAGGTTTTGGTATTCAGAAAAGACACTCTTCAAAATGTTTCCATAATTTCAACATTAATCTCTGTAATTTCATATGGGCGAAAAACAGGAAGGTTGTAACAATCCAGAGTCTTTTATGTCTGTTTCATATTTCCGTTTGTGTTAGTTGTTTTTGTATATTATTCATTATTATCATTTCCACTTGCTTATAGAGCACATTTTATTTATTTATTCTTCATTTTATCATTAGTTTTTAATTTTTATAATTATATATTTTTTATTTATTCATTTATACGTATATGTTTTTATTAATGTTTTCATTTAAAGTAACTTTTAGGGATACGAAGGTATTAAGAAGACACATTATGTTCTGTTTTGGTATGAGAAGTTTTTGACTATTCTAATGTTTTGTTAAATATCTCGTAATCGGTCGATACATCGTGGTAGGTGGAAGATTAGCCATTTTTGTAAGAAAAAAAAAATCTAACGCAAATTTCATTCTTCGGAGAAAATTTTCCATAACGCTTGAAACGTTTTGGTTTCGTTACATCGGACTTGTTTATCACTTTTTTAATATGTTTAAATGCTTTTGGTAGTTAATTGGTACTTAGTAGTTAATTAGCAATACAACCAAGTATCAACCAAGTATAAAAAATAAGAAAAGACTATTTTTGGGGGTGTTTGTATCAAAACTTATCTTATGAATCATCGGATGTAAAAAAAAAAGAAGATGCAAAAATAAATTTCGCTACTGTCGTGGCAATTTTAGCGCCGAACAGTTTTTGGAATATGAATTTTATTTTGTTAAAGTAGGTAGGTTGTTAGTTTCTGTTCCTAACTGTCATGATACGAGTGATATGATTTTTCTGGAAACATAAGATAGCGTAGTTACTGCGAGATGGACTGATATAAAACTTAATGACCCAGAATAAAGAGATTGACAAAACATTTCCACTGTATATAGCTTTTATTGAACAAAACTTTTTCGAGGTTAAAAACTCATCCTGAGAGCCACAAATCCTAAAACTTGGTTCACTTCGGGCCTTCTTCCGACCATTCTTTGACCATTTCTTCGTCTATGCTGAGCCACTAACCTAACCCCAAAAAATTGAGCTCCACTTAGTAAAAGTCAAAGATAGTTTTTGACACAAACAGACCGCATTTTAAACACTTTGAAACTTTGCCAAGGAAGATATGGTACATATAAACTCAATTACTACACTAATGGGAAGTGCCATACGTCAGTTTGCCAGAACCAATATGTACTTCTAGTCCATACACAACTTGTTGTCTTCTGGATTCTCCTTCATCGGCCGCTGAATAAATAAGAGAGAACTGTCCGAGGCAAATTGCTCTGACGGAATGACCTGATTGTATTAACTGTTATATGGGCAATAATTAGTCTTCAATTGAAACCTTCCCGGAGCAATATAACGGTGCATCTCATTTCCGAGAGAGTTGTGCCTCCTATGTTAACACAAACCCATAGATAAACTTAACAATGTTTGCCTACGAGAGTTAACATTAAAGAACACCCTCCATACTTAACAAATGATTCACTTCGATTCATGATAAATTAATATTTGCATATCTATAGCCATTAACAATAGTCATGGCATTTGTTGTCTTTAAGGATTATATTCGTCAAGGCTATATGTTTTTATATGTAATTTTTTTTTTAAATTTAAGTGCTTCGTTAATTTGACTATAAACACTCTGATATAAATGTTCTAAGAACAGTAATTTTTTGTTGTAAATAATGTTACGGGAGGTGGAGTGCTAAGGTGTGAACAGAGTCTTAAGGTCGTGTGTTCGATCTCCACTAGGGGTGGTGAATTTTCTTCCTCAAAAAAGATAAGGCATCGGCCCTAACCTGGCTAGAATAGGGTGGTAACCTGTCCTAAAAAAGCTCTGTATAAGTTGACCATAAAATTATAATAAATTATTGTAAAATGAATTTAACATTATTTATATATATATATATATATATATATATATATATATATATATATATATATATATATATATATATAGGAGAGCGTATAAAGGTATAAAATGATTTTAAGATAAAGTTAAAAATCGATGGGTGACGTCTTCCTTATTTTTAGATGGAAATTTTAAGGTAGATATTAATACCGCTAACGTCAAAAAATATTTAAATTTAAAAACTTAAACTTAGATGATGAATGAGTGAATCGACAAATATAGAATCGCTAAGTTATATAGAATCATTTAATATTTTTAAATAAATCCCTAAAAAATCATAGTATTTCCTAGTAATTGTTGCCGGGTGGTGCAATTGAGTTTAACCGTTCCTTTTGTACAGCAGATTATTTAAATAATAATAATAAGCAAAATAATATCAATAAAAAAATTTGCATTGATGATGATTACTTTATATTTTATTAGTTGAAATTAAAATACATTTTTATTGCTCTGATCATTGCGTGAGTACGTACTAACAAAGAAAGAAGCGTAGATGCACGTCACTCTAGAAAAACTGGTGACATTTTTAGAAATTCGACATGAAAATTTATTCCAACTGATTTAAAGTAAAATTGTTTTAAATTACATGAACAAAAAACTTTCAAAATAAATGTGTTAATTGAGACTAAATAGTAACAATTTGAACACTTTTTATAGTAGAAATTTCTAGTATATTAAAAGGTACTAAAAATATTTTCGAAAAAGAACGGAAGGTGCCAACTGCCATAGCCACGTTAAATGCACCGGTTACCGTAGATCACCGAAGCAATATCGGGCGTCGCCAGTACCTTAATGGGTGACCGACCACATACTGTTAGCATTGTAAAAATGGGTAGCAATCTGTATGTAGCCACAGATGTGTATAAATACACATACAAAAAAAAAACGGAGGGTGAATAATACAACAATATACACTTTAACAATATTTATTCAATCTCCCTACATGCTGCCTACCAATTTGGTGCCTCTTCTTAATTACAGCCTCAGCACCAAATTGAGAAGGAGAACCTTCTCCTAGTAGAGCCACGTCTAGACTGGTCATTGTCTGAACGAATCCAATATGGTGGAAAGTAGTCAGCTGATCGAGAATTGATTGGTCATTTCTTTAAAATTAGTTTAATTTCCTAATGTAGAGCAAAATTGTAGGAAAAGTTAATAAATAGTGTGAAAGTCTATATGCAAGTAGTATCATTGTCTTTCAGCCTTTTTCGATCAATTGTAAAATTAGAATAAAGGGTATTTCAGTGATGATAGGTCGGGATTAAATTATTCCATCGTAAAACTAACACTCCTATAGATAAATGTGTTTACAACACAAATAGCCATTTTAATCCGTCCGCACGTGTACTGTGACGTCGAAAGAGAGACATATATATAAATAAACCCAAAATATATACAAGGAGATTTACAGTTTCGAATGCATGTTCCTACCCGGCGGACATAAAACGTATTCATGAAGACATTTACATCTAAAATTATAGCTCGATAATATTAAAATAAGAGAGCTCAACGCATAAATAAAAATAGTAAATAAGATAAAAACGAAATAGAAAACAAGAAAAAAAAAACTGAGGGTAAAGAACTTAGCAAACGATGGTCCCTCACATCTTAATGTTCTGCTCGGCCTATAAAGGGACGCTTGGAAATCTTGATAACTCGCTTTGTATTCACGGATATATTTATGGACTCGTGGATACGGGGCCCTCGGGGGAGTCTGTCACTAATAATTAGCCCTAATAAATAATTTACTAATTGGAAAATTATATTAATAACAGGAAGAATGATTGGTGCTAGGGGCGGGGATATAATAAACGGCTCTTGTAGCCGACCTGGGGAGGAGATCTGATTCTTCTGGTCACGTTCGTCTGGCGGTCTTCATTAGGCATCTTACTTGGGGAGAAAATCAAACAGATTATATTAATTAATTTGTTTGTTGTTAATAACAAGAGTTTTGCATGTTTTTTATGCTTGAAAATTATTAAACACTAGCTGTGCCAGCGACCAAGTCCGCGTGGAAATGGGTATTTAAACAAAATCTATTTTACAGTAATGCTTCTCTATACACGATATTAGGCTTATAGTTACAGTGGCATAACTTTTTTTATTTATGAGCCGATTGGCATGAAACAAATACTAAATGTTAGGTGAAGCTTACTACAATATATTAGTGAAAACCGAAACTGAATCGGATAAGCCGTTTCTGACATTAGCGCGCACAGACAAACAAACAAAAATACTAAAACTCATTGTTTTGGGTACTATTGCGTTGCTAAAGGACCCCAATAGTATTTTTTCCAATATATCTTCCATGTACGGACAGCGATCCATTATAATTTTATTATAGGTATGGATTTCTAATAGAGAATGACTTCTTGGCATAAAAATATAATTTGTCTCACCATTGCTTAGCTTTAGTAAGATATAGGGGGTGTATCGCAAGTAAATGACAATATTCTAGATGAAACTAGATAAAAAATATTGTTCGATTCTGCAACTAAACGTTTCAATCTGTGTTTGTTCCAGGTATCTAAAGGTTACTTAGAAAAACTAAACGCGGATTAGGTAATTGTAGAAAAACTAAACGCAGACTAGGTAATTGTAGAAAAACTAAACGCGGACTAGGTAATTGTAGAAAAACTAAACGCAGACTAGGTAATTGTAGAAAAATCTCATTTTTGTCTGCTTGAACACATTTATTTATTTTATTGTTAAAATACTTTTTTTTTAGCATTAAATTTGCTTTAAGGCTAACGAACGTTCAATGTTCACCAGTGTATTTTTCAAACCGTAATATATGTTCAAAAAGTGGATATTGATAAAAAAAAAACTAGTAAGGCCAGCATTTCCAGAATCACTACTCTTCAAAAAAAAAGGAAGAAAGTAAAAATGTGTGGCTGAAAGCAATTAACTACATTTTTGGTCTAGTTCCACGGCATTAACAAAGAATACAGAGTGGCGAGAATATGTGACATAAGAATATTTCTTAACGCAATGAAGTCCGAATTTTTTTTTTTTTTTTTGCACTGAATACTTGTTAATAAATTTTGAATTGATAAAGAAACTCAAATTGGCGAATCTGTAAAACTGCTCCTTTTTTTTACCGAATACAAGCATTAGATACTGGCTTAGCCACTCAAATTTTTGTGTTCATGTAACGAACATTTCAATTTCAATTGTCTAACCTTGGATGGTTTTAGGTGGTTTGGATTGACCTGTGGCAAAGGTCGCTTACAAAACGTAACTCATCGGAGTGATTTTGCTTAGCCAGTATAAGTTACTTGCCTCCTCCAGACGGAGGCCATACATTGAACCATTAATGGCTATTTCACTACTAAATGGCGAGAATCTATGGAGTTATACAAGTATTTATGGTAGTTTTAGGTGGTTTGGATTGACCTGTGGCAAAGGTCGCTTACAAAACGTAACTCATCGGAGGTATTTTGCTTAGCCAGTATATGTTACTTGCCTCCTCCAGACGGAGGCCATACATTGAACCATTAATGGCTATTTCACTACTAAATGGCGAGAATCTATGGAGTTATACAAGTATTTATGCTAGTTTTAGGTGGTTTGGCTTGACTTGTGACAAAGGTCGCAAACAAAAATAACCTCCTTCCTAATCCTTCTTAATGGAGTGTTTCCGCTTAGCCAGTTAATTGATCCATATATGGCTATTTTACTACAAAATGTCAAGAATCTATGGAGTTATACAAGTATTCATGCTAGTTGCTCTGAAATAACGGCAGACAAAGCCGACTATTTATCCGACGGTAAAGGCTTGCCGACTCTCTTTCCGGGCGGGAGTGCTACGGGGGAAGAAAGTAAGAAATTTATTGTTAAAAGAGCAAAGAGTATTATTCATGAGGGAAATTTTCTGAAGGGATGGCTGAGGGGAGGGGGGGGGGGGGAGCCCGGTATAAAAATATCGTCCTGAATAAAGGGGAGTATACATTTTAGTGGGTCATAAAAAGCTGTCACAGTGAAAAGTTGGAGTTTACAGCCTTTGCTAAAAGTTGCCTGTGGAAGGGAGAGGGGGGAGAGCGACTTACACTTATAATCCTCGGCTAATACCTCGTTTCACTCTCACTTACACCCTTGTACCTCCGTCCAATCGTATACCTCCAATACTTCAGCACCTTCCTAAGTTGGATCTATAAGGATTTATATTCCAGATCATTAAGAAGATATAGTCAACCGTTGGGATCGAGAAGGGTAAGACAATCGTTGCTCTTACAAATGTTGAATAAAATTACATTTTATACCAAAACTGAATTTCTGAAAACGTTGACATTCAAGCCTTCTTCGGGGCTATTGTGGAGAGGGAAAAGAGTTCCGTTTCATGGAGGCTAGATTTCTGAGGAACATAAGATACATTAACACCGTGGCTGCGGATGACGCCGCTTGTGCGTCATCACAAACCCACTCGCTGTGGCGGCGTCATGCCGCATGTGCGACTTGGGAGCTAGCTCGTAAGCTGGAAGAAAAAGTTAAAACGTTTTGGGGATCGGCTACTAACCTCAAGGCTGGTTTATTCGTTCCTCCGTCGTCTCAGGGAGTGTTTCGAGTGCCTTATTATGGAATCGTTCCGGGCTCAGAGACCTTTGTGTAAATTTTAGCAGGAGTTCCTTTACCAAATGTGCTTCATGGTAAAAAACATGTTTCTGAAAGAAATTATCCGGAATTTCCCATGGGTAATTTTGGATGGTTTGGGGCTTAACGCTCCCGCAGTCAAAATATTAAAGAAACAACAACAAAAAGCAGGGCATCTTCATGGTCTAGTTGCTAACGCCTTGAATTCTCATGCGGGAGATGGGAGTTCAAATTCCGCCGGCAGCATGGATTTTACTCACTTCTTTAGAAAATTCCTGGTTCCATCATGGATGCCGGCGCTAAATGTCCAGATGTTACTGGCATACAAAAAAAAGTTGCTGTGGTCGTTGTGAAGTAGATATTGGCCAAGAGGTTAAGACTTTCTTTTTTAATAAAAAAAGTTATTACTTTTTCTTGAGCTAAATCATTCAAGTAATTTTTTGAGAAATGTATATTACGAAACTTAGAAGTGCAGAATAGTTAAAAAAGCAGGACAATGAAATGCCCTTTTTAACTGCAATAATTGAATCAATTATTACCTTTTAACTTTGTAGAATCAGGGAATTTTTCGTTAACTACCCGCATCTTTAATTTAATATAAAAATAGAAATATTAACATAATATGTTAATGTTTTTATTTTTATATTTATCATATTATGATAAATTAGGCATTACTATTTTAGTGATATTGGTATAAGATAAATTATTTTGCATCATGGCTTTATTCAAGTTATATGATGATTTGAAAAATCAGTAAAAAAATCGAGTTTTTAATGGAAAAAATCCTACTTCATAATGAAAGACTTCGTAATTGGCATTTACAGAACTAAGATTTTTTTTTTTCAAAACGAAAAATACTAGCACGATTTTTTGAAACATAGCAGTCAGTGCATATAAACAATATATCCTTACCTACAGAACACTCAAACATACGATCTCATTTGACGACATCTGCTGACTAACCAGTAGTACCATTGAAGCGTTCAACATAAAATTCGGAGGAGTCAATTCACTTTCGATTTCAATGCTGGCTCATTAGGCCATACGAGCATGAAATGGCCAGTATTATTTTGTTAATCTTGATAAATTTGCGCGTGCAAAGGGAATTCCTACAGTAAAATATGCCTCAAAAATACTTCAAGGGTGGGAGTGTTACAATTAAAAGCCAGGAGAAATATAAAGTAAGTAGATTGGTGTGTTTAAGTTGTAGCGGCGTGGACTGAGGCTGTATGGTAGTATTTGGCTTTGGATGGGTAGGTCTGTGGTCGGCGGATAGTCGGCCCGGAGGCTGTCTGTGGTCTGGGGGGGGGGGCTACAACAAATAAAGCCTAAAGCGGTGGGGGGGGGGTCGTACCCCCCTTCTTCCTGAACCCTCTCTAAGCCTTAGACGTACTCTGTGTTCCGGGAATTTACAGTGAATTTACTCTTCTTCTTCTTTCGAGTGACTCAAAATTGAAGAAATTACCTTGATTAGTGGCTAGGGTAGTGGGCGCGATTCCCATTAGGGATGGTGGCTTTTTTTTTTTTTTAAAAAAAAAAAGAAAATGCATCTGGTAAGAAAAATCCAGTAAACTCTTGATAACCTGTCCCAAAAATCGTTATTATTAAAAGGTAATGTTCAAATTAAAATACAAAATTATATACTATAAACTTAAGTTCAGCCTAACTCGAGATGTCTGAATATAGGAAAATTTAAACATTGGAGGAGCCTGGTAAAATATATTTTTTTTAATTTTATTTATTTATTTTTTTTTATTTTTTATTAATTTTTTTTTTTTACATACTTTCTCTATTCGAAACGTAAACAATCTTTTTTATACTACTAGCTGTTACCCGGCGGGCCATGCTACGCCTACTTTCTGCATCTAGAAAAGCCAAAATAAATTCGAAACCAAATAAGTAATATTAAAATCTAATAATGTTCGGGTGCACAGTTTCGAACCCGTGAACTCCGAACTGAGTCATACACGATTTTAATCTAGCCTATGCATCCCCCGGATCAAGGGATACATGTGAGCCAAGATTAGTCAAAATCGGTCAAACGGTGTGGATTTGTATAAGGAACAAACATACAAACAGATAAACAGACAGACACTTGATTTTTGTATATATATATAGATCTTCATCTCTCCGGCATCTCTCTCCAGCCATGTCCTGGCTGCTAGTTTTCATCTTTCGGCGAAATCCCATTAAATTTTAAGGAGAAAATCTTGATAATAATATATATAGAATTGAAATCAACACTTTTCAGGCGTCACCATAAAAGCTTATTTACACAATTCCACACAGTCGATAACTTATAAAAAGTGTATCTGGAAGAATATTGATTCACCGCAAGCAGTTCCCTGAGGAACAGTGTTTCAGCATGAAAATACCGTTGATTGACATTAGCTCTGGAAAAAGTATTCCTGTAACGAATGTTATCAAAATTGGTTCACATATATACAATTGTTTTGTGACCATTATGTTATTAAATGGTATGTGAGCATCGAGACTGTTTCATGGGGTCGGCGTCATAAGCAGTTCCTGTAGTGAGGAAGAAAACACTCTGAAAATACCATCATTGCACCACAGGACTCTTAATTTTAGCTAAAGCAATTTACAATAAAAAAAAAAGATTATATTGCTAATATTAAACAATGTAGAATCTTCGATCAGAATGATTTTGAATAATAAGACCCTGACTAATCTGTTTGTGCATGCAATGCAGGATATTGGGTCGTGACTTGCTAAACGGCTTTATAATGAATGTAATATTTGATCTATTGGATAAGATATAACAGTGCGTGTTATGTGCAATATCCGTGGGTGTTAACAATGTACGCAGTAGAGAATGAATGATCTATGTGCTGAGAGTTTGCGATACGGACTGCTGTGTTTGTGAGATTCGCTATGATCGGAAGGTACTCGATACAAGGCATGCGAACTTGGCCATATGTACGGAGATAAGCACACATCCTGTGCCTTGCACGGGTACAATTAGCAAATTAACATTCGAAGGATATGATTGGTCTAAATCAGCCATATCTGCCTGTTAAAACCTTATGTTCCAGAGGCACACCATGGTACAACATAGGCGCGCTGATATCTTGAGGAAATTGAGCATTGGTTCAGTAATGGAAGAAGCATTGTTAATTGTTGTAAATTTTTGTAGAGTTTGAGAGTTGTTAATGAATCCATTTAAAAAATTATCAACGTTAATTTTTTTTTTTTTTTTTTTTTTTTAATATAATGTAGTAGAATACAAAATGAAGCTGTTAAAAAGTAAATATAAATTGTCTTTATCATTCTATAGAATTTGCATTCATGTTCAGGAAAATCCCATGGGTTAAAAAAAAAAAAATAAATAAAAAACGGTGGAGGATCAGTAAAATCTTAGCGCTAATAAGGACAATATTTTTTGTATTGTTATAAATACCTACTACATACCTTTCATTGGTTTGGATTGATGTTAGCCAATATATATAACAAAATATAAACAAATAAAAACAGATTTTTTACTCAGAATTAAAGATCCAATTTTCTTTTACATTTTTATTTTATTTTTTGTTAGTTCTCTTTTTCTTTTGATTTATTTAAATTATATTCCAAAAATTATATTTATAATCGTCATGGATGATTATTATTATGTATCCAATATCATTACGTTTAAAAGCTGACGTTTCAATATAGTCCTTCCGATTTTAAAATTTCCTTCCTTGCGCTAGGGCAATAAAAAATAAATAATTATTATAAACATAGTTTGTTGTCAATATTAATTTTGTAGAATGCACACGATATATATATTTGCAAAAAATATAAGATGAAAAACCGCCATCCTTGTAAGATAAGTCGGAATCGTGATTCAACCGAGATGAGAACCATTGTTGTTCCTTTGATTTTTTTTAAAGTTAAAAATAATGAAGAGATTATTTCTTTCAAATTGACGATTAAAAAGGCTTTCTCTTTCTTGTTTTCTTTTTTTTTTTCTTTTCGTTTCCTTTTCTTTTGTAATAAATAGAAGGCTTTAATCGTCGTTTCAGACACTTACTGCGCCAGCTTCATTATCTGCTATTAAATTAACATTAAGATTCCTGTATGCTCTTTTAAAAAAAAACCTTAATGTCAGGAAGGGGTGAGAGAGAAGGAGATAGAACATACAGAAGGTTTAGACAAGGATGGAGAGATATGAACATTTATAACTGTCCGACTCGGTCAAAAGAAGACTTTGCTCTGCCGTCATTATTGTTAAGGTTGGACTGTCTCTAATAATACGCCATACACAGACACATACACACTGGCGTATGGACCTTTTTCAAACGGAGGCTAAAGGACCGGAGAAATAAAAAGATTTCTATACATGGCTGCATTTTATTGCTGAGAAGTTTAGTGTGATAGTCGCTTTTTCCATTAATTTATTTATTTTTAGTTGTCCTTTTTAGTTTCGGGACATTAACTCCCAACAGTACAAAAAAAGGAAGTAACCTCAAGGACATATGTACAGGATACAGCAACAAATAGTTCCGTATTTGTATCAAGGGACGCTAATGCGATACTTTAATGTTCGTCGGCCACCGTCTCGCTTTGTGCGCACAGACAATGATCCCGCTTACGCTGGCCATCAGCGTTCTGGAGTAGTCTCCGCTGAACATAAAAGGGGGAACAAACAGCAATTTATTGTCAGTTGGCGAGTTAATGTATAACCGATGCTTTTGTCGAGGGTAGTAAGATGGTACCCGAAGGTGGTTTCCGTAAGTAATGGCGCGGGATAGAATGGCCAACCGGTGCAGATTTGTGGCTGCACTTTCTCATTGAACTGGCCACAAGTGCAACAATAGATTACAAGATGGTATTATAACTTATATCCAACAAAATACTCATACATGCGATTTTTACAGCGAAATGAATGTGCTCGTAGCTTCGCGGTCTGGACCGCTCTGAAACATTGGCGTATATAAGGACCCCCTTACTGAGAGATCTGCAGCCCCCTCCAGAAATTTTGATTCAATCGGAAAAATGTCCTACAAAAACCTCAAAAATAAATTAAATAAGATCACTTAGTTAAAAAAAATATATTTTTTGGGGGTCTACTAGCGTTTTAGTTGGCTAACTATTCCATGTTCTTGGTTGTTAGTGTTCTATACACCCGATGTCCCCCGAGGCCCCCCTCCCGCCGAAATTATTTTTTATATACGCCCCTGCTCTGAAATAAGAAAATATGCACAGTATAGAGATCATTGATAGCGATAGTAGATATTGTCAGGTTTTGGTTAAATTTGTTGCATAAAAAAAAATGTGTTATTCTTGCCGAGGTTTTGGAGAATCAAGCCTTCATCAGGGTTGTAAACACGAATGAAAATAGTTAATAATAATAACTATAGAAGGCAATTAATTAAAATAATAAGAATTTATATATATATATTTTTTTTTGTAATAAAGTATTGTTATATATTACAAAATAATATAATAATATTTTGTATCACAATATTGATGACAAGTCCTTGTCATCAAAGTTACTTTATCTATTGCAAACGTGAATTTTTTTTGATTCGCAGGAACTGCGTCATCTTAGCGCGTCTCCGTTCATATTTCTACATTTTCTAACAGTAAAACTTGGAATTGCAGCATTTATTGACCACTTTACATCTTTCGTGAAAAATGTAAACACCTACTCCACTGAAATCTTTAATAAAACAAAGTTTAAGGCGCCACAATGCACAAGAAACTTACTGTACCTTAGCGGAAATTACTTGATCTGCCTTCTCAAATTATTTTCTTATTTATATAGAGAGATTTTACTAAAATATTAATTTTATCTTGTAATGTAATTTAAAACAACAAAGCAAACTAAAAAATGAGGCAATGATAGATAAACAAAAACCTGTTTGGAATTAGAATATTCGAAATTTAAGCACTGTTTTCTCCAATTGAGATCGTTGTATCAAAAATTGCATAAGAACCATTTTTGAAGGAAAATTATTAAGCCTTTGCTCACCATGATTTCCTAATCTAATCGGTTTCAAGACATTTAAGAAAATTTTAAGAAGGAAAGTGTTTTTCCACTTCTTTTGAACGACATGCTCTTACGATTATTTATTCATTTGATTCAACTTGTCAAATTATCAGTAAAGGGGTATTCTTCTGGAAGCCTATATACTGAAAATCGTACTGGCCTTGGGTACTGTGTGCTACAATCATGAAAATCGGACAGGATCATGAAAATCGTTCAGAATCACGAAAATAGTCCAGGATTATGAAAATCGGATATCATTTTGACAAAGAGTAACTCGAACAGATAAATGGATATGAATATTTGAAACGACAGTATTTTGTAACGCTAGTAGAACATTGACATGTCTGCCGTATAAGAAGAAAACGCATAAAAAGCTTCAATTAGTGCATAAAGAAGAATTTGATACCGTTAGTATAAAAAGTAAATTGAGAAGAGTATTAAAAAGAGGGAAAGAATCCATTGATAAAGTAATCTGTAGTGAAACTGAGTGGGATTTGGTTGTAAAGCAAGTTGGCCAAGTTCTCACCTCCCCGTACAGCCAACTTGCTCCAATGTCCATTCATTGAGGGTGGCTCTTCCGCTACTTCACTTCTTCTTTTTAGTCAGCTTTTATATAAATTTCTTTCCCCGCACCTTTTTTTTTTTTTTTTTTTTTTTTTTTTTTTTTTTTTTTTTTTTTTTTTTTTTTTTTTTTATAAGGAGTCTCCAAACTTATAGGGAAAGAGGGGAAATGGAGAAGGAGAAACCGTTTTGTATTATTACTCTTTCCCAAGAAAATTATTCCTATTGTTCAAAACAATTGGATCCTTTAGTGTTATTCAAGACAATCCCTCCGGGCGGTTGTTGCGGCAAAGAGTCATTAAATTTTATATAATATATTATTATGATTGTTGTAGGGTTTAATTAGTCCAAATGATTCGGTTCTTTAATGAGCGATCCTTTGTTCTTCTGGGATTGGAACACTCGGCCAATGACTATCTCCCACCCTGTTGCCTAGGTAACCATCCCTTCTTCTTCCCTGACTATAATGATGACTAACATACCTATGATTAAAATATAGTTACTACACAAGCCCCTATTTACCAGTAATTATTCGAACCCCTTACGGTAATACTGTAAACGTTCTTTTCACGTCATACCATGACTCCTGCAGATTTTTACAAGCATATTTACAAGGTTAATTACTCTAATAACGTATACTTACATAAGAACATTTACACGAGCCTTAGAAATTTCGTTACATTGCTATTAAAGATTTCTGATGCTAACAAAATAAAAAAACGCCTCTACCTCATAATTTAAAATTTGCAAGATGCTTGACCGTAAACTAAGATCCTAATATTCACCTTTACAATCATAAATATATAGAAAGATATTAAAAATAAAATAAAATGAAAAATGAATATGTACACATCAAATTACCTACTAAATATAATAATATCTCAAATGATAATAATAATAATTATATATAATAATGATATAAGAGATGTTATAATAATAATATAATAACATCTCTCAAATGAAATTTTAGTTATAAAATAACGAATAAAATTGAACACATATTCTACAATTATTGGCCAGGGGTGCCCAGAAGGGCAGATACAGTAGAAGTATCAGATTCTCGACTATATGGCACTCTAGGGAGATAATGTGGTCTGTATGCTCCCGCCGTTACCATCTGTTACCACAGATCCAATTCTCGTACGACGACGCCAGAAGATTAATATTTTAGGCATAATGGTCACTAGAAAGTTAATCAAATTTTCAAGGAATGTCTTCCTGTTAGGTATGAATTGAAATTTTATGTTTTGTCTAATTTTCTTAATTTGTCAAAAGTCAGGGAGAAGTTCCATAGATTTGTTTTCCATGGGTGGTGAAAATGTTGAAAATTTTGACAATATTCCCACAACAACCTCTTAGCCTTTACACAGGAGCCTTTCAAACAAATTTATTTATACTTTCTACAACATATACAATGTAAATATACCCACTAAATATTCATATAATGTAATGTAATAAAATATACACAATGTAATTATATAAAGTTTTATACATAATGTATTTAATTAACACATACCTAGTGTAAGGTGTATATCACCGTGAAACAGAACACCAACAAATAAATAATACGTTCCGCAGGATTAATTAAATATTACGTTCCGCAGGATTAATTAAATATTACGTTCAGCAGGATAAACCCGATGAACTATTATTTATTTACTGAGAAATGAAAATAAAACTGTGTTTAATATTGATAAGGTCGCTATGGGACAAAAATTTCAAAACTAAATAGTACAAATTGGGGAAAAAATTATGAATTAACAATAAGAATTCAAGGTGAAACTTTTGTAAATTAATTATTTATACAAAAAGAAATATTGTTTAACTATCTGATAAAATTTTAAAAGCTTTCTTCATCAACTATAAAATTCAAATAAACTGCAAATAATATTGCTCTTCGGACCAATAGAAAACATACTTTTGAGTTAAAGTAAGAACAACTAAACTTAATAAAAAATGCATCTACTCAAAATACAGGGCCCAATATATTTTCTATCCATATTGTATGAGGCTACCGATAACTTTCATATTTACCATTCCCCTAAATAAAAGTTAGCCACCTAAGTTATTTATGTCTTATCGGTAATAATTTTAGGATTCTACGAATTATTGATTCTGTTACAGAAACTATTTTATTCTTTGGAGCACAAGTTCGGAAAGCAACAACAAATGAAAACTTCAATAGTTTACAGTTTATAAAAAAATCATTTTTAGAAAGAAAACTAATATTTTCCAATTATACTCAAATTTGTAGATTTCTGCACGAAGAGTAAATAAAGCATTTTAAAAGGAGAAAAAATCGAATATCGTACATATTTGCATTGTTGCAAATTTATTATATTAAATTCAGTCCAATAACAGGCCACCAGAGCTTAGAGGGGCAGATACTGTAGAGGTACCTGATACTTGACATTACTGATTCTTGTGAGACTTGAAGACAGCACTATGCTCCGGCCGAAAAAAATTTAAGCCTGAATGGGTCTAGGGATTGTCTGGGTCGCTGAATCCAACCAGGTATCAAGTGCACTAGATGATAAAACCTTTAGTACTCGCTCAAGTTTTGACATTAAGTCCTCCAAAAAATGACCACTGCTATTTGTTCCCCTACAATTATTTGGCGAATAATAGTTTCTTTTATTTAATTTTTATGTAAGACTCATTATAATCATTAAATATCAATTTGATCAATAATAAATTTCAGTTATTTCTGATAATATCATGAAAATGAACATTATATTGCTTTTATTTATTTGATGTTTTTTCACTCTAGAATCCCAATTGCATTAGGAAATTCAGAGATAATCTCAGTTCTGAGTGTACTGTTAGAAAGCTGATTAATTTCTACAACTTTTGAGAGATTGGGCAGTCTGAAGCATTCTTTTCGGAAGAGTAGTGATTTTTGAAAAGTTGTCGCTAAACAGAAGCTTTTATTAATTTCTACTATTTGAATTGATATTACGGTTTTAATGGGATAATTGTGAACATTGAGTGCTTATTGGACTTATAGCAAATTTAATGCTGATTTAAAAAATGTAATGGATTATTGTATGAAAATGTGTATAAGTTTAGAAAATTTGAGTTGTACTACAAAAAACATGTTTTTTTCTAAAGGACCTTTAGAAGGTCATATTTCTGGAACGAAGTGAGATAGAAATGTGTGGTTGGTGGCGTTGAACTACAGTTTTTGTATAGTTTCACCCCCTG
The DNA here is from genome assembly GCA_946811695.1 of Gonocerus acuteangulatus. Lineage (NCBI taxonomy): Eukaryota > Metazoa > Arthropoda > Insecta > Hemiptera > Coreidae > Gonocerus > Gonocerus acuteangulatus. The sequence goes on along the minus strand of OX328127.1, from coordinate 70,763,641 downwards.
AAGTGTTGTCATTATTTTGCGATACACCTTGTATATGTACAAATTTCAACGTCCGATTTTTCGTAAGCTGTTGGTTATGAAGCATCGAAAATTTATTTCCCTCTGGGAAGGGAGGAAACACGATCAAGAGAATATTCACCAAGTCGTCCTTCACCGCCCCCCCCCCCCTCCAGATGTTTCCTTCCTGAACACATGTCGATGAGTGTTGTACGTTATGATCCCTAGACAAATAGTATTCGTAAGAGCATCGATTGTGTAAAGAAGCCTATAGGTTTAGAAGTGTGCTTGACTCTGATGTAATATCTCTCTTGAAGAGCAATGCAAATAGAGCAATCCATATCAATAATCTAGAGGGTTTGAGCAATGAAATTCAGGCTCGTACCTTATAGGAGTGCCACTTTATATACAATAAAACCGCCAATATACTTCTCAATTGTCATTAAATATGCCCTTCACATTCTGAAGTTCATAGCGCAATTATAAAAACCTGCAGTATCTTTAACATTAAGTTCACTATCAAAAAGGGGTCTCCCGTGTTCTAATGGCTAGCGCCTTGGAATCATAAGCGGGAGATGGTGGGTTCGATTCCCAACCTCCGGCAGGAATTTTATCATCCCACGGCACGCTGGTAAAATTCCTCGCTGCACCCTGGATGTCGGCGCTAATGACCTAGATGTAGAAGCGCCACAAAAAAAAAAAAAAAACTATAAAAAAAAATGGCTCCAGAACCATTTTCGTAGAACAGGTAGCAAGCTTTCGAATAGTTCCTTATACTTACCACGATTTCCCAACCGTTTTCGAGATATTTAAGAAAATATACGACTATCTCAATTATTTTCATGTCTCGTAATAAAATATTCTTCGTTCTAATACTTCATTTACCCACCCAAAGTTTAAATATCTTAGTTTAGAAGTATTTCAAACGCGTGGAACAATTTTCAAATGAATCAACCGCTTCTCAATACCTTAACCATAAATTGTTTTGTCCAACCATTAGAACATACTTTTCTCAAAAACGGTTTTAGATATCGCCAAAAAAGTGTTTCATTCGTTTAAAAATAAGAAGTGTGCCTTCCAGCCTATTAACGCGCAAATATAACCGCTACGAGTTTGTACAATAAAACCATGTTTCGATCGGCGGATTCCGAAATGTTGTAGTCGGAACTTCAGGTTTTGAGGGAAGAAGGGAACGCGTTAAAAACTGATAATAGATTAAATTTGGAATGAATCCGAATTTGGGGGGTAAGCACAAGTCCCAGGAGGGTCAGGCTTGTTTATTTCCCCATTCTTGAGGCAGTTTCGCAAGGAGAGCAGCTTGGTGGTGTGATGCTTGGTCGTTGCTTATTTCTCTGTTTGGGTGAGGACCCTTTTCTGTTAAATTCAAAATTTTCTATTTACTTTATTATATATTAACTAAAATAGAATTCGAATAGATTCATTTCTCTCGTTGTGTGCCCGTGACCTTCCACGGTTGAAAACACCCATAAAAAAAAAAAAAAAATGAATTTCAAAATCCTTTTTTACTCTTCATGATGAAACTGCGCCATACTTTCCAACACAGCCCGGATTTTTCAAGCGATCGTAAAAAAATCCATCTACCCATAAAAACATCCACGATGTCACTGAATAATTTAAGCGCATAATTAATTCCAACTCCATAACTAACTACTTTAAAATTTATAAATATATTTCTTGTATAGTAATATTGCGTTTTAAAATTCAAACAAATAAACAATATTTCTTTCTTAGTCAGCTCAGAATCACAACATAACGGCAGATTTTTATATATTTAACTTCCAAAAATTTAATAGTAGAAAAACATTTGTAATTCTATTGACATTTCAAAAAAATTATGTTGTTTTAACCTTACTAATAATAATAATTTAATAATAAGCCTTTTTTATACAAGCAAATCGATCTAAAGGAGTTCTTGAAATCAGCAAATAAAAAAAAGTTAAATAAATATACGTCCCAATTAGAAAGTATTTTTACTACTAAAAACAGCTTAAGCGGACTCGAAAGACAGGTGTTTCTGTTTAGATCTTCTTGTGGAGTTCCGTTAGGGGTGCTGTTTTATAATTTTATTTTATTTTTGAGAATGGTGATTAAACCGAAGTAATTCCGCAGCGGTCATTTTGACGGTTTTATTGGCGAATCTTCTGGACGATCTATTACTTTTACGGTTCTCAATTGGCCGTAATTGGACAATAAGAGGAAAAATAATTTGTTCCAGCTGTTTGGTATATTTCTTTATAACTCATTATTATTATCATCATTGCGTATCCTTTATATCAGTAAAGTTATGGCAAAATGTATTTAGAGGATGACGAGGGACCATAATTTTGATATAAGGCCAAGACGTGTAAGTAAATTTTATTTTATTGCAAGAAAATTATTTTTCTGATGGGAAAAGGTATTTCTTATGATAATATGCTCTCTCGTCGTAACAAGAAAATTAAGGAGGAGTGCACAAGGTGTAATTGACGCCAAAAACATTAGATAAGATAGTTTGTAAAGTGAATTTAATGAGACATTTTTAATTTTTCTAGTTACTAAACATCATTCCGCCAAGATGAATATTAAGAATGTTAAAAAATATTTCTTGCCCGCTGAAATGTTTATCATTTTTGGTTTAAAACCACTTCGCCCTGCCTCAAGTCAAGTATTGGATACTATAAATGCATATAAAATAATTAGCACCAAACGCTGTAAAAAGGACAGTTACCTTTTTCCGAAGGGAATGAAGATATATATATATATATATATATATATATATATATATATATATATATATATATATATATATATAAATCAGTCCCGTAACAGGCCACAAGGGCCCAGAGGGGCAGATAGTGTGGTCAATATTATGCTCCGGCCGCCTGATTTTTGCCTTGCTGTTTCGACTGCTGGAGTCATTAGCACCAAGGTACCCATTGATAAATTAATTAAAGGCTGGGTTGGCCTAGGGACGATCTGGGACCCCAAATCCAACCCTCGAACGACGGCACTAGAAGAAAAAATATTTAGTGCGCGCTCGGCTTTTGAACCAGGTCCTCCAGTTCATTAGGCGATTGCTCTACCACTGAGCTAACCTCGCCCTATATATATATATATATATATATATATATATATATATATATATATACATATATATAAAATGATGCAAAGGGAGACATTGCCGAAATCTCCTAGCAAACCCAAAGCGTTTCGCGTTGCGTTAAAGTACAGCAAAAGTAGTTAAAAAAAAAAAGTAAAAAAAAAAGAAAAAAGGAGAATCTATCGGTGCAAACGTTATCGTTAGGGACATAATTGCGAAAATCGGGGTCTATAGTTCTTTTATTTTTGGTAATTGAATTTCCAAAAATGTTCATTACTTGTTTACATTTTATTCGATTTCTTTTAATAACTTCTTTATGGTTTATCTGATTTTTACTAGTTTTTCTACCATCTATGACCAAGAAGAGACATTTTTCAGCAAGTCCATCGCAGTAATTATTCTTAGTACCAGAGAACATTACTATGTCCAAGGCAAGACATCTGTAAAAAGTTTTGATAGAGATAAACGTATTTAAAATTTCAACGCGGGCAATTTTCGGTACATTTTTGGTGACATCTACTAACATTTTTAGAAATTTGTAAAAAAAATGGATCAGTGTGTTCATCCTCAATAGCTGAAAAGATAAATATGCTTAACAAAACACTTTTTAAAAACATGCAAATTCAACTATGGGGGGTCTATTGATTATGGGGGAGACGAAAACAAGTTATACGAATTCTCGGCGATATACAATTTAGCCTTATTTATTCCTTCTCGGTTGTTTTTCCCGAGATACAGATGAGTAGTGACGAGGAAAAAAAAATATTCCCAGTTGTTTTTCATCTTTCCCGAAGGAATAAACGTATAAGTCTCCTTCAAGAAAATACATCCAGACGATAAGGGAATTTATCACGGTATCTCCCGGAGGAATCTGAAATTCACAAAGGTCTTATTTATGACGACGAAACGATTACATTTAATACAAAGACACGAATGAAACAAGCCGAGGGGCCTTGTTCGTTTTCCGAGCTTGTTGGGGGGGAGGGGGGGGAGGTAAATTATTTTATAGGGTTGTGTGGATTTATGCGGACGCAATGAAGATTGCATAAATCTTGTTGAGCTCATTGAGTCGACAGGAGCCGGGGCAGATATGATCTCGCTGAGGCTCGACATGGCACGGTGGTACTTACGCAAGTATCGAGCAAGTCCTCCAACTAGTACACACAGCGCAAAACACAAACTCAACGTTCACACAACTTGATAATAATAATAATAATAATTTATGGAAATTACGTTACCGTATCATCGCTACGTCCCTCAAAGGCTTCTAGAAAATGATGGAATTAAAACCTACTTTGACGAAGCTATGATTACGGACCGTACTGTTCACCGCAATGAACATTCTCATAATCGACAAGCATAATAAGACTGCTGATATTATTGATATATCCGGAAAGTATATGCCGAAAAGCTGCAATAACCTCAAGACTTGGTAATTGAGTTAAAATATCTCTATAAATTAGAGTTACTGCAGTTATTATTTTGACGAATGCTTTGATACCGAATACAACAGTCAGTGCCACAAAATATCTGAAATTGTCAGAGGAACACTTAATATTATCCTAGCAAGCAGTACTCTCGACACAGCTAGAGTCGTAAAAAAACTTCTTAATGCCCATAATTAATAAATAAAAAAAATATATCTATTAATAAAAATAATTCTTTTAACCGGTTGGAACCAACCCCCAGTAAAAATACTCTCCAGTTATCTGAGAGACCCCACCCCTATAATAATAATAATAAATCTTAAATCAATTCGATAGCACAAAAAAAATAGAATAGTACTAGTTTCTAATGCCCAAATTTCCGACCAATGAAGTATATTCACGAGTTAATATAACATTTTTAAAAACATTAACAAATTTCTTATAACGATAAAATGTTTTGGCAAAAATATAAAATAAATTCTATATAAATTTTGGAAATTTCTTTTGTTTTTTTACAACTTTTTAAAAAATCAATTCTATTTTTAGTTTAGGTTAGGTTGGTAGTTTAAGGCGGAAAACTACTTGGTGATCACCGCCCTAAGTGTATAGTTAAATTGTGCGAGTTTAATGTAAGCATGAATAGTGTTTACAATTTTGTCATTTTGATACAATTTTGCAAAGGAAAAAATTATGATTGCATAGATATAAGAACCAGACATAGACGTCCATAAAACAGAAAGAAAAACACACAGAAAAATGTATATCCAGAGGGTGAATCAAAATTCAGTCTTCCCACAAATTTTCTCTTTATTTTGCACTAGGCCTTTCAACACAAATGTGCCATCATCAGGTGCTAACAACAAATAAAAACATGCATTAATATTGTTTGACTCCTTAATAACAATTAATATTGTTTGACTGTTGTTGGACAGTAATTAGTCTAATTAATAGTTAGAATTTATAAAGCAAATTGTGATAGTATAAATTGGAACATAATGTTATAGATTACAGTTTTTTAGTAAATAATTACAAATTCATAAACTAAGGTGTCTAAATGAAGTTTAAATTAATATGACTTTATATTCTATTATTATAGCTATAATACCATATATATGCATATATACATCCACACAGAGTTGGGCAAATGTTAGCGGTCGCTAATATCTAATACCTTCTCGCTAATTTAGCGGTACTGATAAGAGCCTGCACTAACGATTAGCGCATAGCGACGGCAGTGCGCTAATCGCTAATTTATTCATGAAATGTTTAATCATCGTGATAGCTAATAGCTTTAGCTATAGTTACAACATTTTGTCATCTCAAAGTACACTTCCGGTCTGCTCTGAGCCCGGTGGCATGCACCTCATATAACTTTAGGTAAAACTGAAGTTTAGCGTCCTCCAAACCGATTTCTTTCAAATTTTGTACATTAACGTATTTTGATGCACTAAACACGAATCCGCTAAAAAAAAAAAGTTCGCATTCATTTAGGAAAGAAGTTATTAAGCACTAAAGTTCGCTGTTATGGGGGTTATGAGAGCTAATGTAAACAACTAAATTTGTCAACATGCGCATGCGCGCTTATGGAAAAGTTCGTAATAAAGAAGTTTAATTGAAATTTACCATCAATTATTTAAATTCAACAGCAGTTATTTATTCACAACCATTTTTTTTAAATAATGAAACGCTCTTCACATTTCTTGTTTCGTTCATGAAAAGTATTATATAACAGAAATCCCTAAATAATTAGCTAATGCCTATATAATTATTAGTTCGTTCTAATTCGCGCCTGCTGAACTTTAATTAGCAACATACTCTTATTTTATTAAAAAAATAGCAATAAAGTCGCACGAATTTATTATTCTCTGCAAACATGCTCATAAATATGAAGAGCGCTTAAAGGCATTTTTCTGTGCGATTGGGGATTTGTGTCCACCGAACATCGCGTGTCAAGAAGAAGAAGAAAGCTAAGAAGGATGTCTAGGAAGATAAGAAGAATGTCTAGGACGACGCTTTTAGGCATACATGCTATGCGTTTCCTCTCGCTGCGCTCGCTCAAGAAGATATCAAAACCCAGGGGTGAGGATGCCCTTAAAATTGACAATATTTTTGTATAAATGGTTTATGAACATTTCAAACGAGAGTTCTCTGTTTCCCAATGTTGCATATCTGCGCATGCGCGTGTTTACAAATACGCTGTTTACGCCTACTTTTATAACCTTCCTAACAGTGAACTTTAGTGCTTAATAACTTCTTTCCTAGTTGAATGCGAACTTTTTTTTAAGCGGATTCGTGTTTAGTGCATCAAAATACGTTGTTGTGCAAAATTTGAAAGAAATCGGTTTGGAGGACGCTAAACTTCAGTTGTACCTAAAGTTATATGCGGTGCATGCCCCCGGCTCAGAGCAGACTGGAAGTGAACGTTGAGATGACAAAATGTTGTAACTATAGCTAAAGGTATTAGCTATCACGATATTTAAACATTTCATGAATAAATTAGCGATTAGCGCCCTGCCGTCGCTATGCGCTAATCGTTAGCGCAGGCTCTTATCAGTACCGCTAAATTAGCGAGAAGTTTTTAGATATTAGCGACCGCTAACGTTTGCCCAACTCTGCATCCACATACACACACACACACACATATTTGTGGGAAGACTGAATTTTTATTCACCCTCTGGAATTAAGCAACCCC
>OX328127.1:70645471-70756225 GCA_946811695.1 Gonocerus acuteangulatus | reverse complement strand
CTTAGGGTTTATATGATCAATTTATAAATTAAATCAGAAAACCCATTCTAATAAATTTATACTGAGCATGTAAACGTGATCACTCTTCATTAATCCAACGTACGTGAGCATGTTCCACCGATAAAATCAAGATTTTTCAATCTGTTCTCCGATTCAGGCCGGGGAACACGGCGTGTTAGCTAATTACAAACTGTACTTGGAAATAAAGAAAATGAAAACACCCATTTAATCTCTGAAGATGTATATGTTATCCTTTTTAATCACCTAGATAACATTGTGTCTCTATATGTGATTACATTTATCATATGTCATATACTTTGATTAAATGCTGCGATTTTAATTAATATTTGCAAGATGAAATTATAATAAATAAATAATTCCAGGATATATAGTAACTTCAGTCACCCATATGAATATATGTTGATATAATTATTATTTTTGTACCTTCAATAAACTACCGCATGTATTGAATTTATATGATAACGAACAATCATATATTGATTTTATGAACCTATGTTCATGCAGTGTACATACGAGCTGAATATATGCACGACTAAAAACTATATATAAATATATATATATATATATATATATATATATATATATATATATATATATATCGGCTCTATACAACCACGACCAACAATTGTATTTATGACTTGGATCAACGATTTTATTTATTGCCCAGAGTACGCTTTCCAACAACAATTATATACATTGATTTTATTCACCTAGGAGTAACGATTGCATATGTACCTACGATAAATCATTGCATATTATATATATAGGATCGCACATTGTATAAATTATCTGTATAGGCTTACAAAACATCATTATATTTTAATTTTGTATACCTACGATCAACTGTATGAAATTTGCAATATAATACCACCCCAAAATATTTTATTTACGACTATAATCTACCACTGTATATAATTAATAATAATATAATGGCTATATAACCTCCAAAAATTATTGTATTAACCACTGTAATAAACCACTGTACATAATGGCTATATAAAACCACCCCAAACTTCTTTATTTACGACTACGATCATGCATTGTATATAATGGCTTAGTACAACCACCTAAAGCTTTTGTATTTATGACTATAATGAACCAATGTATATAATGGCTATGTAATACCACGGCCAGCTATTGTATTTACGACTACGATCATCCATTGTATAGAATGGCTATGTTTAACCACCCTAATCTATTGTATTTACGACTACGATCATCCATTGTATACAATGGCTACAATTAACCACCCTAATTTATTGTATTTACGACTTCGATCATCCATTGTATACAATGGCTATGTTCAACCACCCTAATCTATTATATTTACGACTACGATCATCCATTGTATAGAATGGCTATGTTTAACGCCCCTTATCCACTGTATTTACGACTACGATCATCCATTGTATACAATGGCTATGTTTAACCACCCTAATCTATTGTATTTACGACTACGATTATCCATTGTATACAATGGCTATGTTTAACCACCCTAATCTATTGTATTTACAACTACGATTATCCATTGTATACAATGGCTATGTTTAACCACCCTAATCTATTGTATTAACGACTACGATTATCCATTGTATACAATGGCTATGTTTAACCACCCTAATCTATTGTATTTACGACTACGATTATCCATTGTATATTTTTTTATATTGAACATAAAATAATATTGCATGCGGTAAAGTACTGATCTCACTGCTTTGGGTGTTTATTAGGACTTCTTGTGAACTGAAATAATATTATGTAATAAAACACACATAATTCAGAAACTGCAGTTAGTATGAAGATTAAAAAAAAAAAATAATTGAGAGGTTTCATCATATTTTAGTTGGATTATAAACACATTTTTCATTCAGTATTTAAGTGCATTACGACGATAACTGTTTTCATAGTCTGAAAAATAAATTTTGTTTTCTGGAGTTAGGGGAAAACACTACCAACCCATTTCAATATCACTAAACGAATCCTAGGGCAATAATACACTCTAAACTGTTAATAAAATGCAGAAAAATAGGTCATAAGACTTGCTTTTTACATTCGAGCTCCGTGCAAGTTATAAAAGCGAATATAAAAAAATATTACATTCCTAAAAAGTATGTAAGTCAATATAAAGGGCCGAATCGGGTTGGGACAGGAGAAATACCAGGGCAGCCATTCATATGTGCACATTAAGCCGAGTTTAATGGCACCACATAATATGAAAATATTCCTCCCTTCCATTATATCTAATTTGGTAGGTACCTTATAAATTCTCTAAAATATTCCCTGAAACAAAATAACTGTGTCATTAAAGCTAATATTATCTTTTATAAGGTCCCTACCCATTTGAGTAACATTATTTCTTCTTAATAGCTATAAAAATATTTCTGATTTATAATCCAGTATTTTTTTTATGTTCGCCTAATATAGGCTATTCAATTTTTATGATTCTTTTAAATATAGAAATAAATTTAGGTCCGTAAAATTCCACAAGACCAAGTTTCTTCCGGCTAGAATATAATGTTCCTGACAAGCAAAAATAGTGAGAATTTTGAATATTTAGGCTCATGGCTGTTTTTGCTCAAAATAATAATAATAATTTTTTTCTGATTCATTTTGTTAATTGAAATTGGTCAATAAATATATTATGACAGTCCATCAGTTAAGTTTGCTCACAAATTCCAAGCAAGATAGGCAACAATCCTAAAGAACTTACTAAGTACACTCTAAAAAATAACGAATTATTTATTTATTTGTTTCAGACCCGTAACGTAGGCGATGGTCTCTTTTCATAAGTCTATAATATTAAAAATCAGTCACAGTCTGTAAAAAAAAAAAATAACAAAGAAAAAAAAAAGAAATAATAATAAGACGAAAAAAAAAATAATAATACAAATAAAAATAATAAAATATATAATCAACAATATGAAAAAATAAACAAAAAATGAGATAAAACAATAAGCAATAAGATAAGATAAAAAAGTTAAAAAATAAGTGCCTAAAAATCAATAATATAGATACAAATTTTCCTTTTGTTCAGGACAAATGTTAATTGAAAGCTTGTTGTTGAATTTAAGACTTAAATCGAGATTATATTATATTTAGATTGAGGTTTTTTAAATTTGAGAGTAAATGTTGTTAGTCTTTAAATGTTGGAGTATTGTGTAGATGTGAGGACTACCTGGTGATAATATGTCAATTAAGTCGTGTGGTATTTGTAAGTTGTCTCTCAGTCTACAGTCTATCAGTATGTGTCTTATTGTAAGATCCTCGTTACAATGTTTGCATCTCGGTCTGTCTGTCTTTTGCATTAGATATCCATGAGTTAGTAAGCAGTGTCCAATTCTAAGCCTGGTTAATACTACTTGTTCCCGTCTTGAGGTTTTCGTTTAACCAGGCCCTTGTCGTGTTTTTAAATAACGAATTAAACATGCATAGTTAGTTATTTTTCGTAATGGACAGCTGACTTAATTGTTGTTAACATTTTTAAGTTACCTTATACATATTACAGATTTTTTGGACGACTCAATTATTAGAATTTTATTTAATTTTTTTCTCGAGTAAACCACAACTTTTAATGGATCGATTTGGCTTTTTTTCAGCACATTTTCCTCATGGAATAATAATTATAACGCTCGGTATGGGCAAATTAATTATTTGGTTCCTTAGTAAACCCCATTCACATTTTTTTCCTCTTGAGGTGGTCACAACATATATATGTGGAGTTTCGATGCGATATAATTCAAATTTTGACCGATAGGGGCAAATCATAATTATATTTCAAGAGTAACCCTCCCCCCCTACCACCCTTTAAGACGCACTGATTTTGCTGGTTATCGAACAGGTTTGTTATGGGACTGCTAAATTCTTTTCTTTTTTTTTTTTTTTTTTTTTTTTTGTGCATCGACTTCCGGGGCCACTAGCATACTGTATGCTTTAATTTCTTTTGAGTTAGCGTTAAGCTTAAACTTAAAATATATATTGACTTTACCTCCGTTGGGACTGCTAAATATCAAGTTTTGAGGCACAAAAACACCAAATTATTGCTGCTATCTTGCTCACACACACACAAATATATATATATATATATATATATATATATATATATATATATATATATATATATGCCAATGAATAAGTGGATTCATGCAGCGCTTACTTGGAAGTCTATGACTCCAAAACCACCAGCCAATATCCCACACATTTCACAACCTCAATGTCCCCTGGTCAATTTTACATCCTGTCACTGCTAGAATTGATACGACATTTCACAGAGTAGAGAGAAAATAGAACTGGAAAACGTGGGGAGGGGGCGATACCATAAATATTTAGTACAACACAATAGGACGACCGAAGTCTTCTATTATTTGACTATGCATGTATTGTGATGAATTCCATTAAGAAATGCAACCTCATCTTTTCTCCACTTAGGTATGAAAAGATAAACATAGTTTGAATTACAAAATAAATATAGATAGAGGTACCAAATATGTTCCCTGGGGGACTCCAAGAACATTTCCTTTTTTTTTCTTCCATTCCTTGATTTCTTATAGTATGTCTTGTAGGGTCTCTCCGTGGTTAGGTGGATCGTATAATTTGGTGATTAACTCTTTAATTGTCAATAATTCTTATGTATTACATCAGGAAAATGTTCTACTTGTAAATAAGAAAATATAAAGATTTAATATAAGATATGAAAATTAATTAGTAAACATGTAATTCTGATCAAAAATAATTTGAAATATAAATTACAAATAATAACATTCGGGCTATTAAAAGGGACTTAGGGGAAATGTATGACTTAAAAAAAAGAAAAGAAGTTTTTTAATCAATAGCCAACAAACTTTTAATTAAATGGGCAAATTTCCAGGCCTTTTGAAGAATATTAAGGGAAATAACATATTAACTGAGCGTAAAAACAGAAAAGAAAGGATAAAAAAAACAACAAGAAACGCTTGCAAGTAGGGGGTATATATTGAATAAAGGGGGCCAGCAGCCTTTCCCTCGGCTCTTACATAATTCATATTAAGGCTATTTTTACAATAATATACTTTTGCTTTAATAAAAAAGATTGAGCCACGGTTGGTATTACATAACGACGACTCGTTGCTTACAATTTTGATAAAACGGACGACTGGTCTCGCATATGTAGTGTAAGGTTTCCAACTTGGGGGGAAGTCATCTTTATGCAGCCTTTCTTAAATTAACTCTTACACAACTACACGAGTCAATTTGTTTTTCTCTATCCCAATTCATGTGCATTAGGAACTACCAGACGCTTGAATTTCATGAATTTCACCCGCAGGTCCTCGCTCATGTGGCCCCCTTGTTTATTAATATATCTTGAAAGAGTTGAAGATAAATCGCTACATTAAAAGCAATATAAGCAATGAGGGATACATTATCTTACATAATATATACGCTTTGCCTTTCTGAATGGCTTTAGATGTTAAAAGAAAAATATAGAGCCTGTTTGAATTGTATTCATTATTCAAACATGTTTTAAATACAATTTTAAACACGTTTTTCATAGATTGTTTTTCATTTTCCTAAAAATGTTTACAAACATATCGCAATTAATAAGCTGACCCTTTACATGAATCTCCGAATTTTCGTTATAGGTGGAAGGTGAAAAAAAAAAAAAAAAATGTATCAAATAATGTCAATAACTTTATTTGTGCCCTATTTATTTCGCACCCTTTCGGTGCCCCTTCAGGGGAACAATATACAAATATAAAAACTTACAGCCTCAACTTGAGGAGGAGAACCTTCCAGAAATAAGGCCACCTCGAGATTGTCGAGAAAAGTGTAGATAAAAAGTTATTCAATTTATTTGTAAAAAGTTTTTATTTCTCGACCTTCCGACTATTACGAAAATGTCAACATATCATAATTATTAAGTGTTCTTATTATTATAAGTTCTTTTTTTTATACCTTTCAGGTCATTAAAGCTATTCCTTTGTGAAGCGAACAGTCTTTGATGGTTATAGTCCTCAAAAATATTGTACACAAACACACATTAAAATTACTACTATAATATAGCACAATTCTTCCAGTGATTATATTGTGTCAGTTAGCTGTAGCCTCCAAAAAGTAAAAGACTTCGTGTTATTTGTTTGGTATTATCGGATCTAAATTAATCTATAGTCTGCAAGTTGAAGTTGCTCTTTTAATGATAAGAAGTCTTGCAATCAGTAAAAAGCACATTGCAAGAGCTGCATATTGCGGGTGAATTCTCTGACACGAGGAAGAAGTGTGTAAGACCTATTCTTACCCGGGTTAAACAGCCATGGCCTTCAATATTCATAACCACCGCTTCTAATGTTAAGGGGGGAAAATTCCAACCAAGAGGAACTGGGCAATCATAACGTGTTTCCAAAATTGTCTTATAGCTGTTGTGATTTGGGAAACCTAAGAGGAAACAAAAATCTTAATATTTTGCCGACATTTGTACGAAACCAAGCTGTTTAAATTGATTTGGAAGAATGGTCGAATGACATTTACCCAGATTGTGGAACTTTTTTCGACGTATCTAAGAAAATATACGAAATTTACGAATTGCTCTTATCTGTTGATAAACTATTTTTTCTTGGCCTCGTACTTCCTCTACTCCAAACGTAACTATCAAAATTTAAATAATTAAGAAAAATAAATAATATTATACCTTAATGCTTGATGTAATCCAAAGATAACGAGAAATAATGTATGCTATCACCTGCTCATTCAACAAATAATAACAAACCTTTGTTGTAGATTACCGTTATTGCGTGTACCCCAATTTGTAATACATATATAAATGAATATCTTGAAACCAATATTTCGTGAAACCTAATAATATATTGAAGTTTGTTTATTACATCAATGGCTTAATAATAATCATTCGTTCATTAGAGAAATATTAAGTTCATAATTTTAAATCAATTATTGCAGTAAAATTAAATAATACATTACGTTGAATACGAACGTGGATACAAAAAAGAAATGATTAATTTAAAATTGCTTCCAAAATTCCATGTCCAGAATACAATTTTGTGCTTATTCATGGAAGCCGTTATCATGAAGAATAAAATGTCATTGAGAATGTGGAAGTGACGTTTGACTCTGGAGTCATTATAATCGAGAGGACAATTTCAGTTATATTTTTAAACTGGGCATGATCAGTTTGACCTTTCCTTGACCTCGTCCATCTATGGACCTCTCAACGCTAGATATACTGGTTTTTGGATTTTTTAGAGGAATATAAATTATTTTTTAAATTGAAGAAATTATTTTTAATTATTTATTCTTTATATATGGCGCAGGTCAAATGAATAGTACTCCATTTTCTTTGTTCTATTTTATTGTTTGTACGCCATATATGTTTCGCGGCCTAAATGCCACCTCCTCAGGGGCCAGTACATCCCCATGTGTGCTTAGCTAGTGATATTTTATTAAATCATACATTACGTCACATTTTATTAAATTCTTGATATTTCAAGGTGATAATGTTGATGATATGTCATCAACAATAAAAATTTTGATGTCAAGGATTGGTTTGCATTCGATCAAGAGAAAACGTCAGATCAGCAGGAAAATCTATATTTCGAAGCCTTCTTAACAACAACATCAAGCAAAATTTGACATCATGGCATGAGGACATAAACTATTTTTTTTAATGCCTATTTTTTAGGTGTGTATTAGGAAAACAGAGGTTTTTTTTATGAAAGAATTTTTTTTTTTTTTTACATAATATGCATTTAAAAAATTATTTTAGAACCTATTCTCACGATGTCAAATTTTATAACCTATTTTCATGATGAAGTTTTGCTTGGGCCGCCCCATAAAGATGACTGCAATGACTTGGTCATGTGGAAAGGATGTGAACTACACGTTTTCCCCGGAAACTCCTGTACGGTAAGCCTGGAGGAGGAGGCGAGGGAAGGCCCATCTTCGCTGGCTGGATGATGTTGAAAAAGATCTGAGGGACCTGGGGATAAGTCGTTGGAGATTTTCTGGAGAATGGAAGAAGCTCCAGTTTTTATTGTGTATACTTATTTTTTAACTGAAGAAGGCAGTCCAAGAGGACGCTGAAACGTTCGAAATATATATTTTTCCTGAAATATTACGTATATTCTTAGCCTGATCCCAAGCATTCCTGTACTTCTAAGCTAGGATATTATGGTTAACCTAGTTGCGGACAACAATAGCAAAATCCCATGATAATAACCATTGAATAAATTATGAGCTCATTAAAATTTAGAAGAGAATTACCGACTTGCTATCAATTTAATTGCGCTACCCCCTCCCATCTTGGCCCTCCTTGATAGCAATAATATCATTAAGCTAATTATGAGCTCCTGCTGCAAATTTAACCCGCAAACACGGAGGCCTGATGCCCGGACCACTGCAGTTTAATGCATGCTTAATACGGTCTATTACATTAGATATTTAATATGCAACGAAACCAATCCCCATTTACGTCGAGGCCCTACAAAATCCCCCACCGGCGTAGCATGCTTGATTGTTATAATTACGACTGGAGTTTTGGCCCCTGCAAATACTATAGCTCCAAACGGTAGCTATATGTTTTGTTTCGGCTCTCCGGCGAGCCAAGCGATTTGTGTTATTCATTGATGGAACATTAATATGAATGGGTAGACCTTCGGAGAGGAATGGGTCTGGCTTAATAACTTCTAAATTGGAAATTAATTAATTATAAAGTGTAGGGGGGGGGGTATTGGTTTGTAGAAATGTTTGCTGCCTCAATGACATTGATGAGTCTTTCATAAAACATTATTTAATATACGGATAAATATTTATACAAAAAAAAAAAAAAATTATTTTTGTTGAAATTTTCATAATATAAAAACAATTAAATGATTTTAGAAATATTGGGTTACTATGATTTTGCACCATAAAACCATAAAAATAAAATAAATAAATCATCTAAAATTCGACAAAAATTGATTCATTGACGCAACATAAAAACTACTAAAAACTGACATTTTTTTTTTTTTTTAATGTGTTTCCGTAATAGAAAAGTCAGAAAAAACTAAATTGTTTCAGAATCTTCACCCGACATTTTTATCTCATAGTCTATAAGAGATAGATCAGTAAAATAGTTACTAAATTTCTTTTTCTCCATATTCTAAAATAAATTAACAAGTATTCCAAAAATTAATGAAAGAATGATTAGTAGGCTGTGTGCATTTATCGGGAATAAACCTACTCTTCAATATGTTTGATTATATCTTAGTATTCAATTTTGTTATGCCATTTACTTAACAATATTTTTTTTTAAGTGAAGAAAGGATACTTATAGACGTTAATTTTGTTATTGCTAGCTACGTATGTTACCACTATTAACCTCTCTATAGGATATTATAAGAAAATATAAAACATCAGATGATTATTATGTTTATAGGGTGTAGGATTACAATTTCTATTACAGTTTCTAAAAATCAACTGACTATTTTTTTTTCTTAATAATTTAATTATGTATAACCAATATTCATTCTTATTTACGTTAAATGGGGAAAATGAAGTAACTGTATAGTCTACTTTCTACGCTATTTTACAGACATTATATTATGTTTGGAATCGCAGGAAAAAATCCAGCATTACAGGATTACTCAGGTGTGCGAACAAAGCCCTTATAAAAACTAATACATCACACCATAACTTACTTAGAGCAAGTTGGATCAGGAAAAACCTTAAGTTTAACTTTTCTTCGCCAGGCGAATACGTAAATTAGATGAATTATACGAATCAAAGTTAGAAATTAATTCTATAAATAAACATGATGCCTGTGCCATTTTGCTCGCCGCGACAAAGTGCCCGCGACTTTGGCCGCTTGGATAGTGACTTAAGGCAGCAATTTTGGATATATATTTCGGTTTATTTTGGATTATAAACACAATCGTATGGGTATTTAAGAAAAAAAATCTACTTTACAGTAATGCATCTTTATACACGATATTAGTCGTATAGCCATCTGGAATCAAGCATACAGGCAGCCAGGATTGCTAAAAATTGACAGATCCACTAAGCTGACCCCTTAGGGATTGTTAAATCCTATTTTGATAGAGTGTCTGACAGACAGTAGACAAACAGACAAAAATTCTAAAAATCATTGTTTTGGGTACTAGTGTGTTGATAATAGTATTTTCCACCTCATATTTTCCATGTGCAGACAGCGATCCGTTAGAATTTTATTATATGTATACGTAAAAATGTTGTATAAATACATAGGTACCCATTCAGGCAGAGCCTAATACATAGGTACCCATTCAGACAGAGCGTAATACATAGGTACCCATTCAGGCAGAGCCTAATACATAGGTACCCATTCAGGCAGAGCCTAATACATAGGTACCCATTCAGGCAGAGCCTAATACATAGGTACCCATTCAGGCAGAGCCTAATACATAGGTACCCATTCAGACAGAGCGTAATACATAGGTACCCATTCAGAGCCTAATACATAGGTACCCATTCAGGCAGAGCCTAATACATAGGTACCCATTCAGGCAGAGCCTAATACATAGGTACCCATTCAGGCAGAGCCTAATACATAGGTACCCATTCAGACAGAGCGTAATACATAGGTACCCATTCAGGCAGAGCCTAATACATAGGTACCCATTCAGGCAGAGCCTAATACATAGGTACCCATTCAGGCAGAGCCTAATACATAGGTACCCATTCAGGCAGAGCCTAATACATAGGTACCCATTCAGGCAGAGCCTAATACATAGGTGCCCATTCAGGCGGAGCCTAATACATAGGTACCCATTCAGGCAGAGCCTAATACATAGGTACCCATTCAGGCAGAGCCTAATACATAGGTACCCATTCAGGCAGAGCCTAATACATAGGTGCCCATTCAGGCGGAGCCTAATACAATGAGATTTCCGTTGTATGCTTGTAGAGATGAATATGTTGGTTTAAATAATGAAAGGGGCTCCCTTTGAAACCGCATGACATTAGTGGGCTATATTGTGGTTAAGCCGAAGGCCTTAAAACAATATCTCTAAAGTGTTCTCAAGAAACGCTCGTTTGAAATGTATTACAATACAAAACTCATATTGTTCCTCCCTGAGAAGAAGTCGAATGTTGTATATATACCTCGGAGAAGTAGAGAAGAGGGAGGGGGGTATATTTAAATGAATCCGAGGAAGTATGAGGTTGTTAGGGAGGGCTTTATGAACCCTCAAGTGGTTCAGCAGATTGACACGGGCCTAAAACCCCAAAGCTCAAGTACCAGAATTAAGTCCTGAAGGGAAACTTGGTTGGTTGGGGGGTAAGGGGGGGGGGGGGTAGCAAATTGAGTAAATTATACAAGTAATAAGTCGCGGAGAAGGATTACCTACCTTCATCCAGGGGGTGGCTGTTGTCTCGACTCGAAATAAAATAGGGCTCGAGATCTCGCATATTACTCGGAGATTCGGATGGAAAGATTACGAGGCCAAAATCTGCTTTACTTTAATACAGTCAACGCCACTTGAGCGAATATTCGGAGAAATATAAACTTCCAAGTCAAAAATGAAATAAACTTCCTTAATTTAAAATGTTCATCCTTCATAAGACAATAATAAAAGCACGAAAAGCAACCATTTTATTTTTTATTGAGAGAAGATCGTTGGCCGTTGGTGATGAGAAGGTTGGAATTGTCAGATTTCGGTCGTTATTTTTAAATAAAACTACATTTAACACGTGAAAATGGGTTTTATTATTTGCTGACGTTTTGGCGTGAAATTCTAGCCTTCATTAGGGCTGTAAAACAAATAGGAGAGAGTTAATACTAGGTAGCTTATAAATTTACAAAAATATAGCACATACTTTCTACATAATGATTTTCTATTTTTTAAAAATTTTTTGTAAATTTATAAACCAGTATTAACTGTGTTCTGATATTTTACAGCCATGATAAAGGATTGAATTTCAAGCCGAAACGTTGGCAAACACGAAAACCCATTTTCACGTGTTAAATGTAGTTTTATTAAAAAATAACGACCAAACCATGACAGTTCCTACCTCAGTATTTTTTAACTTACTGGATGTAGTCATTAACTAACAACAAATATCAGCAGAAGGAAAAACTCATAAGAATTCCGTCCCAACCAAACTGCACAAACTCTTCTTAAGAAAGAATAATAATAAAAAAAAAAAAAAATAGTAATCAGATTCAATAACAATCATATAAACCTTTATAGTTTCGGATTTTATGATGTTTTTCATAGCTAATTTTTTATTTATATCATTACAAATAATTTGAATATAATATTTTGAAAGTATTGAACTCTAAAAATTAAAGATGTACATCATAGGCTAATATAAATAAACATATTTTAGCTCCAAAACTAAATAATGAAAAGTATTGAATCATTCTAAATATATTAGGAACGAAAGAACATACATGTATTTAATCTAATAGGAATCATTGAAGATATTTATTTGACTACGAAAATTTGTAAGATTTTTTTTTTTTTAATGAAAATCAGTAAAATATAGCGATATAACTTGTCACTTGGGGAAAGTGTAGAGGGGGCTTGACGTTGCCAGTTCTACAACCCTCCCAACTCTCCCAGTCGCGGGAATAGGAGAGGGAAGAGTGGCAGCACAGGAAGGCCGTGTTAGCAGCCGATACAAAAAAAAAAAAAAAAAAAAAAAATTGCTTTACTTAAAATTTTAACGTCCATTTATTATAAAATACGAATTTTAGGACGAGTTATCTATAGGATACCACCCTTTTCTAGCCAGGATAGGGCCTTTTATTTTTTTCTGAAGAAAAGTCACCCTACCCCTAGTGGGATTCGAACCCACGACCCTTTGCCACGGTGAGTTAAGCGCTCACGGCTTAACGCTCACGGCTACCGGGCCTCATTTAGCCTAGTATACGAAGTTCCGTCAGGACGGATTTTTTTGACCTATAGAAGCATAAATAACGAAAAACCAATTACGCTTTTTATAACTCTCTTGAAAATAGTTGTTAACGTCATAGGATATCGTTAGTATTTATATAGTCTCACAAAGACATCGAACCAAGAAAATTTAAACAGGGCCAAACTGGATCCCCTTCAGCTACCCTAACAAAATGTAAATACCAATTTTTTCTGCAAGAATGCAATGTAAACAGCGTCCAAGGATGTTTTATTCGCGGAAAACTAATATCAACAGCATTTTCCCTTCCTCCATTCAAAGCGATATTTTTAGTCACCAT
Source organism: Gonocerus acuteangulatus (assembly GCA_946811695.1). Taxonomy (NCBI): domain Eukaryota; kingdom Metazoa; phylum Arthropoda; class Insecta; order Hemiptera; family Coreidae; genus Gonocerus; species Gonocerus acuteangulatus. The sequence continues at coordinate 70,743,009 of OX328127.1, read as the reverse complement.
CATTTCTGTCGGCTTTTACAAATCTGAGTTATGGTCAAGACAAAGATTAATGCGAGCAATATTTTGATAAACTTTATAAATAATTATTACATATTTTAATGTTTCTTTAAAATCGCGCCTTGGGTTGCCCCTTGGACGGGTGGATAACGTCCGATTCTTACCTAAGGAGAGGCGGAATCGAGTCCCGCCTTTACCAGGTCGCTTTTTCTTTTGTTCGCCAAGTCTATCTATAGACAGCCCGGTGCTAATGACCTAGATGTCCGAAAAAAAAATGTAACCTAAAGACGGAGGTGATTCTTTTTCTTTTATATATGATAATCTGTTGGTATAAAAAAACAAAACAAAAAAAGGTATTAATCTTGCGTTAACTTCAAGGAGGAATTGTATAAAAAATATTGTGGTCAAAAATAAATTTTGTGATATTTCCATAAGCAACGATTATAAAAATTCATTAGCCAGAAAATGAGCTCATCGCAAATGGAGGTTAATCCAGAGCCAACTTATCAATGTGTCCGTAAAAGCCTTAATGTTTCTGTCGTTTACACGAAACTCGCTATCTCTATATCATCCAAATATAACTAAAGTAAGAAAATTGGTTGGGCGTTTATACGGGCCTTATACCAAACTGAAATAAAAATTGTCATCTGGGACGCAAGTTTTGTTTTATAACAAGGAAATGGACCTAATAATATTTGAGGGGTAATGGAATAAACCTCCAATTCAGCAGAAAAATATAGGGTATAAAAATAGGTGTTGGTTAGCTGATCACCAAAAACATTTATTTATTTATATTTTAAAATCCAATTATACACAACACAGACTTTTGAAACGGTTTATCTACAGGGTAACACCCCTTCTAGCCAGGATACAATTACTGTCTTTAGTATGTTAACATCTCAACATAGCCACCGTGTCTCTCATTAGATATATGACTAAGGGAAGCTATTTATGTTTATTTTGCATTTTTTTTTTTTTTTTTTTTGTTATTTTGAAGAGATTCTTTAGGAATAAGGCTTAAACTTGCTGGAGGAATGTACTAGTAAATTATTATTGTAGGCGATATAAACAACCTGTTCCTAGTGATGGGGCTAAGTAACGACCGGGAATCCCTAATTGCCTGTATAAAGAAAAGTAAATCTGAACACATATATGAATAAACAGACACATAATAATTACATGCATGAACTTAGGAAGTGTCTAATAACCATATGCATATACTCCTAAAGTAAAAGATAATTTCTTCCTCCCTGCAGATGATATACGATACTTCATGCATATGCAGACCAAATATATGTAAGGGAAATGCAATGCCAGTCTCTAATTTGCAGATTAGGTTCCTCTCACCGGATGGGAGTTTAGGAGCGACATCTGGGAGAGCTTCTTGAAACCATAGGACGAAAAATCGATAAACTCAACATAATGAATATCCATGTTCAAATTATATTCTTAGTTAATTAATGAATTGAAGAAGCAGTCAGGGAATAGTTGGGATTTGGCTAAGAAAATAGCAATACGATTTTTGTAAAAATCTGCATTAAGGACGTTCCGGCTATTTGGTAGCCTTCGTTAGCTAACAGACAAAAAAAAAAAAAATAAAAAAAAACAGAATAGTTATACAAATAAAGAAATATGGTAAATCTATAAATACAAATCAATTCTTACTTAGGTATGGGTGTTAACAAGAAAATGTATTTGTAAATCTACTATATTTCTTTATTTGTTTAACTAGTATGTTTATTAATTCTGCATTTGTGTTTTTTTCTTTTAGGTGACGAAACGTATACAGATTGCGTGCGGGAAAATACAGATTTTACAAAAATAATTTTGATGTTTTCCTAGCCGAATGTCAACTATTCCCTGACTGCTTATTAAAGTTTTGATTACCTAAGAGTTGACATATACTATTTTATGGTTGACTGGGTTGTTTAGTGTACGTTATTTTAAAAACTTAACCAAAAGAAATGTAAAATTTACTCCCAACTAATTTTCGGTTTGTTCACTCAGAAACGATGGATTATGTTGAAAATGTTTCCAGGCAATTGAAATTCATGGAAACTTGGATATTAAAATTTTTTTCATGTTTGGTGATGAGGAAGTATTAAAAAAAAAACAAAAATGTTTTGAGAGCTATGCACAATTTTGGAATTTTTGTATATTTTCTTAAATTCATTGAACATTTGTGGGAAATAATGGTAAGTGGAAGGTGGCCTTTCCGAAGCTCACTAAAAGCTCTACATAAATGGTTCTGAAACAATTTTTGAGAGACGATCTCAAATTGAGAAATAAGTCCTTAAATCTTCAAGAGTGTAGGTTTTGTTGATTGTCTTAGGTTTTTTGATTGTTGTTTGTGTAATTACTTTTAGCTGTGGAATTAAATTTTCCAGTAATAAAGGATAAGTAATGTGAGAAATAATTTGATTGGTTTGTAATAGAGCTTTCCAAACGGAAGTCTAAGATAAGTAATTTTTCTGTGCATTGTGTCGATTCCTAGTTTCCAAATGATGGAGTAAGAACGCATTTGTTAATTTAACCACCTGAGGTACTACCAAGTGGTAAGTGCGCCAAAGCAGGTTGGGAAACGTTGACTTAAGACCAATTCTTTCTCTCGACTAAAACCAACTCGACTTAACACCAACTCGTTCAATATTTCTAAAAAATACTGTTGTAGTGAACTTCGTTTCTGTCATTTGACTTGCCGATTTCTGTAGGGGACTCTGTTTGATACACGACGTTTTTTTTTTGTACAAGATAGGACCCGACCGGAAGATCAAGGTGGCCGGGACCAAATTATTGTTCCGAATAAAGAATTTGTTATTGGCCTGAATGAAAGGTGTTAGCTGTCCCTTAAGGAGGAATGGATTAAAATAATAGGATCCCCGATCTACAAGACAACTCCTGACAGCCGATATTAATGGCAGTGGATGGGCAGGTCTGCTTATTAAAGCCACGGCCTTCTCGATATCTAATTAAGAAAGTAGGGAAAGATAAAATTAAAGTTTATCTGCCGCGTCTCATGGAGGAATCCTTTCGAGTTGGGACTTCTGATAGCCATAATTAATTGTTAGGAATTCGTCCTCGTTAGCGGAAATACAACAAAAGGATATCTGCTAATTGTACTCATTGCCGGTCCAATAGTAAGCGGTTATCGTCTTCCTAGGACGGCTTGTACGGGATTATACTAACACGGGAAAGCCATTTTGAAACTCTTCTTGAATTCTTTGCAAGAGATATCCCCTTTTGTAAGTTCGGTTAGTATTGAAGTTCGCTCACAATTTCTCCAAACTAAGTACCTATTTCCAACTATATGCTACTAGTGTGGAATCTGCTGCATTATAATCCAGTTCTTCCTCACTCCCTACAAGGAGAAAACCAGTACTTGACGTCGAACGTAAAGCGGAAATGTAGTTGAGAAATATCGACGTATTCATTATATTGATTCCAATAATATAAAAATAGCTCTAAGTGTTGCCAATGGCGATAGTCACATAGAATATAGCGGTTCCCGTTGCTCACCGATGTTGTTACCAAGGTCATGGGTGGCGACTACTTGGATGAGTGACCGACCACGTGCTATTGGCATTATAAAAGGGTGCCACCTTGTAGGAGCTTGGCGCTAATAGTCCATTAGATGGGTCAGTTGACGTTTTTTGTCTAGACAAATGATAAATTTTGATAAAAGAACAAAAATATTTCATCTAAAACAAATTATCAAATGTTTTTTTAACCAACAGAATCTTCCTAACTAAACAAAGTTTCAGGCAATTGTGGTTAGTTGGCTGGTGAACTTTTTTATATAAACATATTTGCATCCTATTTGAAAGAATGTTTCTTTATTGAAATTCGCATGAAACAAATACGGTTTAGCGTTAACAGGCTTCAAAGTACACTTCTCACGCGAATTTTCATCTAAATCAAGGTGTTTTTGTGTCGTGTGCTAACAGATACGTTGTTTTCTGCATGTTTGATCATCACCAAGCTAAGGTATATATATATATCAACAGACAAGAGCAGTTTTGGACTTATCCTATATTTGTCTTATATGTCAGGAAAACGGTATCAAATTCGTGGAAGAGGAAGTTGATCATTCGAACGCCTAATAAGTGTCCTATAATATATGTTTGGTTGTAAATTTCTTTAGGACCTCCTCGGTTCCGGAAAACGGTACTTGAAATTGCAGGTGTTGATTTTATCCAATTTATAGGAAAAAAATTAAGAGAATCATTTTTAAGAAATCGAAACCCAAACCTAGTCACATGTGACACATATTTAACAAAACCCCTCAAACGCTTTTTTTTATTTACATTCTGTGGACTGTTTCTTCATCATACACGCACACAAACATGCAGGTCACAAAAAGACATGATAAATGCTACATCCCCGACCATATCCAAACATCAATGACCAATTTAATGATTTCTGATATGATCAGTTAGTGGTCCATTGTCTGTTTGCTTTGGGCTATTAATATTCCACGTCTACCTGTCTATTGTTTTTCTTTTCGCCTTCTTTTTTTACAGGCATTTCAGTAAGACCACAACAATCATTTGTCCTCATTCGTTTTATTACTCATTCTTAATATATATCTTTCTTTAGATAGCTTGAGTGTTATTGCTCTGATGAATGATAATTTTTTTTTGTTTTTTTTTAGAAGAACGTTGTGGTTTATTATTACCACAACTATAAACCACAATGCTCTTGTTTGTTTTTGTTGGGATCTCCTGAATTAAAACTCTTACCATTTCAATTTACATACATATTATAATATGAAGAATAATCAAAAATAATTATAGCAATGATCCAATTTTTAAGCAATATTTTAAGTGGTTTGTTACAATCCTAAGGAAAATTTCTAAATCCTAAAATATGCTGTGGAACGTGATTTAAGAGCTCTTAGTTTATTGGTTTCATGGGCACACTAAGGAGTTAGTCTGATTAGTACTATATTCCGGCCGGCTGCTTTTCTCCTTTGCATTAAACTAATGTAAGGCTGGGTGGGCCATGGGACGGTCTGGGCCTCCATTACGCTTCCCAAGCAACGTCAGTAGGAGATAAACTCTTTAGTGGGCGTTCGACATTCCCTGTTGTTGTTCCGCCAGAACAATAGTCTAGTCCTCTACCACTGACCAAACCTCATATATATATATATATATATATATATATATATATATATACATATATACACACACATATATAAAAGAAATGTTTGTTAAATTCTAAGTTGTATTATTATTCCTAAACTACATATTGACCTAAATATTGATTTTTATATTACTATAGACATTTTTATGTCTGGATATATATATATTTTGTAAAGTAAGTTGTATTAACCTAATGCTGCTCAGAGCAAAAGCTGTGAGTTAAAACCCGAGTGTAAAAGCCGAATTAATCCGAGTAGAGGCGAAAGGATCCGAGTTGCTAATTGCCGAACCTCCGACACGCCGAGCTAATCCCGAACTCCCCCACGACCCCGAAGCGACCCCTCTTCCTCGGAGTTTTTATCTCGGTGTAACTCCTCTCGCCAGTAACTACCTCCATTCAACCCTAGGCTTTTGACGGCTCGCCCCCTTTTTCTCCTTTTAGCCCACTTGTCAAGGCTCCTTGTATAAGTGGTAATACGCCCCTTGAGGAGAAGGTCTTGGTCAGTTGTTAGAGGCTTAAAGTATTAGTCAACTATTTAAGCTGGTATCGTTTTACGGCAACCGTTTCTACCTGAATAATTTACGTTAATGTACATACAATAACAATTCATTTATAAAATAATTATTGTGCGGTCCATCAGACCGCAAGAGGCTTTTCGCATACAGCAAGGGACATGCGTCGGGTGCCTCTGGTGCGGAGTGATACGTCTTTACCTCTGTGGTAGACTATTCTGAAGAATAAATCGACTGCTTCTACCACTGTGCGTTTTAGAGTTTGCCATCATTGGCAGGACAGAGATTTTTTTTTGGCTAGCCCGACGACCAAAAAAAAAAAGAACCCCTGCCACAAATTAGATTCGAATCCACGCCTTTTATCTGGGAATGCAACGAGCTTGCCACCTTACATTAAGGAGATCAAGTGACCTTTACTTTGGTAGAATGCGTGATAATTTAGCACTTACATATTGTACGGAAAAACAATTACAAATGTTAGTTATTGCACCTATTCAATGATCAATCAATTTAGTTTCAACTTTGAAAATAGGTACAACTTTGGCCGCCATTTTATCGCTAAATAATAATGTGCTAGAACACACGTGATTCTTTATTTTAAAGAGGTTTAAAAAAAATGTATTAAAAATTTGGGGTAAAGAGGTAACGCTGACATTTGAGCGCGCCCTAGATTATTAAAACTAAATAATTTTAGATTAAAAAATGATAGGTCTGCAAGTTCTCGATGAAAGGCACTTTGTGATTTTGCAATATCTCTAACGGTTTAGAAGATAAATAAATGTTTGCTCTACATACGGGACTGTATATTTGGGAGACATGGAGGACATGAATGCGCGCACTTCGTTTCTAAGGTCACGGATTGCGGCTTTTTTGTGGAAAAAGGAATCCGTATTATCCTGGGTGGCATCCTGTAGCTAACTTATCATTAAATTCTCTATCTAGAACCGAGTCCCGGAGCAACCAGACTGATCCGCTGACAGACTCCTGCCAAAATAGAGATGCCAAAAGCTGAGGGTGTAGAAAAGGCGGGAAGAAGGATGTGTTTTGGCGCGGGAGGGAACTGTAAATCTGAGAGCCTGAGCCCTGGTAATAAGCCACCCCGGCCCGGCCTCTGGATCACTGGCAACTGTTCGTGTTAATTGTAATTAGGCAGATTGCGTTCCTGACTCTGATAAAGTGTTTTGCTTGCGGCTTATCAGTCCCCCCCCCCGCTCCTCCTCCCCTCGTCCGTAAATAAATTAGAATATACGGGGCGCCTCCCTCCCATTACATCCAACATCCCTTCACGGCGGCTTAATTTTTATTAATATGCTTTATCTTCGCCCGGGCCCCGTGCCTCTACATATGGGATTGCTTTTCTCCCCCTCACCTATCTCTCTCTCTCACATACTCTACACATCTCCCCCCTAAAAACAGATTCCAACAAGAAGGCTTAATAATTACGAACTTTGCTCGTAGTAACTCCGAAAAGGAAGTTAAATGAGCGAATTCTCCTTTCAAAGAAAGTTTAATCACATTTCAGAACAGTATCACCCACTCTTCACGTTTGATAATGAAGAGAAACGAGAAATATGAAATATCAAAATTTATATGTATGTTTTCCTTACAACGCGTAAATATTCCATACCGGATTTTGTATACTAAAACACTGGAAAAGCACTGAAATTATTTGAATATGCATTACGACTTTTTTGTTGCTTTGAGAAAAGCTTATTTGGTATGCCAAGTCCTGAAATAATTGCTCAATCCAAACCCCATATAAAAGAAGTAAAAGTGATAAAATGTCCTGAGGTTTAAAATTTCTCATATTCCTAAAAACAAGTAGCTAGAATTCAAAACTGAAAAGTATCTACATTTGTATTTTTCACAACCATACTAACTATAGTAAAGCAGTTTAATTTGAAGTTTGTCCAATATCTTTTGGTTTGTTAACTCATATATTTACAAGATTGAACAGTGAAAGAACAAATTGAAAAGCATTGACATCAGTCTGACCTTATAAAACTATAAAAAATGGAAAATTATTTAACATGAAAAACAAGATAATATTTAAATAATTTCTTCTTCTTATTTTACGTCTTATGGCGCATTGAGTGTACCTCAAAAAAAGGGTTTCTGGAAAATTTATGTTGGGCAGATTTTAACGTTTACAAACAGATTTCATTAAGAAAATAGCAGGAAATCTATACAACGGACTCTAAAATTTTTGAAAAAAAAACTTAAACTGCTGCAGACGGGACTTGAATCTTCAACTACTGCACGAGTTATCCAAGGCGTTAGCCACAGGACTACAGTGAGACCCGTGTTGACTATTTTTCCAATTTTTGTTTTAAGAGATGGAAACTTCATTCAAGAATTTTAATTTCTTGAGTAGTGAAGTGCTGATGACAATGTCGACTGTCAGATTCAAACTCGGACTGAGAAAGCACAAGGGATATAGAATATTGTAGTTCTCATTATAATTTCAGCATTGCCCTCCCCTTCTATACATGGCGTTGTCTGTATGAATACGTAGAAAGTCAAATGCAAATACAAGAAGATACCTCGGGGACTTAGTGATATAAGACAAACATTAAGTATTAAGAAAGGAGGACTGTTTACTTATATATTCAGGTGTAGAGAGGAGAGCCCGGGGAGATGTTGAAGTGAAACAAACGGAATTTATAAGCCCAAGTGTGAGAGAGAGTGATGAAAGGATGTGTGAGGGGTTGTCATTAGGAGGGATATGTAAATGGGAGTTCTCCTTGGGTTAGAGGTATTGTTAACTAGGGGTGGCTCAGCCCCACACATAAACCCCACCGTCTCTAGCCACTGTTATTACTCCGTTATTGTTCCGGCTGTTATTTTGATAAATAGCTCGTTCTCTCTCTCTCTCCGCGCCGCCTCTACGCAAGGAGATGGATAGCTAGGGGTGAGGAGGAGCTGCCGTGGAGATAAGACTCGAGATGAATGCGCGCAGACTAAGAGCGCCTCCTGAGGAGCTTACATTGACAAGTTCTATCTATCTCTAACCCCTTTGATACTCGTGGGGGTGTTGAGCCAACCCTCGGCTTCTCGATCCATCACACGACTCGGGGAATTAGCATGCTCATGTGCGAGTCTCACCCTCCCTCAGCCGTATCGACATCTGTCTGTCGGCTCAGCTTTGTCTATTGTAGTCGCTGCCGAACCACACACTATAGTCCACTGCAATTCCATGAGTTTTGATTTTACAGTTGAGAAAATTTGTTTACAACATTAAATTAGGTTGTTTTCTTCGGCAGCGAGACGTGGACTCAGACCAAAGAAATAAAAGCTCTTCTAGTCTGGCAAAGTATCGCAGGTGGAGAGTCTCTGACTCTCTGAGCAATTCCGGACTAAAGGAACTGTTTGGCGAGCCTGACAAAGAATAGTAGACTATGATATTTTGGCTGAATCGGAAGAATGGAATGGGTACCCTTTACGGCACCAAAAATGATGCTATATGGTGGAAAAGGACAGAGAGGTATACCAAGGCAGAGGATGCTTGGCGACCCTGAGGAGGAGTTGCGGACGCAAGAGATCCGAAATTGGAGGAACCTAGCATCGAACCGCGTGAATGGTGACACAAGTCCAGGTTAATGGAGTACTGTTGTGCACAACAGTGATTTATTGGCAGTAGTTGAGGTTGATTCATGACTTGAAGATTTCAAGATTGGTGGCGTTGCTAGATTGGGGTAAGAGAACCACAGATAAAGGATTTTTCGAATGAAAGTTGGGAGAATATGTTAGGGGTGTCAACGTTAATGAGCTCAACGACGTATTTAGGTTTTTGGAATTGAGCGACGAGAAAATAAGAACTTCATAAAAGCCTTGATACCCGTTCAAGGTGGGAAGAAGTGGTATTAACCAGACATAGAATTATTTAAATTTTAACCTCCATAATTATGAACTAAGAATTTTAGGACGGGTTATCTACAGGTTACCACCCTTTTGTAGCCAGGATAGGGCTGAATCCTTCTCTCATTTCTCAAGAAAAGCCACCACCCCATAATGCGAATCAAACCCACGACCCTTAGCACGAAGTGTTAAGTGCTCACGTCTTAACACTCACGGCCTCCGGCATAGAATTAGACACCGTTACTTACCCACGCTAATCTCATGCAAATTAATTCTTTCTTAATTTGTTTAATTCGTTTTAATACTTTAATATAAAGTTTTAATAAATTCATCTAATTTTTTATGTAATATAATATAATTAATTGACAAAGTACTTGTTAGTTAGCCAACTTATCTTAAAATGTTTATCTTCAAAGACACAATGCACTTACATCAATAAGTACTCATTTCTTAAGACATACCTTATTGAAGCAAAATTACTTTTTAATTATTAGTAAGGTCTACATTTCACAACATATTATATAAATGTTTACTGGCATTCGGTTCCACTTGAAAAATTATCCCTGAGGAATTTTTCCTTTTAAAATCCTTTGATAATCTGACCGTAAAAGCCCAACCCCCGCACCCCCAACAAGCGATCCATCACACCAAGTCCTAATTGGTGATGATCAGCTGGAAATGTCACACTTCCTCAACGTTTGTCTGACGTCAGAGCTCAGTCCTTTAACCTAATACTTCTTGCAATGTGACTGAAAGAATGTAGGTCATACAGAAAACATGAAAAATTAATTTCACATAAGATCAATCAATATATCCTAAAATATATCATAGAAACATGGAAATACTGCAATATATCTTGTTGGCGAGAATGTGTATTCTTTATACGACTTCGAATAAATTGTAAAGCAATACTTGCCCAGTTACATTTAATTTCAAAACAAGACAAGTAAACTTACTGTATTATGACGTAACATCTAAAAGAAAATTACTATCACAGACAACAAGAAAACTTGAACAAACCACAGGACATGTATGAACTAGATAGGATTTACAGATGGTAACCCTCACCATTTGGTAGACCTCTCCTACATTTATGAACTAGATAGGATTTACAGATGGTAACCCTCACCATTTGGTAGAGCTCTCCTACATGTATGAACTAGATAGGATTTACAGATGGTAACCCTCACCATTTGGTAGAGCTCTCCTACACATGTATGAACTAGATAGGATTTACAGATGGTAACCCTCACCATTTGGTAGAGCTCTCCTACACATGTATGAACTAGATAGGATTTACAGATGGTAACCCTCACCATTTGGTAGAGCTCTCCTACACATGTATGAACTAGATAGGATTTACAGATGGTAACCCTCGCCATTTGGTAGAGCTCTCCTACATGTATGAACTAGATAGGATTTACAGATGGTAACCCTCACCATTTGGTAGAGCTCTCCTACAATTTCTAAGAAATAATTATTTGGTTATAGAGTCTGCAACTGGGCCAATTGCTCTATAAACTTTTAGGGTGTTAACATAATATAAAATATATAAAATCAAAAAATTAAAACAACTATAATTGATAACAAAAAAATAGATATATTAAATAAATCATTTGAAATAAACTAAAAATGTGGTTATTTTCGCTCTATTTTGTAAAAATAGTAAAAATGTGAAATTTGATTTAAGAAATGGTTAAACATATTAAAATATTGCGTTTTACCTATATTTGATAGTACTTGTATTTCATTTGGAAAAAGGGTAAAATATGGATATGTGTGTGCTACTATCAGCAATTTATTCTTGTCACGTGGTTTGCTCATGTTTTTTTCGTTTACTGCAGTCTGTTAGTGTTTTACGGATCACTTCTTTCTTATAATTATTGAAATGGCCAAGAACTTATAGAATAAACACAATAAAGCTTTTTTTTAATTAAGAAAAACGAGTTTAAATATTTTTGCAATTAGATTTTATCATACAAAACAGTGAAATTAAACAACTCAATTTTCACTCTATATCAAATTATTTGTGATAGTGTCCAATGTTATAAATAATTGTTCCTTGGGTTTGTTTGATATATTACATTTATAATTATGTAATTTTTTACCACTAAACAAACCTATACATTTTTTTTTTTAATTTTATAACTAATATAGTTGAAGAAAATGTTTAATAAAGTCTTTTAAAAAAATCCAAAAGTAGCAAAAATCTTCTGAGCCATTATCTGCCATATGAGGTTGTATGGAATTGGTCATATTTTCCTTAAATTTAAAAACGAAGTATATTTTAAAGATTATGTTTTTTTTTAGCATTTTTTTTTAAATATTTGTTCCTATTACTTTTCTATGTTTTCAGAACACAAAAGAAAATCTTTCTATAAAAAAAAGCGTCTTATCAAGCACACATTTCCTCCAAAAGTGATAATAAGGAATAAATTTGGTCATTGGAGCACTTTAGGCTAAATTGGGTTAACATCAATCTAAGGGCTGGCCTAAATTAACAGGAAGCCATTGCGTTAACAAACATGCTCTCGAACACATACGTCATTGTCATTTATGTAGGGATGAGATGCACCGGACTGCATATGAATTGATTGCATGAAAATTCATTGTCTTACAGATTGATAGTGCTGATTATGAATTAACTTCTGTAGGTCACTAAGTTACAATTGCTTATGTCAGCAATAGTTGTTCAACTCAGCTTGTTGGAAGGATTCCTCTCTTATATAATTCGACGTTTTCAGCTTTCCATAATCTAGTTATAATTTATTCAGAAACTATTTTGAATTTGTTTATGAATGTTTGAGAAAAGTAAGCACTTTGCGTGCATCGATTACGGGGAAATTAATAAAACTATTTTTTAGGCCATATCTATAGCCGTTGTCGAAAATGAAAAACACGTCCGGTTGAATTTTGGATATACCCTTATGTATCTCGAAATCGGTAGGAAAATCGTAGTTAATGTAAATGATTGGGGTCTCCCGTGGTATAGTGGCTAGCGCCTTGGATTCATAAGCGGGAGATAGTGGGTTCGAGTCCCACGTCCGGCAGGAATTTTCTCATCTCATGGCTCGCTGAGATGAGAAAAAAAATAATTAAATGCCTATTAAAAGTCCAATAAGTGAGCGACCTCATTCTGAGAAATCTGTGCTTAAATAGAGTAATTTAAAAGTAGAATATGAAATAAAATGAACATTTTTTATTGTTACTCCTAGAAAGATATCCCTTTAGGTATAATTTTGAATTCACAGAATAGGGAAAACAATTTAATATATACAATTAAATACTGCAACTTGTATGTAAACTAGGGGTTGGGTAAACTTTCAGCGATAAAGGTTTCTACGATGGTAGAATAGCGGACAGACAGAGGTAAGGAATTCCTTAGCGAGGTGGCACGGGCGACAAATGATTTTTCGAATAATACAGTATGGCGGAAGGAATATAAAGATCGGAAGGACGAAATCGGGTGTTAGGGAGTGAACAGAGGAGTTGAAAAATATAAGAATCTCTTCGGGATTGAATTACTTGGTAAAGGACTGAGCCGAGGAAGTACTGTCGACGATGCAGAGGGAATAGCCAATTTAGGTCCCGGTAGAAATGTGATAGGGATCCCGGGGATAAAACGAATGAAACAGATCATGAGGCGTTTAGTTTGAGACTTGCCTCGAGATCGCCAGGAAGCCCACCATAGTTAGTAACTGGGGGAATAAGAGTTAGGTTACAAGGCGTTGACGGGTCTTTGTTGGCAGGAGATGGTGGGAGGATACTGTCAGTTTCCTGCAAAAACATTTCTTCGCTTTGACATTTATGTGTATATTAACTGTTTCAATTTTAACCTTTCCAATTGATATTAGATAATGCGCTAAGTTGACGCAGATCCTGCGAGTTGGATTGTTTGTGAACGGATCGTATCAGCAATAATGTATATCGTGGCCTAGATATATTTTTTTAGGTCATCGACTTTTATATTAATCTTCTTCAATGGGGAATTGATGAATACACAGAATGCTGGATCAGCAAGAGAAAAAAAAATATGCTGAAATCATAAAACAATATCATTCTATTGTGAGAATCTAGGGACCGAATTAAAGCATTTTTTACCAACAAATACAAGAAACTAATAATCAATGTAGACAATGCTCATTTGAACAAGTCTCAATTAATTCTGCTTGGAACAATAACAATATCTCAAGCAATGGAACAATGTCGAACACAATAAACTATCAGACAGCTTATTGTAGGCGACCCTACTAGAACCCTCCCATTCAGACATTCCGTTAACACCGGATCATAAAAAGATATGCAAGCAGATGAAGGAGGAACAACAAAGTTTTAAGGAGATAATAAAGTTCATAATCACTTTATCCTCTATGAAGACGGCGGACTATAAAGGACTTGACAGCAATATGAGTACTCTATAAGGAAGACAGTAAAACTCAATGAAGGAGTAGCGAAACGACATCGAATAACCTTACGCCCATTAATTCCCAGACTAATTACGATCCCTTCTTTGTTCGGTTTTTATCCAGGTGGCGTTCTTAGTTATTTCATTCAGAATCGAAGTGGCAGGCAAGGAAAATCCTCGGCTTCCAGGAGCTACAAAATCCTGCTAATCTCCTAGCGCATATTCTATTCCACATGTTTCTGACCAATCAAGTTTATTCAATTTTTTTGATTTATGTGGCGTTGGTCAAAAAATAGTACTTCCCTTTTCCTTTTGTACCATTTTATTTGTTGTTTGCCCTACATGTTTCGTGGCCTTAAAACCACCTCCTCAGGGGCATTACATCCCCCCATGTGGTCAGCTCACAACCCGTATTTAAAAGACCCCAGACTTAAAAACTGATTGAAAGACTGAAAAGTCTTAATATGAGTGGCGAGCTGACCAAATTCGGGGATGTAATGGCCCATGAGGAGGTGCCATTAAAGAAACGAAACATGTAGGACAAACAACAAATAAAATGGTACAATAGGAAAAATTAAGTAACATTTTTTGACCTATGCCACATACATCCAAAAATTGAATATATATATATATATATATACATATATATATATATACATATATATATATATATATATATATATATATATATATATATATATATATATATATATATTCTGTTATATATATATATATATTCTGTTATATATATATATATATATACATATATATATATATATATATATATATATATATATATATATATATAGACACACCTCTTGCTACACGTTTAGCAAGTTTTCTCCTTTCCTTTACGGATGGACACCGATTTAGCTTACGATGTCAATTTGTGTCTTACAGTTTTGTGTTAGAAGACTTTTGAATATACTTTTTATAGTTTAGTGTAGTTGGGATCGAATAATATAACACTAATGTGCATTTCTTTTTCTTTTTTTTTTTTTTTTTTTTTTTTTTTGCATTGTTTATTTATTTGTTTTTGCCTGCTGTTATTCTGTTTTCTTCTGTTGGTTAAGAAATTTCGACATTGTGAATCTGTAAATTATCACCCATCTGTAAAACTATAACACATTTAATGATCTGTCATCTGTATATGTAAAATTCAATCAGAATTAAAAGCTGTAAAACCTCTTTATGTAAAATGCCTTACTTATGTAAAGCTCCATCATCTATCTATGTAAAATTATATCACATTTTTAACTCCATCATCTATCTATCCAAATTTTTATGATTTTTATATCGATCTATATAAATTTCTAGCTACCATCTAGCTATGTAAAATTCGAATATATGTAAAGCTCTTATCACCAAAGCTGCGAAGTGTTTCAATAATAAAAAAACAACACAAAAAATGCCCATAAATTGATCTAGTGAAATCGAACAAAATGTATAAAACGGTTTCTTTGAAAAAGAAGAATTAAATAAATACGATGTTTAATAGAGTAGATGAATTATTTGAAAAATATTAAACAAGATCCTAATAATAACGTACTAAGCAGTCAAAAAAACATGAACTTTCTATAGGTAAAAGAATTATTATATATAAAATAGAATATAAAACATTGTAAATAACAATAACATAATATCTGGTATATATATATATATATATATATATATATATATATATATATATATATATATATATATATATATATATATATATATTGCTTTCCATGTTCTGTTACTACTTCGAGTTTTTCGATGTCAGCTCAAAAAATAATGGCTCTTACGATACGGTGTATAAAACCGTTCCTTCGAGACGCCCATAAATCACGACGTGATAAATCAGTGAAAGCTGCGTCGATATGGTATACATATCGAAACAAAGCTAAGGTAATACAAACAATAAGCACGCCTAGTAACCATATATCATATCCAAAGCAATATGCTTTTTCTAATTTCAATATTAATGTATGTTAATTTCGCATTTGGTGTTTGGCGCCCAGCATGGTTTCTTTGAGAGTATATTCTATATTGAGCCCACAGAGAGAGGGGGCCCCTCCATATAAAATTCCATTAAAATATACTTCTTTTTCTAAGCGATGAATTATTGAATACAAGGAAGAAGGGCGGGGGGAAAGAAACAGCTGGGGGGGGATGAAGAACCCTAAAGAAAAGGAGTGAATCACTTCTCTACATAACCTGTATATTTCACTGTTATAATTATATATATATCTGTATATGTACATATTATGTACTGCATAACATGTAAATGTTCATTCATAACGATATACATAATATCTATATGTATATAGTGATTACAGGTACTGGGGCCAGGATGTTTCCTTAATAAATATCCCAAGTCTTTTGACCTCCACATTAGTCCTAATTTTAAAAACATTTCATTGAGAGAACTTCATAAGATAACAAAGAACCAGAAACTATTATAAACCAGGAATTTCTTTTCAGATTACAAATGTATTAACAAATATCCTAATTGTTAGTTAAACTATTACGCTCATTAATATAATAAGTACCTATATTTAAATCGCCTGCGGTATGATTTTGCTTGTTCAGGATATCCTGTTTTAGTGTCAAGTGAATTTTTCTTTCAGTTATACATAATTTTTTAGTAACATTACCATAAAATGTTACAATATGTGAGTATATTGTTTTGCTTTAACTTTTATTTTTCTCGTCATTTTTATTTTATCAACTTCTTTTTGTAATTTTTTAAGATTTACATTTATTTTCTTGTTATATGAATATTACAATGTATTAAAATACGTAAACATTTATATACTTTGGAGTATGTAAGACGACTCCGTTACGATGCAGCACCACAAATAAATGATAATATTAGTTTATGATATATTTAAGCCCATTTTATTATGATTCATGGTTACTCAAGAATTTAATTACAGTATATACTTTCTTCTGCAAAGAAATGATTGTAATATATTAAAATACGCTCCAATTTCATGAAGTTTATATGATATTAGTCACGTAATGCTTTATTATTTGTTAATTTGATTATAAAGTACTTGTTATCAGGTTTTTTACAGGTTGCTACCACTTTATAATACCACAAGCACGAGTTTTTTTTCAGATTGTCAGCTTGTATCTAAATACTTACCACGCCTGGACGTTGTTTATCTACGGAAATCGTGTGTACACTGGGGTTTTCGACATGGCAAAGGAATATCAAGAAGTAAAAAATAATAATTAAACAAAAAATCAGTCCCGTAACTAGCTAGAGAGACAGAATCTGTAGAAATATCTAATTCTTGATCAACCGATACACTAGGGGGACAGTATGGTTAATATTATGCTCTGACCGTCTGATGTTACCAACTGCAGGTACCTATTAATAAATTAATTAAAAACTGGGTGGGCCTAGGGACGGTCTGGGACCCTGAATCTAACCTTTTTTCGACGACACTAGAAGATAAAATCTCTGTAGGGCTTCCGAGTTTTGAACTCAGGTCCTCCAACGTATTTGTCGGATGTCCAACCACTGAGGAATCCTCTGGAGGGCTTCCGTGTTTTGAACTCAGGTCCTCCAACGTATTTGTCGGATGTCCAACCACGAAGGAATCCTCTGGAGGGCTTCCGAGTTTTGAACTCAGGTCCTCCAACATATTTGTCAGATGTCCAACCACTAAGAATCCTCGCCCCTGTTAAAATAATAAATAGCCAACTTTATTCAATTTAACTAAAAAAACTGTTTATTGCTTGTTGATGATTACAGTACTTGCAATTGGTTGATGTATCAAAAATAAAATGATTCTAGCAGAAGTCAATGATGTATATTTTCTTGATCGACACCCCAGGGTCAAGATTTTTTTTGCTCTTTTTTTCCCCTCTAAGAGTGATTTGTCTGCGGTAAAGGATGGAGTGTAGGTAATAAAGAGTGAAAAGGATAGAGGTGAAGAGTGGGAGGTTTAGTTTGAAGGGTCAGGACTACCCTCTCACCCTTCGGCAGATGTTAGGGAGCGAACCCTCTGCTTGGGGCAATTTCATCCTCGACCCCCTTGCTGTCGCTTTCTAAACACTATCAACCAGGCGAGCTGAATTTCTGACACAGAATCATTTCCTTATTATGAACAAGACTCCTTATGGACTGTATGTTAAATCGAAATCTATCACGTAGATAGATATATCTGTTCTTGACGTATTGTGTCGGTACGATGCTGTGGTCTCCAGGATCTACGGTCTTAACATTCTATGTGCTTAAGTTTCTAATTTCTTGACATACTATGTTCATAAGGTTATATGATTTTGACTTACTATATGCGAAGGGTTCTACGTTCTTTACATACAATGTTCGTAAGGTTCTATGATTTTGACATACTATATGTCAAGGGTTCTAAGTTCTTGGCGTACTATGTTCGTAAGGTTATATGATTTTGACTTACTATATGCCAAGGGTTCTATGTTCTTTACATACAATGTTCGTAAGGTTTTATAATTTTGACATACTATATGTCAAGGGTTCTATGTTCTTTACATACAATGTTCGTAAGGTTATATGATTTTGACTTACTATATGCGAAGGGTTCTATGTTCTTTACATACAATGTTCGTAAGGTTTTATAATTTTGGCATACTTTATGTCAAGGGTACTAAGTTCTTGACGTACTATGTTCACAAGGTTATATGATTTTGACATACTATATGCCAAGGGTTCTACATTTTGACGTACATGTTCGTAAGGTTCTATGATTTTGACATACTATATGCCAAGGGTTCTAAGTTCTTGACAATGCCAGTAAGGTTCTATATTGTTGACACACCATGTTCTAAGTGTTCTAGTTTTTTTTAAATACTGTGATCGGAAGATGCTGAGTTAATCACGGGCTCGGTTTTTAACTTTATATCTTATTAAGGTTCTACTTCCTTCAAATACTATGTTCGTAAGGTTCTATGTTATTGATATACACTATTCGTAACGTTTTATGTTCTTGACGTAATGTGTTCGTAAGATGATGTATTCATCAGGTGCTTGATTCTTAACGTTCTATGTCTTTATATTCGTAAGTTTCTATGTTATTGGGGGGCGAGGTTAGCTCAGTGGTAGAGCACTGGACTAATAAGCTGGAGGCCTGAGTTCAAATCCCGAGCAAGCACTAAAGATTTTTTCTTCTAGTGTCTTCGTTCATGGGTTGAATTCGGCCTTCCTGACCGTCCCTAGGCTAACCCAGCCTTTAATTAATTTAATAATGGGTACCTTGGTTGATGCTAATGACTCTAGCAGTCGAAGCAGCCAAGGGGAAAATCAGGCGGCCGGAGCATAGTACTGACCACACTATCTCCCTAGTGTGCCGTATGGTCATGAATCAGATACCTCTATAGTGTCTGCCCCTCAGGGCCCTCGTGGCCTGTTACGGGACTGATTTGACTATGTTATTGACATGCTATATTCGAATGGTTCTATGTTTTTGGCACGTTATACTTTTGATATTCTATGTTTTTCATAATGTACAGAAGTTAAATAAACGTATTACTAAAAAAATAAAAAAAATTGTTCTTAATGTATAATTTTCTTAGCCGACCTACCGTATTTAAGCTTTTTTTTTTTTAAATTTGATATTATTTTTTTTGACCATGTACATATTAAAAGTAACATATAATTACTTTATGAGTTCATTCATTCTATATTATCGTCCTATATTCGTGGCGTACTACGTTCTGAAGAGTCTCAATTTTTGCCGTACTATGTTCGTATTGTTGTAAGATATTGGTGTTGTTTATACGTACATAATGTTTCATCTTTTACAAACGTTACCTTCGTAATTTTCTATGTTTTTGAAGAACTATTTTCGTAAGGTTCTATATTCTTATCGATCTTTGTTCATAGGGTTGTATGTTCTTGGCGTATGACGTTCATAAGATTCTATGATCTTGACGTGGTGCTACTTTAATAAGGCGTGGCGTGGTGCTTTTTTTTTGCTTTTATATACAGTTTATGCATATAGTTTAAAGTATTTAAAAAAATAATAAAAAATGAATATGAAATGAATACTGAATCCACAGACATTGGCTCAAAGTTTTCACATTTATTCTTATGACGGAAATATACAAACGTCCGTAAGAGGAATAAAACGTGTAATTTAATACCATTTTTTTTTAAATTGTAAAATCGTATTTCATAAGCCATTAGAATGTATGGATAACAAAAAAAAAAGGGGGGGGGAAGGAACAAAGTCACAGAAATAAATAAAACAAAAAATAGCCGGAAGCTTGCTGGACAGTCCGATCCAATACAATCGTTCTTCGGATACCATAAAATTATTTTTCATTTAAATCGAAAGAACCTTAAAAAACAAAACAAAAAAAAAATATGAATTTTATGTGTAGTTTAGGAGGACCGGGAGGGGGGGGGGGGTTGTATGAAAACCTAGTTATATATTGAAAGGGTTTAGAGCTAAGCTGGATTTAACGGAGTCACGTAACTCCCCCTTTCGAATTTATCCACAGATACAATATATATATCATTGCTTTCCTACGTCATTAATCCTATTAGCTTTTCCAATGGGAGCTGCACATTTTTCCGGGGGATTCACATATTCAGCGCCCCATTTATAACAGGTTGCATTGTCCGACGGCTAACATATAATATCGGAGGGGGGGGGTGCGTGCAGAGATGTGTACGATTGTTTATCAATACGAGCAGCAGCCCGGACAGCCCGAGTTTATATTGTTTTAATGCCATTCAGATACGGTCTCATCCCTTACTGTGGACGTGTGCTTTATGTCGGGATTTATAATTTTTTTTTTTTAATCCGGCTTTATTGGAATATATCTTCGAAATTGAAATTTATGAGAAATATGTGCCAACAGTCACGGTACGACTGCTATCACGAGTGATAGCTGTCACTCGGCTGTCAACACTAGCATTAGATAAATCATATCGAGGGTAAGCATTTTCTACTCATATTTTTATTGTTATTATAATATAAATAACACATTAAATATAATGTTGTCAGATGGTTTTTTCAGGCTCCTCTTGAAATGAAATACTAAAAAATGTTGAAAGCAGATATTAATTCATTATTGGGGCGATGGGGTGCCCTACTCCATTAGCAATTATACTAATAATCTTCGAACCTCGTTCATATAGGAAGTAAACATGGTTGATATTTGTATGTATCAGCATAAAGGTGGCCGTGCACGTTTAGTTCAAATTTCAAGGCAGAGACTGCACAGTTTGGCCTCAATGTTTGGGCTAAAGCTAGTACACGTACGGTAAGTTAAGAAACCTCAAGGCAGGGACTGCACAGTCCATTTACAGTAGACCCATTGAATGTGAAGTAAATATCCTCTTGTCCACATACACCAGGCCTGAACAGTCCCGGCCTCATTTGACAGTACTGTTAATCCATTAGTTTTATCATTCTACTTCGATGGGCTGTACAATCCAACTCGGGCCTCAAGGATATCTCATAAACGGTGAGGAATACCTCATGATATGGACTGCGCAGTCCAAATCTTGAGGCACCCTAAGAATTTTGGGTTAAAAGTTTTTCTATAAATAGTGACTTAGTATCAAAATAAGTATAGGTACAAATAAGTCGAATAGATGGGGTTTGGCTTAGAAAAGAAGCAAATTTTCGACAAAAATCATGAATTTAGTTGTTTAGGCATGCTCTATGACAGCTTTTGAAGAATAACCAAACAGTAAATAATATATCAGATGCTGAAAAGCATTCGTTTTTTTTACGTGCATATTAAGTAACAATACATTTTGAGCTACTAAACAATAGTTAGTTATGATAACAGAGAATATTGTGTAATGTATGAGGATATTTTTAAAAGCTAAAATGAAAACAATTTGTTTTTTGCGTAGGAAGAATTCGAAGTTATGATATGTTGCTATGTGCACATCAATAACATTTAGATTTGAGCCAACGGCCTTAGCCGCGTTGAATACACCGGCTCCCGTTGATCACCGAAGCTAAGCAACGTCAGGCGTGGCTAGAACCTGAATGCGTGACCAACCACTTGCTTTTGGCTTTATAAAAAAAGAGTGGCAACCTGTAGATAGCCGCTGCGAACAACAAAAAGTAGAAAATTTAGACTTTAATTTTATAGCTCTCAAAAAATGAATTTGTGCAAGGAAGTCTAGGATTGTGAGTAGTGTCCATATTTCCAGCAACTGAGCCACCGCTAGGATCTCTTTCTGTAGTCCTTAGTCACGTGATGTTCGTAAAAATATCGGACATTGCTAACTCATCTTTATCTTGACGAGATAAAAATATTACATTTTCGTGAAAGTGGAACAAATCAAATTTAGCCCAAAAATAAGGTCGGAGACTCTTTGTCGAAGGATTACCGAATCCCTAAATAAAGAGCTGCTATCTGGAACAGCCTCCTTCAAGAAAACGTGTTTGTTCTAAAGCAAAAGGACTTCGAAGAAAAAGAAAAATACTCTTATACAATCTTATCCTCCTTATATTTGGAGAAACCCTTCCGGTGCATTCAAAATATGTCAAGCCCGATAATAAAAGCAGACTTAGCCCTTATCTAAATCAAGACAAAGTCCCCTAAATAAACCTTAGGCAGAAGAAAGTCCAGGCAGTACGGTGACCTACTTCGTCTCGTAACAGACCTTTAGCATCGTCATCTGGATATATTTGCCAGCACTTATTTTTGGCTTTTGAGGAATATTTATTTTCGCAATACTTACTTCGAGAGTATTACACAATACAAAAAGTGAAACGAGTATTGTTTAAATGAAATGATATGCCATTTTAAATCACAATATGCTTGTAAACAAATACAATTTCCTATTAATTCGTGTGTGTATGAAAGTGTGTAAGTGACTTACTCAATCACTTGTATATTAGCTCACGTGATAAGAAAAACGTTTTAAAATCAGACATATTGATGTTCCAAGGGTATCCCGTGGTCTAGTGACTAGCGCCTCAGATTCATAAGCGGGAGATGGTGGGTACGATCCGCACCGGCGCGACCCTGGATGTCGGCGCCAAGTTGTCGAAGCACCGTAAAAAAAAAAAAGAAAAAAAAAGTTCCAAGTGATTTTTTTTTATTACGCTACATTTTTTATTTTTACCCTCTTAGCTTTCACATCTCCTGTACGTCGGGTTTTTTAAGGTCTTTTTTTTTTCTTTTTGGTGCATCGACTATAGTGATTATTTACACCAAATAAGATGGTTTCCGCAAAACACTAAGAATATTTTATAATATAATAATATATTTTATATTACTAATATTATCAAAAAAAGTAAAAACATTGCAATGAACTAAATAATGCAAAATTAATATATACAGAATATTTGTGAAATTTTAAGGGGGAAAAATAATTTATAGTTACGATAAAAATATGAAATTTCTTCATTGCCTAAGTAACGAAAATTGAATGCAAACTTAATTTACAATGGTTCAATAAATATATAAATAATAAAACTTTTGGTTTGCATGAAGTGTAAAATGCCTTTTATCCGACATTTTTTTTTTTGTAACCTTTATTGATAATTACAACAATATGTAAACATATTTCCAGTAATTTAGTTGGTATTGTAAAATTAACAAGGTTACATTTCATAACAACGCCTTACATTGTTAATTTTACAATACCGAAAAATTATATATTTTTTTTTAAATTGGTTAAAACATAATTGGTTCAAAAGTACAGATCCTTAAATTTGAGGGGGTAAATAATTATTCTTAATATCTGTAGTCAGAATTTAATGGATTCATACATTTTTCTTGAATTTTAATGAACAACTGGGACGACACGCAATAATTTTTTTTTTTCTCCTTGAAACTTCTTTTTATTCTTGGCTACTCCCAACTCATAATATATCTCAAGCCGGCTAGGTGTGATACAACTTTGATAAGTTGGTTATGAAATGAGAACTGAAGGTAAAAAAACCTCCCGTGACACAGGGTGGCGACAGGAGCTAAAGAACTGCCAAAGAGTTAAGGGGTCGTATTTTCGTTTTACAAAACCCCATTCTTGATGGTGGGGGGGACAAGGACGATTAAAATCTTCTCACGCAAGTTGTGTGTTAATTATCGCTTAACGTTTACTCGGACCCCGATATCAGCAACAGCAACACTGGTTATACAAAATCCCTTTACCCCTTATACATACTACATTACACAAAATGCTACAAATTAGAAGGGCCTGTAGCCAAAAAGTTGCTTCAAGATCTTTGATAATAATAATACATTTACAAATAATACAATAGTTTCTGTTTGTACTAACGTTTCGGGCTTGATCTTCAAGCCTTTATGAGATCTATGTGAGAAGTGATAACTGACCATGCGTTATTACAACACTGTTGAAGACTTTATCGTCTCAAAGCCCTGATGAAAACTTGATATCAAGCCAAAACTTTGGCAAAAACACATAGGCATTTTTAAAAAAGAAATGTGATTTTATTTTCATTCTATGATCAATGATCTCTTTTGGGAAGAAACTGCTTAGGATTTTAAGAACATGTCATTAAACTAAAAAAACAAAACAATCATACTATGTTCTGCTTTTCAGAAGTTATCCATGCATCAATTAATAATCCTAACTTCTAACGTTTATTTTAGTCACTTCGTTTATGAGGGTTGTGATTAGTTTACGTAACTCCTACAGGTCAGAATTTTTATCTATGCTTCCTTAAAAAATATATATATATAATAATGAGTAAAATACACGAACAACCCTCCTTAGCAGAATACCCTGGGCAGCGCATGAACAAAAAAATGTCAATTCTTACTTCAAGACCTTATAGTTTAATCAGATAAAGAAGAAATATAGACTTCTTATAATTTTGTATATGGTATAATATTGCTTAATTTTTGTTGATTAGTTAATTAATTACTGTCAAAAATTAAATTAATATAAATTATGCTTTTCTCTTTTAACTTCTATTTAATTTTCTTCATTCAGTTGGGGGACGTGAGAGCAATAAGTCAAGCTACCTCGCCCCTTTCCAGAAAAATATAAGTCCCTTTCTTATTTTATCCCCGGGAAACGAGGCCATTTTTATACAAAATATTAAACAAAGTTAAAGAAAAATTACACTTTTGACTCTTAGTATTAAACAAATGAAGAATGAAAAGTATTATGAATTTTCAGCATGGAGGGAGGGGAGGGGGGTGAGAATAAAAATGATTCATGAAGGTCTCTCTTCTCCTCCGCTTTGAGGAACGGGAGTAAAAAAAAAAAAAAAAATAAAGAAGATGAATTGATATAATAATTTATAATAATAGGGGGCATATAGATGTGAAACAAATGAAGGGGGGGGGGTTAGAATGGCACGTGGTCCTGAACTTGACAAATGTGGGGGCTTAATGTGGAGGAATCAAGAGTTCTGCCGAGGTATTTATTCTGGGAGGGTGGAGAATTTATTTAAAATATCGCTTCGATATATCAGCATTATACTTCAAAATATCGAGGCTTCTCTCAGAGCAATAGGAAATTATTCAGTGTTTTATTGTTGTTATTGGCTGTAATGAAATACAAACAGCCATAATCTCATAAGAAGTCAAGGAGTTGGGTCTTACTTAAGAACAACAGGCAGATATTAAAAAAAAAAATCTATAAATTGGATGTTTCGGCAAGTTCTTTTGCAATCTTCTTCAACTCAATTCTAAGAAGACGGAGGTAGAAAATATGCATAGGTGACGATGAGATAAAATCAACTCAAATAACATCCTTCATAAAATAACCCGTCCTATGAATCTGTTTTATTTATAAATGCACGTTAGAATTTAATTACCTTGGTATCTATGATCGTCCATCACTACCTAGGCATTTATTACTAATCAATCCTGCCAATGAGCATGTTAAATTGTCACAATTACATATTTTTCCGAAAATCGGACTGTTTTCTTAGCAGAAGACCAAGGTTTGTTGTTATATCACATAACGAAAATGTAAAAAAAAAAAAAAAAAATGTATATATAATTTCTTTCTTTAATATCAATATTAAGCCACGTATAAATATTGAAGTTCAATTTTCGATGTAGCTAAAACTCTTGCCCATCTCGGCAAACAGAAAATTATTGGCCCGAATTATATCCTTCATAAAATAACTAGTCCTGAAAATCTGTGTTTTTATAAATGAATGTTACAACTTAAATACATTAATACAATTTTTAACGCTACAGCAATATTTATCAAAAGAAGTATTTCGGAAGAATTGATGCTCTCCTCAAAATTTGAATGTCACACTATAATACCTTATAAGAGGTTTATCTCAAAAGTGCTACAAATTTATTAATAAAGAAATGCCATAAATTATGGTAAAATATTTCACATATGGTTTACTATATCTTCCCGAATCAATACGTTACCTATAGCAGCATCAAACTTCAAAATATTGCTACTATATGCTTAAGGCCATAGGTCGATTTTTATTGTCGTTCCTCCATGTAGAGATTATTGAATGGAAAATGCTAGCAATATTTTTTTTTAATAATCTATGCATAAATTTTAAGTTCCACTTTCCAAGAGGAGGGTTTTTTTCCTTCCAAAATAGGGAAGATTCTGGCAATTTGAAAAAGTCACGAACAAAGAAAAAAATAATATAATTTAACGAAAAACGAATAGAAAATGTAAATAAAAAGTGAAAAAAAAAATGACAAAATAAAAGTAGAAAATCCATAAAAATTGAATATAGATAGGTATTGAAAAAAAAATAAAAATGAAATGCTGAAAAAAATATTACCAAATACCAAAAAAAATCTGATTAGCAGAAATTTTCTAATTTTAGCGGAAACTAGAGTACAGCAGTTTTTGGCGCAAAGAAAGCTACATATGTTAAGCTAATATAGTCGGAAAGAAATCACTCCCTTTGTCACTCGAGTTTTGCTCCAGCATAGAACCACAAATATTAAAAAAAAAAAAAATAAAAAAAAAAAAAAATAAATAAAAAAAAAAAAAAAAAAAATACGAAGGCTCATATAAAAATGACCGGGAAGGAAAAATTGAGACGATTAAATTTGTATATCACTGATGAAGAGAAAATTAATAACGAATTCGAAAATAATTTTAGAAAGCCACAGAAGTTAATTACAATATGCGTCCTTGATTGAGTCAGTAATAACGATGATTATTTATCGATTTCCAAGGTGTGATAGCGTAACTGTAGACATATCGAAATATGATTGACTCCAATCAAACTCTGTTCTACAATTAAGGTAATAATTGGGTTTTTGACGACATTGGCAAGGAGAAGTCAATTTGGAATTTTCCTCCGGCAACGTATGATTTGATAGACAAAAATAATTAACTACATACGATCGTATCTAATGATATAAAAATATATGGGCGTATTCTAAAAATTAATGCTTCCCGGTTTTTTTTTATTTAATAGTATCAAAAGTAGCCCCAGTGGGTATGTTCGCAGGCTTTGGTATTGGGTATTCTGGAGTTCTGTAATAGTTTGGGGTACTAGAATGTTTCCCAAAAAATGATTTCGAAGAGAAACTGCGAGGAAAAAATGTACTAATATTCTTTATTTTTATTTCGTTTAGAAGTATTGACCCGAAATTCAGAGACTGAAAATAATAAGACAAAAGTCCTCTTTACTGACACCAAATCTTATAATGTTCACATTTTTCTTTGGTACATAAAGATTTATTTTATCTAAATAAAATTTGAGAACAATAAAAGTAAATTGTCAACAAAAAAAAAAAATATCTAAAATATTTGATTGCCATAATGACTGGTTTTTATGAAAATTTTGGTGCATTGACAGAGTTTAAGGAGAAAAAATCTCATGTTTTGGTGAAACATTGGCATTAATATTGCATTCCTATACATGTTAATAGCCATAAAATATTTAACTATTGATAGTTGTATTAAATATTACTAACTTACGGTAAATAATGTCAATAAAACAGAAAAAATAAACTAAAATCAATTTTCTATTTTTATTTATTAGTTTCTTATCTGTTATTTCACTAAAATATGTCTGAGCATGGAGATATGTAATATAAACATGTATTTATTATACACAGCAGGAGTAGGGTCAAATATGCCTGACGTGGTATTTGTAGTTTAATGTTTACTTAAATTTAGGCTGTAAAAATTGCTAGATAGGGCAATAAATATTCAAAACTTTGCAATCAAAATTGCTAGCTTGGATTCAACAATTCATACATAACTTTTTAACTTCTATCTTTTAATAGGGCCAGATTTTAACAGTTATACATTTTTATTTTATGTTGTATTTTTTTTTTAGGCGGCAGTTCTTTGGATACCATTTCATCTTAATTTAAGCCTAATAGAAAAAATTGAAATTAATAGAAGGGCTTAAACGTTTACACGAGGATTTAGAAAAATAAAAAAAAAATACTAAAACATAAAATCTTAGAAGAATTATTTTGTCTAGATTGAATTTCCCGAGAACAATCAGGACGGATGAGAAGTATTAAGTAGATTGCTGAGAACTCTAAACGGAGCAATTCGCGGCACGCACCCGAAGTCAAACATTAATTTAGAAGTTAATTTATAGGTCTAATGAAATCTGTAATTAAAACGAAGCCGGTTTCACCCGAAGAGTCGGAACACCAGCCAGGATAATAGCGTATATCTGCTTGGAAACCCGGAACGAATGAAATGCACAGGACATGCAAAGTTCTGAAGAGCAACAATAAAAAAAGAGAAAAAAAAAACTATAGGTGTTGAATGAACAAGTAGCTTAATTGGAAGATTTCTGGAAATAATAAACCGTCAGAAGTGGACAATATTGGATAACAATATAAATATCCAAGAAGTCAGAATATGCATTTTTAAAGTGAGTTCCTTATCAGTTATTAGTCTTTTATTTCACTAAAAATGCCTGAGAATAATTGTATATAATATAAATATGCATTTATTAAATTGAGCAAGCATAAGCACAAAAATGACACAAATATTTTTTTTAAATTCCAAGAAGCCTGAAAATAATATACTTATATTCTAATAATTATTAATAACATCAAACTACCAGAAGGTAACATTATAGTACTCAATATTAGGTAAGAATATAAAGTATCCTAGAAGTCAGGATTCACAATATTGAATAATTTCCCTGCATATGCTTGACAAACGTATATATAATTTTTTTTATATACTAGATATTAAGACTATTCTAACACTGCATACTAAGCAACCAAATATGAATATAAATAAACCGAGGAAGAGGAGGAAGCTCATCAGAGCTGTATGGCCAATAAAATTATTACTGCAATAAAGAAATAATACTAAGTGTTGATTTATTAAAATAATTAATTTATCATCATCATTACATATTACGCAGTACAGTAAAAACAATCAGTGACTAAACTTTAAATCTTTTTATTTCTTAGAAAAATGAACTTACCACAAAGGAAATTGAACCCAGATCCTTCCGTTTACCCCTAGGTTAGTTAACTTATCAAATGGAGCCAATGAATTAGAAAGACAATTTATTTATATTTATTACACGACCTAATTTATATATATATGTATATATATATATATATATATATATATATATATATATATATATTGTGTATGTGTGAGTTAAAAGATAGCGGAGTACAAGTATAAGAAGCAAAGAGCAATAAAAGCAATCCTAACCTCCAAGGTCAGCTGATTTATTTCTACCATGTTCAAAATATTAGGAGAAGAATCAATTCTAACCTCCTAGTGATCAGCTGGCATATGTCCGCCATTTTGCTTCCTCTCTGGGGACATATCCTGACGAAAACGAATTCTACTGTTGATTTCATGTGAATAATTTTAATTTATCGATGAATGTGTAAAAACATTCTAAATAATGTATGGTTTTAATCAATATCAATTAATATCATATTTTAACATTTTTGAGTTTTCAAGTTCACAAATTATGGAGTATATTTAAAAGCATCCCTCTAATATGCTTAAAAAAGGAAAAAAAAATGTGTTGGTGAGGTTAGTGTCAGTGATTGAGACGGGAGACCGCAAAGAGCCTGCCTCATTACTCAGTAAACAAAATGTATTTATCCAACAAGCGGCCCCAGATATTAAACCTACCCCTTCCTAACCCGTCCCCCCTCCTTTTTTAATTTATAATTTTAACGGCCCGGCATAAATACGGCACTTTAAATAGGAGGCCGTTTATTTGATTTATCCCCACCCGACGGAGCGCCAACGCCGAGAAATTTTTTTATTTAATTACATCGGGTCGAAGGGGAGGGGGTAGGAGCCCCCACCCAAGGGCGAGATGGCCCCACCTCCATTTTGACCGGTAATCTACGTGTACGGGAAAAAATTGGTTCGTTGTTTGTTCTGAACAAATTCGATTGAGTGGCCTTCCCAGAGAACACAGCTATATTTTTTTCTCCCAATTTTTTTTTCTGGTTCCCTCGAAACGCGTTTCATTGAATACCGAATACTTAATATTCTGGTACATTGTTAATTGGAGCTATTGATCATAAGGAATTGGTTTTGGGAAAAAATTCCAGCGGACACGGGAACAAAGTTAAACAAATACTGGATGTAGAATTCAAATCTCACCTCCCACCCTTCTATCGCGGTTATTTCATTATTTTTTCCCCCACGACGAAATGAATGAATGTATAAAAGAACACAAAAGCCCGCTTGTCCAACCAAACTCAAATCAACAATTCAAAAATGAGAAAAAAAAAAAAAAAGAATAAGTAGAAGAAAAGTTCTATAGAATAAAAATTATAATGAAAAAGGACTCAATAGAAATTCATTTTTATACATTCCAAAGAAATATTTGAGAAAAAATTGGGATAAAAAGTAAAATATTGTCTAAAGCAATTTTAACATATTTTACATTTCAAATATATTATTTTAGAAATGGCAAAATATGAATGTTGTTACAAGGTGCATTATATTTTAGGAAATACTCGTTTTGTGGGTCTTAGCCACATTTTCCAAGGCTTTTGACTCAATATTAATAAATAAATCACAACATTTTCAAAGACTAGATAAATTATATAAAACATTATTAATTAAAGTTACAAACTAAATATATTTTCCTTAGTTCTGACAAGTCCTTATAGAATTCCTTTAGACATTTAAAATTTTAAAATGTCTGATTTGCAGGAACTGTATTATCTTAGTATAGCAATAGCGATTTTTTTATTATATTTTATTCTATATCATCTAGAGCTGTATATTTATGCACATAGTTACAATGTATGGGCTCCCATCAAATTGTAATACAGTCAGTTACGACCTGCTTGTAAGCAGGTAATGGCTTCTCCGCTGACCAATATAATACCGCTTTAGTAGCATTATAAAAATTAAAATACAATATTTACTTAGTTTAATTTAAAAGTCCGGGTCATATCAGGTTTCGTGAGTATTATTTGTGAAAATGGCTTCCCTAACTTTCTTAACAATCTTGAGCCCGGGTGAAAATAATGTTTGACAGGCTGAAATTACTTTCCAAACAAAAAACCCATTAGTTAAGGAGCCCCTTCCACATTTTATTGAATGCTCAAGTCAAGAACTTCTTGAAGTCATTTTTAATATCTTCAATGACTTTCAGTTTTATATTTCAGTCTAATCAGTTATTTCACAAAAATAGTTCAGAATTTTACACTTCAAGCAGAAAGTAAAGCATGCTACACACGGCCAGGCAGGCCTGTCAATTAGGCCTGAACAGTCTGCCTGAAAGCCGGTCACCTGAAAGTGTGTATATATTCCGGCCGGTCTGTCAGTTAAGACCGTTCAGGCGGGCAGAATATATACAAGTTCAGGCGGACTGTTCAGGTCTAACTGACACGCCTGCCTGAATCGTGTTTAGCCTGCTAAGGAATGCTCTTCTTATAACTTGTCTAAATATAGGTGCACTGCAGTTGATAATCACATACAGGTGAGTATAGCCAGTGAAACCACATTCTCGTGTACAGAATGGCTGAATTTCTGTAGCGCAATCAAGATTTCTATTTTTGTTGTCATTGGGGATCAGAATTGGGATCCCAGGGTACCTTAGGCAATCAGGACCTGGGCAGACGTACATCAGACACGATTGAATTTACAATTTAGACAATGTACCTCAAATGAGGCGTAGACAGTCAAAACAGAACATATCCAAACTATAAGACTTTTCAGACACAAAAAACGTCTAAGCTAGTATAATTTCTTAGGGAATTTAATATTTACGAGGTCACACATTCATTTCCGTGTGTTTAATGAGATGTAATGACCCCCCCCCCCCCAAAAAAAAAGAAGAAGTAATTGCTGAGCGAAAAAAAAAGTTTTAAAAAAAAAAATATTTTTATAAATAAGTGTATTTAACCCCTTTTGAAAGTCATTGCCTCTATACTATTTGTCAGATCTATTCTATATGGCCAGTGTATTCATTTTGGGATGTGCCATATGGTCATTAGACAGCGATGTAAAAGATTTTCGTCAAGAACGTTTTGTGACAACTTTTTTGGGTTTTTTTGTTTATTTTACTACATTAATCGCGTGGTCAATTCTAAATATTTGTGGGAAAAGTGAAAATTTTCCTTTCTGCTGATTTTCGAAACTTAGTAGATAATTATAGTGTGTAGGCTCAATAATGATCTGAAGATATTTTTACAATTTTCCTTCATTGATGTAACCTGATAGAATGCGCTTTTCCCAAATTTTCCCTAAATAGCCGTTAGGTGAAGAAGATACCCTAACCTACTTGAGGACGCCATTGAGTTCCCATCATAACGAAATTAGACGAGGCAATTTCCACTGCTGTTGATTTTATATGAATAATTATAGTTTATTTAAAAAGGTAGGTAATTCACTAAAGAATATAAATTTGTAATTAAGGCATGTTAAATTTGAAAATATTTCATTTATTATGAGGCTATGATATTTTTAACTTCTTCGCAAATAAGAGAGTACCCTAAAAAATAACCTTTTAACAAGCTAAAAAATAATGTTCCTGTGGGCAGTGTCAGTAATTGAAACACTTTATCCTAACCTCCAAGCGGTCAACTGACTTATGTTCCCCATATTCTTTAAATTAATTTTATATGAATAACGTGAGCTAAGTTAAGAAAAAATATATTTTTTGAGGAGAATGGAATAAATGAATATATAAATGTCGGAACACCGCTGTTAACGATATCAAAATAAATGTGTCCGAAGGGGTAGTTTCACTGATAAGAACAAGTAATCCTAACCTCCTAGCGGTCAGCTGACTTATGTTCGCCATATTTCTTCCATTTTGGCGCCAAAATTAACTTCTCTACTGCTGTTGACTTTAAGTAAATAATTAGAGCTGCGCTCTTTTTAAGAATTTGCACAAAAAATTATTTGAAATAAAAATGGAATAGATAAATTCATAAATGCGGGCAGAGCTACGTTAAACAATACATTTCCGTTTATAACCAGAACAATTGTAACCATTACATACTTTCCCTGACAGACATACCACATCGTGCATTACTCATCCACCAGGCTGAAAATATTATGTTGTAATCCTATAGGTTTAGTAGCGGCGTGTGTGGATCGTACCTCGTGACACTTTGAAATATACCGGTGTAATTTCGAAGGGTTGTCCCCGGCCCGAGGGGGGGGATGGAAGTATGAATTTGTGCTCTCGGGCTTAAATTCGATTTATAATATCGCTGGATGGGTCGTTTCTAATTCCAGTCCGGCTTTAAATCACTTCACAACTACGGACGGATTTCAGTCCAGGAATTTTACTCTAATGAAAATGATTCTTCAATTTTACATGGAGTTAAAAGCATTTTTTTTATTTTTTGTTCTAATATTTTGATATATTATTAGGTAATGCTAAACATTATTGAGAATAGCAAGTAGATAATGATCTGAAAATTATACATCTTTCGAAAAAAGAGGACTGAAGCTTGAACAAATACTTGCCTTTTACTTGAAAATATGGAAAAATTAAAGAATCTACTTTCTTCTTACAGAGATTATGATTAAATTTATTATCTCAAATAAAATTGAGACAGCGTTAATGGAGAAATATTAATAATTTCACCTGATATATGCGTTATAACGTTTATGGCTGATTAATCAATTTCTATGGGTTGGGCTTTTAGCGTGGTTCCTCCCTCCCTCTTTAAGGAGGAAACCCGCTTATGAGGTTGACCTCATGAGGCAATCCGGAATTGCGGACTAGAAAACTTCCCGTTTCATAATTGTATATACATTTGTCTGTTCGATCTCTCAGAGGCTCCAAAAGTGTCCTATTTTGACGAAATTTGGTACACAATTTGAAAGGTCAGTTCGTTAACCAGCGGAATCCGTCTACAGGAACATGGTTTTTAGAGTAAAATTTGCACGAAAAAAACAAAAAACAAAACAAAACATAACGCTTACGTTTTCGAGTATAATACGCTTTCAGGTACAACTTTTATAGGTGTACTTATTTAGAATAACGAACGAACCCATTTTTAAACCCGATATCTTTAATCGTTTACGAGAAACGTTTATACAACTAGTTTTCCCAGGGAATTTTCATTTTGGGTGTTCAGAAACGATTGATTCAGTTGAAACTTAATACACATGTTTGATGTTTATATAATATAAAATATTTCAATTTTGGTTGCGTTTGGAGTTAGTATTAGAAAAAAAATTATTAACAGAAATGAAAAGTTTTTGGTTATTCGTACATTTTTTAAAATATCTTGAAAACGGTTGAGAAACCTTCGTATGTGGAAGATGTCCATTAGGAAGTATACTAGATACTCTACAAAAAGGTTCTTAAATAGTTTTCGATGGGGCAATGTCAATCAGAGAAATAAGTGCCTTAATTTTCAAAATTATTAGTTTTATTCTTTTGGACGGGGTTTCGTCTCTGTATAACCCACTTTTTAATTGATTCTTATTTTTTTATTTAGCAGGAAATGCAAGTTTTTAATTTGAAGTTATAACTGTTGGTTTGCTGTTGAATTTGCGTGCACAGTTATTGAAGGGCGGAATTATTCTTTTTTTCGGGGTATGCTTCGGAATGAAATATAATTTTGAAAAAATTCTTACTGTCGAATAAGGTTTCTATCATTTGTAGAAAAGCTTGCCCCCGATGGGCGTTAGTAATTGGGCCGATCGGGTGATAACGCAATATAACAGATGTCTTTAACGATATTAATGCCATTTGAGGAAATTTGGTTATCGGACCCTCTGGGAATTCCCTATTCTTTGCCCATCTCATAATTCACTTTACAATTTCTCTTTTTCCCCCTTTTTTTGTGCCGACTTTGCCAAGTACTAAATGTCAACTTGTATGGATCTTACTTCTTATTCAGGCCAACTATTAGTTGTAACGCGGTTAGGTTTTAGATTAAAATTTCTTGAACTTTTAGAGCTCTTGTTATGTTTAAAACTTATCTGAAATCTTTGAAATAATTCTGATAACAAAAAAATGTGGAAGAATGTAAGATATGATTAATCTAAGCCAATAATAGCAGTTACAGCCTATCCTTCGCCCATCGGAATTTTTGATGCAATGCAGGTGCGGCTTCCATTAAATAAGTCATGGCAATATGATGTCATGATGGACAAATATCTCCTGTATTATTCAGTGGCGTAACTCAATACAATCGTGACTTGTGAAATTAGTCATTTTCTCCTAGTATTCATCATTTCATTCTTAAAAAAGATTTAGCTGAAGATGAAATGAGATTTGTAAAAAAACAAACAAAAAAAATCTTAATTTTATAAAAATAACGATCCGGTAATTTTCCCAACTTGCCCTCAAATGAGAAAATTCCCTACAACAAGTGGGACTCGAACCCCATCTCTCGCCTGAGTCCAAAGGGTAACCTCAAAATCATAACATTATGAAACCTTATTTTCATAGGAAATTATCTGTGCGGAATCACTAATCTGAAGCGAAATACTTACATTTCAAGAGGCCACCTTTCTTTTAAATTTTTGGAAATATTCATCAAAGAAGATTGTAAAAAACGCTCTAGGAAGGCTGTCACATCTCAATTTTCTTGAGGGAAGCTAGCGGGAAAGTCAACTATTTCAGTTGGTTGTTCAGATCAAACTGAAATATGTTAACCTTGTGTCGCAATATTGTTAAATATTAATTAATATTTGGATCTAAAGCTAGTTTTTTTAGAGACTATGACGCTGTCTTACATCAGCTGATATATATGTTTGTAGGTCAAACAAAATTTCCCTGAAAAAAATATTTTTAGTATAAATGAGGTAGAAATATTTTGAAAAAAAATGAACTCAATAAAAATACGAGCGAAATGTTGAGGCGGAGTATAAATTGATTCGGCTGATTTTACTGATAAGTATTTTAAAGGCTTTCCTAAGAAGTCATAATATTTGAGAGGTGAATGTAAAGCTCTAGGCTAACGATACAACGAGACAATAAACTATCTTTAAAAGTTAAAATCTAAACTGAAATCGCTCGGGGGCATTCCGAACCATAATTCACAAAGTATTAAGCTATTCCTCTAAGTCTTTTACAATATATCTTTAAGCAAGATCCATTACAAAGTGATTCAATCTGAAAACAGAAACATAAATAGCATATAATATTGGGGAAGATTAACCCCCCTGTAGTACGCCAGGTTGACCCCTCGCGGGTTGCCGCACCCACAGGCAGTCTATCGGCGATGTAGATATGCTCGTACATTGAAGGTTTTCATGGCGCCCAACCGTGGTGTAATTGTCCACATCTCTACCTATCTGAAATTTACAATGTCCAACCGGAGCCGTAAAACAGATACACGCCCTCACTCTCGCACTCTCACACATCCCTAGCCCTCTCGCTTTCCAGTTCGACTATAATTCTGATTATCTAATCTGCATTCTAATAACCAGCCATGGAGCCCAATCCTCTTTATTACCAAAGCCATAGCACCGAAAGGCAAACTGATCCTAACGAATCATGCGCTTTTTATCTATAATTATAACATGCGCCAGAAGGACAGGCAGGAAATCTATGACTCCCCACTCGCCTATTAGTTCATTATTGATTTAATTTCAGAATAAATCTCAACTTTTCAGTCCTTAAAACATAAATCATTCATTTAGGTCGGTCATAAAACAGAACCAATCCACCCAGGAGGCAACCACATCTAGTAACATCTAGCCAGTTTTAAATCATTATCAATCAGGATGACAATATTGTAAGCGTATAACATCAAACATGCTGCTACTGGTCGGAGCATAAGAGAGCTTGGTTAGGCCGTTTTCAACGTCATCTGTGCGTCCTTCTGGCGGTAATTCAGGATGAAGTTAGGAGGCCTCGTGCATATTGTAACATATATATCATATTACCAGATATATTCATATGCATGATCTAATAAACAATGAAAAAAATCGATAAATGTGGCAAAACACTTTTTTTTTCTTTTATTTTTTTAAACGCAATCATTAGTTAGGTTATTTCAATAATATTTATTAAAATATACAATTATGAGATGATGATCCAAGTGTGTATTCAATGTGGCCGAAGGTTAGATTACATAACCTACACAACTTTCTTCAGTATTTCTATATTTTGCTTTATACGTTTTCTTATATCTTCTCATTTTTTTTTTACACCTCTTCAGGAGCCCTTAAAATAATGAAACATTACAGAAAATATCTTCGAAACCTTCCGTAGACGCGATTGGACTGATAAGAGTAATCATGGCTACTGTAGATCAGCTGTTTAAAATCGATCGTTTAGTAGTATAAATGTCAATTTTGCAATGACAACGACTTCCTTTGAAAAATCGACATTTTCTCTATATAGATCGATTTTAAACAACTGATCTGCAGTAGCCATGGTTAATCTTGTCAGTCCAGACCTGGCCCTGTCTACGGAAGGTTCACAAAGGTAGAGGATATAATGTTTTATTATTTTAATTGCTCCTGAAGAGACATAAAAAAAAAAGACGAGAGCCAAAAAAAGGAATAGCAAAAAATGTTGCGTATTTCATGATATATAAAACATTGAATACAAAATATACTTATGATGATTAGATAGTTAGCCGTCGAGGTGATAAGTAGATCACCTCGAGATAATTAGATTGTGATAAGTAGATTTTGTTTTAAAAAATCTATATTTCGGACGTTTCGGCTACTCATTGGTAGCCTTCGTCAGCAATGGAAATGCCGAGCGGCATAGGAAGACCAAGGTTGGCAATTAAGTAACCATTGTGAAAGTGTCTAAGTCTAAATCATATTGAGGTTTATTTAGCCGAATCCCAACCATTCCATCTTTACTTAAAATATTCTTACTATCCCATATATTGTTGTTACATATTTTACAGAATGCGAAACGCATCAGAGGCCAGCATTTTAAGATTCTTAATTTGTCATTACTATTTTACGAAAGTTTCTTGTAGTCCTAGTTTTCAGTGACATTCCACGAATAGAAAACAAATTAACAATTTGGAAAAAAAGGAAAATTATTATTGAATACTGTCTCACCCCTGCTATTTAGTCTAATTAAGCACAATTGGAAAATTATTTTACTATTTATTCAGTGCATTGATCAATATCGCGTCGGACGCATCAATTTTCATCATTAGCATTAAATAAATGATATAAGAATCGATAATGCTTCCATTCAATGCGGCTTACTTCTTCATAATTTTGTAACACTCATCTAATATTTTAGCTGTGGGTGACATAAACAGTAATTGTGGTACATCTTCAATAAATAATTTAAACATATTGATGTTTCCTCGTTTAATATGCGTAACGAAAAACAAAAATGGCCTTTTCGAAGAAAACAATAAGCAGTCAGTTTGTAATTATTATGAAAATTTTGTGGTCCAAAGTCGTTTGTGATTTATGACAGAGGTAAGATTTGTTCCTTGTAAGAATATATTATAAGTAACACAAAATGTTTAAGACACCTTGTAAAAAGGGAAAGTGCAACCAGTGTGCAAATAGTTGGGGCACATACAACAATCTAACTGCCAGTTTCATGAATTTAAATACATAAAACTGAACTTAAAGCAGTTGTCAAAATAAAAACTCATTTTGGTTATAAAATGAAGTTTTATTAATTAATATTAATGAACCTAAACTACTTCCACGCTGTATTCTGATATTTATTAAATCTGAACCCTTATTATAATATAGTAAAAATTGTTATTTTTGTCGACGTTCCGGCTTGAAATTCAAGT
The DNA here is from genome assembly GCA_946811695.1 of Gonocerus acuteangulatus. Classification (NCBI taxonomy): domain Eukaryota; kingdom Metazoa; phylum Arthropoda; class Insecta; order Hemiptera; family Coreidae; genus Gonocerus; species Gonocerus acuteangulatus. The sequence goes on along the minus strand of OX328127.1, from coordinate 70,704,045 downwards.
CTTCGTCACGGCTGTAAACTTAAAATAACAAAAAACTAGGTACTGAATGATATAGTTTCAAATATCTATCCATCTGACTTCCATTTAATCTTTAAATGTAACAAAGATTTTCCATCTGTATTTATGGTAAAAGAAGATTTTTCTTTATCCATGTATAATGTTTTACCATTATTTCTTCAGTATATAAATTACTATCAACTACGACGATGAAGACTTGAATTTCAAGCCGAAACTTCGACAAAAATAAAACACATTTTCTTATAAAAAGTGTAGTTGTATTAAAGTACCACACAACCTAACCACGACAATAATTACATTCGCAATCTATACGTTCAAAGACATCCTCCCAGTGAAATATTTTTATTTTTGAATAAGTACTTACTTAAAGCAACTGTCGTGCATCAAGTTAAACTTAGAATCTTTTGATATCTCGTAGAATTTTCTACATATAATTTTAATATAATTAGAAAATTTCATAATGGACAATTTTTTTTATATCCATAGCCTCATATCCATTAGGATAGGAAACATTGTTGTCATGAATATTCACTTTAAAAAATAAAGAAAGAATTAAAATAAGCATAAAGATTAAAAGAAAGCTACAAAGATAAATATCATAGAAGTCATACTAGTACAAAAAACAATATATCAAAAAATTAAAATCTAAGCTCTAAACAAGAGTGGGACTAATAACCTGACTTTAATGCGACTTCTTTCCTTTTTGATGCATAATTCAACAAGTAAACGAATGCAGGAACTAAAGAAGTCCCCAAGAAGGGGGGAGAAAAAAATTGTAATTATTCTTCTTGATTCGACACAAAGCGGTAAATAAACTAAAAGACGGAAACCCGCTGGGCGGTAGGCGCCTTTAAATATGGACAAGTAGATTTTTCTTTCATATGCTCCGTTCCTTTTCTAGTTTTTTTTTTTTTCTCGAGACGAAGGGTTCTAGAATTACAATATAGTATTAATAAGCTCCATTAATTATACTCGAGAGGGTTGAAAATGAGACAGTCGATGGATATTATTTTTAATTAGGCCCATGATTATAGTTTGGAAGGTTTTTGGTGCAATTAAAATGGACTTTATACTGTATGAGTTTGTGGTAGGTCATTGACCATGGAGAAAATTAAAATCTTATATTGTATAAATAATCATGATTTTTTCAATACAGAAGCAAATTTTGACAAAATCTCAACGATTTTTCAACGTAGTATTTTATATATATATATACATATATATATATATATATATATATATATAATTAAAGGATAATCTAAATTTAATACAAATTTGTCCGCCTGCCTCATAAAAGACATTCTGAAATACAGAGTCTACATCTTATAATATAAATTATTTAGGGACATATAGGTATAATATATACCTATAATATAATATACTATATTTTTGTTATTACATTTGTTCAAAAAGGACCTGCTTTTAAACATAAAATGTAATTATTTATCATAATTATCAATTAAGAAAACTAATTGAAATTATATAAGTATTATTTTGGCAGCCTGCTTTAAAATACAATAAATTAACAAAGCAGAAATAAAAAATGCAGGGAGCTTTCATGTTTTGCCGGCAAGATTTGATATATATGCGTAATAAGTCAATTAATTTGAAAATCTTTTTATGACATTATTTATTTTCTTAACGCATTTCTGGCGCATTGGCTTCTTTTCAAAAGTAATATTTACGTTATTATATACATGATGTAAGTATAGAAAATTATGTAATTTAATATAATGTAATAATGTATAAACGATATAAATATATAGACAATAATGTAATATAATATAATGTAATGATATATACACAATGTTAACATGTAGAAAATAATGTAATATATATATATATATATATATATATATATATATATATATATATATATATATATATATATATAATTAAAGGATAATCTAAATTTAATACAAATTTGTCCGCCTGCCTCATAAAAGACATTCTGAAATACAGAGTCAACATCTTATAATATAAATTATGTAGGGACATATAGGTATAATATATACCTATAATATAATATACTATATTTTTGTTATTACATTTGTTCAAAAAGGACCTGCTTTTAAACATAAAATGTAATTATTTATCATAATTATCAATTAAGAAAACTAATTGAAATTATATAAGTATTATTTTGGCAGCCTGCTTTAAAATACAATAAATTAACAAAGCAGAAATAAAAAATGCAGGGAGCTTTCATGTTTTGCCGGCAAGATTTGATATATATGCGTAATAAGTCAATTAATTTGAAAATCTTTTTATGACATTATTTATTTTCTTAACGCATTTCTGGCGCATTGGCTTCTTTTCAAAAGTAATATTTACGTTATTATATACATGATGTAAGTATAGAAAATTATGTAATTTAATATAATGTAATAATGTATAAACGATATAAATATATAGACAATAATGTAATATAATATAATGTAATGATATATACACAATGTTAACATGTAGAAAATAATGTAATATATATATATATATATATATATATATATATATATATATATATATATATATATATATATATATATATATATATAATTAAAGGATAATCTAAATTTAATACAAATTTGTCCGCCTGCCTCATAAAAGACATTCTGAAATACAGAGTCAACATCTTATAATATAAATTATGTAGGGACATATAGGTATAATATATACCTATAATATAATATACTATATTTTTGTTATTACATTTGTTCAAAAAGGACCTGCTTTTAAACATAAAATGTAATTATTTATCATAAGTATCAATTAAGAAAACCAATTGAAATTATATAAGTATTATTTTGGCAGCCTGCTTTAAAATACAATAAATTAACAAAGCAGAAATAAAAAATGCAGGGAGCTTTCATGTTTTGCCGGCAAGATTTGATATATATGCGTAATAAGTCAATTAATTTGAAAATCTTTTTATGACATTATTTATTTTCTTAACGCACTTCTGGCGCATTGGCTTCTTTTCAAAAGTAATATTTACGTTATTATATACATGATGTAAGTATAGAAAATTATGTAATTTAATATAATGTAATAATGTATAAACGATATAAATATATAGACAATAATGTAATATAATATAATGTAATGATATATAGACAATGTTAACATGTAGAAAATAATGTAATATATATATATATATATATATATATATATATATATATATATATATATATATATAAAATGTAAGGTGTACATCGCTATAAAGCGTTAACACAAAAATAAAAAAAAAAAAAAAAAAAAAAAGAGTATATCTGAAATTAAAAATATAGTCTGGAATTAATATTTTAAATTATCAAATACTGATGATGTCTTATGATGTATGGCCATTGTAACACAGTTTACTAACATTTAATCACTCCATGCGGTTCGGCATTGATGTAAAGAACTTATTTTAACAACAAACTTCGTTTAGAGATGTATGTGTATGATCACCATTATAATATAGTACAGTGGAACATGGATAATTCGAAATAGTCTTTAATTCGAATATTTCTCTCGGTCCCTAGAATTTAGGGCATAAGCAATGTAAAAAAATCGTGGTTAATTCGAATAGAATTTTGGATAATTCGATTTTTTTACGAGTCTGTACCTTCAATGGGAAGTGGACAGGGATCATAAATCTTGTGAAAATATTCTCACCTCGGATAAGAAGGATAGTAAGATACGGATGTAGGGGTTCCGGGACAAGAAGCGCGGCGGTCTCATAGTCTAGCTCTTGGACTCTAGGAGTTCTGCAAAGTGGTGGGTCGCGCTTCCTCCCTTCCAGGGGTTGTTATAGTTCCATCCTGTCGTTTTATCCGAGAATTCCCTCCCACCATCCCTCCCATCTTCATTTCTTATTCAGTTATAAATCAGTCAGTGCCTAGATCTGTTGTATTGTTTGTGCCTTGAATTTCTGCTGTACAGTGCAGTTCAGTGAGTTGTTGATTTTAGATGTCGAAGCCTAGAAGTTATAAAACTTTAACATTGTCAGAGAAAAAAACTGCGATTAAAGAAGTTGAAAACATCTGAAATTGCCAAGGACTTTGGAATTCCTCCTAACACTTTACCAATTTACCTGAAAAATAAATAAAAAAATCTTGCCCACGAAAATGGTTTTTTTTTAAAAAAAAAAATAGAGTTTTATTTTTACTTTGTTGATAAATTATTTATTACTTATTTACGTAATCATCAACTCATGAAATGTTTGTTTTTCTTTAAATAAAATGTATTATATTTTTTTAAAATTAAAAAATGTGAAAATATGAATGTCGATTTTTTAGCCGTTTATTTTGAAAAACGATAATTCGAACTTTTTTATCGGTCCCTAGGTGTTCGAATTATCCAAGTTCTACTGTACTATTTTGTATAGATGTATTTGTTTATAAGGCATTGATTTAAAATATTTGGGAACCATTTAAAGGATTAATTAAGAAAACGAATTGTAATTAAATAAGTATTATTTTGGCAGCCTTCTTTGAAGTACATTAAATTAACAATGCAGGAATAAAAAATGCAGAGGCCTTTCATCTTTTGCCGGCAAGATTTTATTTTTAGCCATCAATAGGCAGGCCACTTTGATAGGGACTAATGTCAATACATCGACGTATTCTGACTAAACTAAAAAATTAAATCTAAACTATTTAAGATTTCATGAAGCCGTTGTCATGAGCGTCTACGAGTTTGTGAATTATTAACAAAGTCCAGGGACGGAGTTAAGGATAACCAGCATTGAATTTGTTCAATTGATTTTTAGTTAGGAACTGTCATGAAACATAAATTAAATAGCTTTATTAAATATTAACGCCCCCTATCGAGAGGGTGGTTAGAAGCGGCCGCGCTTTTTAAAATGCCCGACCACCCTTGTTAAAAATTCATCCGCCATCGGTCCTAGTGAAAGAGCCTAGGAGAACGGTGTAGGAATTAGTCATCGGTGAGCTATTGCCCTTCACCACACAGAGGTGTCTGAATCACTTTTTTCCCAAAGGGTTGTGTGTCTTCATCGACCCCAAAGGGAAAGGGTTTATTTTGATGCCCAAATTGTTGAAATTTGTCTTAAGAAACTGTTTCGGTCTTATGCGGTCGGTCCTTACAAGAAATTTCAATGGTTTAGAAACAATAGATCACGAAAAAAACGATTGGTGGCATTATAAATACTATTTAGATAATGCGATTAATTTTATTTATTTTTTATTGTATTTTATTTTTATTATTATTATTTTTTTGTGTGTGCTTTAAAAATAAAAATTTGTTTTATTTTTATTATTAAACATTTATTTATTTTTAATTTATTTATTTATTTTTCTGTTTTATTTATTTATTTTTTTTATTTTTTTTTTGAGATGAGAAAATTTCTGCCGGAGGTGGGGATCGAACCCACCATCTCCCGCTTATGAATCCAAGGCGCTAACCATTAGACCACGGGAGACCCCGTTTTATTTAATTATTTAACTTTTTTATTCCATTATTAATTTATTTTTTATTATTATTTTATCGTTTTTTATTTTGTTGTCTCTCTATATATTGTATTTAGTTAAGTTACTTTTATTTAATTATTTTATATTTTCATATAATTTCAGAAAATTTGACAACAGGTTTTTAACATATCTATATTGTATTGCTGGAGGCCTGGAAAAGTTATTAACGATAACCCTTAACTCCGGAATTTTGCTTGGAAAATAACCTATGTTGGAGGTGCCGTGTTTAGTAAAATACCCTTTTATCGAATTGGACTATATAACTCGGTGGTTAATTTCACTAATTCTTTATGGTCAGGAGGTCAGGTTACCATCCTTTTCTATCCATTTTTTTTTTTTACCGCACACCGACTTCTGGGCCACTTGCAGGCATAACACAATACTATTGAAAAGTTTGTAATTTAGTATTTCCCACAGTTAAAAAGAAACGTCGATGGTTTATAACCTAAAACCGGTCATACAAATTTTGGAAATATCATATATTTTGCAATTATCATAATTCTTTCTACATATAATGATTAGGCTATTTTTGTTTATATACCTTTCATTATCAATATATTAAGTTGCATTTTAATTAGTAATTTGTCTTCATCGATTGTCGATATGTCTAGTTTCTCCTAACCGTATATGAGCAACAATAAAATCCATTTATGACACATTTGCTTTTCTTTTCTAAAAAATAGCATTTAATATTGGTTGATGGAATATAGTATTAATAGCATGTTTCAAAACAGTAGTGTTTAACTTATGTATTTGCTTTAAAAACGTTATTGAACATTTTTATTCGTAAATTGGTGTTATTAGTTATAAACGAAGTACATGCTTTTTTTTTTTTAAATTTTTCATTCTCTGAAATACGATTTGTCTAAAGCAACTTTGGTATATTTAATATTAATATACGTGATAATGACTCATTTTATATGATAAAATTGCGTATGAAGCACTGATGCCTACTTCTCACAAGCAAAAGGAAATGTTTCTCGAATGAATATACGATTCAGTTATTATATAAGTAGAATTTATTGAATAATGAGTAGGATTATAACATAAGCCATATAAAAAATTAACATATCATTAGCACTTTAAAAAAAAAAAAAATATTTATCTCAGTACATACACCTAAAATGACAGTAAGTAACTCACTTGAGGTAGAATGTTGAAATTTCTTGACTGTGAAGACCAAATAGCTTCCTGAAAGTGAAAATTATACCGATTTAGTTGAAGAAATGTTGCAACCGAAATATTTTATGCTTTAGTCAAGCCGCCAACTGCATTCAAAGAAGCGAATATTCCAAGCCAAGGGATTGGTTAGCAATGTTAAGAAGTGTTAGTTTTTTGGAAGCGGACTGCGCATGTTAGTTTATTAAATACTAGCAAGTTTTATTAGTTTTCATGCATATTTATAATACGATTTTACAAAATAAATTGTATTAGTAAAGGTCAAATTAATGAATTTCTTTGTCAGTGATTTGGTGTATATATATATTTTTAAACAATTATGCTTTGTAAAAAATTCCTTCTTGTCAAATACTATTCCTACCAAATAATCATTCTATAAGATATTGTTTATCTCGGCGAATTAACAAACCCTGTTATCATTATTTATAAGACATTGATGGTCATTATAGTTTCTAAAAGTACATTTTTATATTATAAGATTCTGACTTTGTTTTTATTAACTACTTTCAAAGTGGTGTAAGGTAATATATACATTTAATCACTTCCAGTTCTTATATTTTCATTATTTTGTGTTCTACATGGATTTTATGTTACAGGCGCCCGGACGTCTTATGGCCAGAGCCTGGACGTGTCCCTATCTGCCGAATGTCTTCCTTAGTTAAGGCTAAAATTATGTTTATAATTAAGTTTTTTCTGAAAAGGCTTCTATAGACGAGAAACACGTAGTTTCAGCTTAAATTGCAAGCCTTCATCAGTGGACCTTGGTGTACGAGAAGACCAAGAACAGATGTTTTTGAGAAGGTATAAACCGCTTTGCTTTATATTGGCTACTTTTGTTTTTATTATTATTTTTTTTTTAATTTATTTTCCGGCACACCGATATCCAGGCCATTGGCACTGGGCTATTTATAGGTTGCCACCCATCCGAAACATACATTGTAGAGCAGGGAATCTTCTCAACGAGCCCTGGAATGAGAAAAAAAAGTCCCTGCTTCTTAAGAACCCAGGACGTTAGCCAAAAGACTCTTTTGGCTATTATCATCAATTATTCATAGTGAAATTTGTAAGTATCTTTGAATTGTTTTATCCCGTATTTACACAAAGTAATAAATAATCATTATATTTATTTCAAAATTAACATTTTGGCAAAAGTTACACATTATAGTTATGAAGGAAGTAAAATTCTTCCATAATACATTATTTGACACTAAATGGAAGCCGATCAGTATAAGGTTTTTATCGACCCCCCCCCCCCTCCCGACAGAAGATTATACGAAAGAAACGTAATCTGTGCTCGAGCAGTAAATGTTCGATTCACGTAAATAAGTTATTAATTCCTTCTGAGGAGTTATACACACATCTGCGCAAGAGTAAGCATTTAAAAGATTCAAACATTCGATTCAAGAGTTCTTCTTCAGAATTTATTCAGGGCACCTTAAATAAGGCAAAGGGTTTTCTACTTATTAAACGAGAACTTCAGCTGGAGACCGGCGTTTATGGATTGGTGAATTCTGGGAAAGACGGCTTATTAAATAGTGTTGTTTTGATTGATTATTTACCCACGTTTGGACGATAATCGGTTAAGCCAAAAGTGAAATTATTGTGTGAAGTTTGGTTTTTCTATTTTTGCTCCGATTCTATAGCGATAAGACCTAACATTTAACGAAGAACTGTCATAAAAAACGATCATGATCTTCCGAAATCCATCTAGGAACCACACCCTCAAAAGTGGGGCGAATGGAATAACTATCGCCTTCCCGATAGTCTGTGATAGTTAAATATTCAGCCACCAATAGCAGTGTTAAGAGAAGGCGTACTACAGGGTGGCAAACTTGGCCCGCTTCTGTTATAAATAAACGATGGAGCAAAAGCTATTCAAATTATTAAGTCCCATGAAGGGGCGTTCTCTTACGGGCATTTTATTTGCCCTGCGCATTCTTTACACGGAATTACTACATCAAATATACACGGCCCTAAATAGAGCTTTTAACAATCAAAGATAAACTACGTCCATTTTGTTGAATCGGGGAAACAAATAGAATCAGAGCAATCTTAAATTTACAAGTGAATAATTTGCTCAATTTTCCCTTTCACTATAATCAAAAATAATTTACTTAACTATCCAAAATACCAATACATTTTTAAACAACTAAAAGGCGAAAATATTCATGAAATTGAAAAATGAAGTTGTAGGTATCATGCGTTCTTAACTTATAGTTGTACAGGACCTATGTAAATTACCAATCTGAAAAATAATAACATTATGTCAGGTAGGTAAATTAATATTTATAACTTTACATAAGCTAGGGATTTCTGGTACCAAGAAAACATAATTTGTATCCTAATAAGGAATGTATCAAAACTCCATTATAATAGAAATTATATTTCAGTTATTGTTACATTAAATAATTAATTTTACTACCAAAAATATGGACGAACGGAGGATAAAATAAAACAGAATGTTAGAAAAGGGAAAACAAAAGAAATTCAAACAGTTAGCCGTCGTGGTGATACAAAGTCAAATAGGTAGCAACAAGATTTTCGGAAAAAATTAAAATTGGACGTTTCGCCATAATTTTGGCAGTATTCTTTAGCAATAAATGCCAGGGAGTGGAGAAATACCAAAAGCTCCAGTTAGGTGACCAATGTTCTTATCATGGTCTTCTTACATTTACTTCATGGTCGTCAAACTGCTACCTTAGGTCATTCTGCACTTCCTGGCATGCCGAAACATTCAATAATAGATATCTTTGCCATGATCTGGTTATTCTTTTTATCCGAAACTCAACTATTACTTTGACTTCGTGATAAAATAAGAGACATTTTGATCGTTTAAACAAGATGACTTAAAGTTGCTATTGCACTCACAAGTTACAGTACATAGAAACATTAATTGTAAATAGAATAATATTGTAAAATGTATAAAGTTATTTTATTATATTTTCTGCGTTTCCTGGATAAGTCATTATCTAATCGGCGAGAAATATTTGACTGTAAAGCTGTTTTATTTCTTTGCCGAAGACGCTTAGATTTTGAGTGATGAATAAAGTTATTTTATTATATTTTCTGCGTTTCCTGTATAAGTCATTATCTAATCGGCGAGAAATATTTGACTGTAAAGTTGTTTTATTTCTTTGCCGAAGACGCTTAGATTTTGAGTGATGAATAAAGTTATTTCATTATATTTTCTGCGTTTCCTGTATAAGTCATTATCTAATCGGCGAGAAATATTTGACTGTAAAGTTGTTTTATTTCTTTGCCGAAGACGCTTAGATTTTGAGTGATGTATAAAGTTATTTTATTATATTTTCTGCGTTTCCTGGATAAGTCATTATCTAATCGGCGAGAAATATTTGACTGTAAAGCTGTATTATTTCTTTGCCGAAGACGCTTAGATTTTGAGTGATGAATAAAGTTATTTCATTATATTTTCTGCGTTTCCTGTATAAGTCATTATCTAATCGGCGAGAAATATTTGACTGTAAAGTTGTTTTATTTCTTTGCCGAAGACGCTTAGATTTTGAGTGATGTATAAAGTTATTTTATTATATTTTCTGCGTTTCCTGGATAAGTCATTATCTAATCGGCGAGAAATATTTGACTGTAAAGCTGTTTTATTTCTTTGCCGAAGACGCTTAGATTTTGAGTGATGAATAAATTGTCCTTGCGTGCTTCTTTCTGAATTTTTCTCTACATTTTTTTAATTTATTTATTCAATTCGAGAGTTTCACAACAAGGGCGATCTGCTCTATTGAATAACAAACAAAAAGTGAGAACAAATAATAATAATGAAATAAGAATATTTTTTTTAAGTATAAGAAACGGTGTTAAGATGTGTTCGATGTCATCTCATAGTGAATGCGTATTGATGGTTGATTTTTGAGTGGCAAATTCGTAGTCTGGTGAGTTTAACCTCACTTTCTCTGTTTTGACACTATGAGGTATTTCACTGTCCTTTATTTTATTTTTATTTTTTAAGCTTTCCTAGATTATCAACATTTATTCATTAATCATTCAAAAATAATAAAAGGCTTTTTCGGGAAAAATAAGTTTATGTTCAGTGCTGTGGATTCTTCAATAAATCTTACTCTTACTTGTTCTTGTGCCTACTCGGGGGGGGGGGGGGGAATAAATATCTATTAGATTTATCGACTTATTTGTACTAAGAAAATAGCATTTTTAGTTTCTTTGAGTAATATAAGGTTTTGTCGTTTTAACTCCAAAATAAATTATTGAGTCTGTAATAATCAGGAATTTTCATTTAGTTAGATATGCCAAATTAAATTATTATTATTATTTAAATTATTTGAAGAGTATTTTGAAATAAAAGCTATCTTAGAAGAATTGAAGAGTTCATCCTGTGATGAAGGAACGGCGTGTGAAGCGGACATAAGAAATGCAGCATACTAAATGCCGGCTAGATGTTTAACATGAAAGGAAGTTAGCAATTATTTCCCATTGTGAAGACGCCAAACTGTCTGCTGTGCTAGGAATACAACTCGATCCTTTAACGGTTCATTCTTGAACTAACTTTATACCAGGTATAAATTTCACCTAATTATAGGTTTTTGGAAATGATTTAGAGATATATTAAAAGTCATCACGACAATTAAGAAAGAGATAGATTCATTCTGTTAGCAGTTTTGAGGAAAATTAATTCAAGTCCAATTAAAAGAAATAATTAAAGCGTGCAGCTAATAACTGGAGTTAACCATTGTGTTGAAAAGCTGAGTGATTTTTAGCACTTTCCTCCGAAGGAAAGTAGCTATTGAGGTTGCACTCATGACGGAATTTTTGAAAATTTTCTTCAAATCTTTATCGATCCTACCTAGTAGACACCGAAAATGACCCCCGTTAAAATTTATATATATATATATATATATGTGTGTGTGTGTGTGTGTGTGTCTGTCTGTTAACACGATAGCGGCCAGAGTTTTTGTTTTTTCGTCACGAAACTTGGTATATAGCATTTAATTAGCAAACGATTGAACGAGTTCGTTAACCACAAAAATCAATCCACCGAAAGGGGGGGGGGTTTACTCCGAACCCAAAACACTAATTTGACCATGTCAGCCGTAATATTTGTTATATTTCAACGAAACGTGGTATTCGTAGAGGTAATATAGAGAGAAAAGTGAGATATAAAAATGAACTAAATCGGTTCAGTAGGAGGGGGGGGGGGTTTACTCCGGACCCACAATACTAATTCGCCACTACCAGCCGTGATTTTTGGTATATTTCGACGAAACTCGGCATTCGTAGTGGTAATCTACAGGTAAATATGTATTGTAAAAATAAACCAAATCGGTTCATTAGAAGGGGGGGTTTACTCCGGACCCAAATTCCTAATATACTCATACCGGTCGTAATTTCTGCTGTATTGTTGTTCATTAAACTCAAAATCTCAAAAATATAAGATTAAGACTTTTTGGCTTTTCTTTATCAATATAGCACTAGTATGGATAAAAAAGGTCTTGTATTTAGGGCACGTCCAAGTAGTTTAAGTTAATAGATTTAAAAGAGTACCTTTCAACAAAATAGTTCATTTAACTTGGAAGGAGTGGTTAAAAAGGGCTGCTTTTCGAACGTCAAATTTTAAGGATTAATTGACAGGAAACCAAACATCGAATATGGATTATTAATTTATCTAAAATGTTCGGGGCTGTAAGTTGAATATTGAACCGTTGTCAAGATTCGCTACATCAATCATTTTAAAAATTTGGATCGGAAACAATTGTTCATCTCGAAAGTGGACATGAACATTTTACATTGTTCCTTAGAAACTGAAATTAGGAATGAAGTAGACTTATGTTTTGAATCATTGACAGTAAAAGTTTACTTCCCGATAAATTCTCTCTGGTTCAGATGAACAAATAAATATAACATTAAAATTGGAACATTTAAAACATTCTGTTAACCATCAAGCCATTTAAATTATAATATTATAACTAAAAAAATGGGTCTTTTTGCGAAGACCACATCCAGTCACTTTTGAAGTAGCAGTAGTGATTGTATCAGTGATCCAGCGCATAACTCCTTTGCCTTCCTATTGGAGGATTCCGATGACCAATTGTATTGGTTCTTGCTGTGAGTAAAGTAACCTTCAACAGTGAATTAGCTTATGTTTATGAAAAAGCTCTACTTATGTTAGTGAGAAAAAATGGGTCTTTTACAATTAGTTCGCGATGTTCCTAACAAAGAAAAAGCGATTGGTTTCTTACTCGGAAAAATTAATAGAATTCTATTAATTTTAGCGAGTTGGATTGACTAGAGTTTTGATATCTTCTTGAGCGAGCGTAAACGCATAGCAAGTATGCCCATAATGCTAAATAAATGTAAAATATCCAAAAGAGAGAGAGAGAGAGAGAGAGAGAGAGAGAGAGAGAGAGAGAGAGAGAGAGAGAGAGAGAGAGAGAGAGAGAGAGAGAGAGAAAAGGAATAAAATATGTGTGTTTACAAATATCATTTTTTATGTAATCCTTCATAACCTGCAAAACAGTTAACTTTAATTCTTAATAACTTTTTTTGTAGTTGAGAGAATTGATTTTGATCATATTAACCTTTTTATTAATAAATATTGCTTGCCATTATCTAATATGAATAACAACCGTAGATAACGAGTCAAGTAGTAATAGATAACCAGCAAAGAACCTATAAGCTAATCAGTAAGCTTATAAGCGAGTGCGAATAACTGTTATAAATCACTACTGCTACTTCAAGAGTAACTGGATGTGGTCTTCGCAAAAAGACCAAAAAAAATATATAGCAACAACAGATATCTTAATTTAGAAATTACATCAAGAGGAAATATCCAAGGATAAAGAAAAATGACCCCTACTTTATTTTAAAAACCGTAACTCATTATAAATGATTGGATCAACTTATTGATATTTTTGTACTTTGGCATCCATTTATTTTCAATTTCGGAATCAGCATTTAGCATTCTTTTATTTAGTTTTTACTTAATTTTCAAGAAAATGATCTCTAAAAAATGGTCTAATTCGTTCTTCCTTGTATAACATAAAGTAATAAAAATTCTGACCAATTCATCAGAACTTGTTGACTACTTACTTGAAAAATTCCATTAGGTCATTAGTAATTTGAATACCAAAGGTAGAATAAATGATACCTAACGATAATGACTGTAATATTTAAATGGGTTTTGTTCTTTTAGAGGAGTTGAATGCGTTAGTCACATATCAGATGGTAAAAAAATTAATTTTTTTGTTTATTATTTTTACTCCAAATATGTTTCACTAATTTAGATTTCATAAATTCGATTTTTTTACTGATCGTTCCCGAGAGTAAATTTGTCAGGCTGGGTTATAAAATGATTCAATATCTGCAAAACTAATTGTGTTAATCTTTTTAAAACATATTCTATGTATCCCCAGAGAAAGAAATGTTTAACTTTTTTTCTTATTCCTAAATTATATATATATATATATATATATATATATATATATTATTGATGTATTCCGGTAGTGGGGTTGCTTAATTCCAGAGGGTGAAAAAAAATTCAGTCTTCCCACAAATTTTCTTTATTTTGCACTAGGCCTTACAACACAAATGTGCCATCATCAGGTGCTAACAACAAATAAAAACATGCATTAATATTGTTTGACTCCTTAATAACAATTAATATTGTTTGAATGTTGTTGGGCAGTAATTAGTCTAATTAATAGTTAGAATTTATAAAGCAAACGGTGAAAGTATAAATTGGAACATAATGTTATAGATTACAGTTTTTAAGTAAATAATTACAAATTCATAAACTAACGTAATTATTTACTAAAAAACTGTAATCTATAACATTATGTTCCAATTTATACTATTACCGTTTGCTTCATAAATTCTAACTATTAATTATAACATTATGTTCCAATTTATACTTTCACCGTTTGCTTTATAAATTCTAACTATTAATTAGACTAATTACTGTCCAACAACAGTCAAACAATATTAATGCATGTTTTTATTTGTTGTTAGCACCTGATGATGGCACATTTGTGTTGTAAGGCCTAGTGCAAAAAAAATAAAGAAAATTTGTGGGAAGACTGAATTTTGTTTCACCCTCTGGGATATATATATATATATATATATATATATATATATATATATATATATATATATATATATACATATAAATGTGTAAATACATGTCTTATGTTTGTGAAGTAGAGTATCCCGTATTGAAGAAATAATATGAAATTAAGTGTTCAATATTTTATATTATCATATTAGGTAAATATTAAATATAATTTTTAAAGTAAGGTTAGTTAAAATATTTGTTAAACATCATTGTTAAAATCAGAGCATTATGTAAGTAGGAACATGCATACATTAGTTAGCTCTTTACCAAGGTTAAAAAGCATTATCATGAAATATTTTTATAAAACGAAAATTTCATCCTCAAACCACTTCAAGACTGGTTGCTATTTTTACATCACCCAAAAATGAAGAACACTGGGCAGCATTACTCACCTGAAAGGAAACAAAGGTTTTAGAAAAGACAGACAAGATAAGTAAAATTATTGTTTTTATTCAACATAGAATATTTTTAAATCATTAGTTCTCACTTTTCAATCGGAAATTTCGTTTTAAAATCAAAATTCACAATATTATTATAAACTTGTATGATATCAAAATATTGCGGTGAAAATATATATTTGTCTGAATCTCTTATGCAGAGTATTTAAATGATTTATATGTGTCATTGGTCTATATAATTTTTTTAAGTAATGTTACAAAAGCGCAGGGTTTTACATTGTCTCTTTCTAATTTTTTTAAGCATTTTTCGAAGGCATTTAGCTACTAAAATGTCTAAATAAGAAAGCTTTCTTAAAAAGTTTTTTCAAATCTTATTTATATACATTTATCTATCTCATTCTTTATCACTCTCTTTCTCTCTCTCTCTCTCTCTCTCTCTCTCTCTCTCTCTCTCTCTCTCTCTCTCTCGCTCTATATATATATATATATATATATATATATATATATATACATAAAGAATTGAATAATATAGTCTCAGTGTTAATCTAGAAGAAGTTAACACAACAACATTAATGCAAAATGAACTGATTGCAGTCCCAGTGGCTAAATTCCTGTGGGTATTTCTTAAAGTCACCATTTCCAGCAAATGTATGAAGAATCTTACTTACATAAAAGAGTTCCTGCCACGTAGACGAGGACGATCAAGGGAATCCTGGCTGTCTTCAAGTAAAGCACTTCCAAATCACGTTATTAAGTATATTTCAGAAATAAAAGCATTTTAAAATAACCACTAACCGGAGTGAAACAAGGAGCGATTGAAACGAGGAGTAAACGGTTCGAATTCACGAGCTAGACTGAAGACTAATTGGACGATTCCAAATGATGCTTGATTCAGGGGGTGTGATGTACCTATACCTGGATGGACGAATCTAATATAGTTCTGAGGGGGGGGGGGTGAGGAGAACCGGAAGCCATCCTTTCCTCCATTCTTGGAAGAATATCTACAAATCTATTTACTCCACAGTTCAACTTCTTCAATCCGGTTCTAACCAGCTCTTATTTTATACTCAAGTTTTATCACTTTCCCTAAGAATCTACCTATATGTTGCTCTCATGAAAGAATTATTTTGAATGTGAGTAAATTCCAACTTTTTATTTTGGATTTCTTGTTAGTTGGTGAAATTGAAAAAAAATACAAGTTTTATAAAATGCACGGCATAATTTGAAAATAAAACTTGTTTTCTTTATTTTTCCCAGCTCAGAAAGTTTATAAAAATATTTACCGAAAACTTGTATTTCTTAAATTTCGAAAATTACCCCTATAAGAATAGTTATATGTGCTTGTGAATAATATATATATATATATATATATATATATATATATATATATATATATATATATATACCATGTGTATGTTTTTTCCTTATAAAAATCCACGTTTGACCGATTTTCACCAAACTTTGCACACAGGCAGGTCTTGATCCGAGAAATCTCGTAGGCTAGGTCAAAAACGTCTACCAGCTATCTGTCTGTATGTTTGCTCACTATACAAATCCACACCGTTTGACCAATTTTTACTAATTTTAGCAAACAGGTACATCTTGATACGGGGAGAGTCCATAGGCTAGGTCTAAAACGTCAACCATCTGTCCCTAGGGTCATTCCATGTCAAATCAAGACACTTTTCTACCTCACCCTTTCAGATATAAATGAAAATTGGTACACCCAAAGTAGGCGTTGAGACAAATAAAAATACCAAATTTCAAATTTTTATCTAAAACGGTCTTCAAAAGACGGCCATGTAAATTTTTCAAAAAGCCGTCAAAATCTCGCTTTTTCAAAACATTTAAATAGTAATAACTCCTCTCCTGTATACGTTACAAACATGGGGAAGGTGACAATGTTAAGCTCTTTATACCCCCTTTCAAACGACATGCAACAAATGATAGGTTATGAGAACATAATTTTTTTCAAATTTATCAAAATATACCCTTTTCGTAAATGGAAAATTTTCCGGAAAAACATACATGAAAATTTTCTGGAAAATTTTCCACCCACATCTCTACTCAGCATAGGCAGTGCTCGTCTATAGGCAATGATTTGTGTACTTGAAAGAATCAGATGCGTTTTTTCGGGTATCAAAAAATCACAATATATTTTGATACAGAACAAGATACGGAGGAGTGAAGATTTGAAGCTTAGTAATAATATATGTTGTCAAGGGAAAGACTCGCTGATGCCCAAGTTCGAATGTGAGCAGTTTCGAGCAGAGTTTAAAGTGAAAGTATGACAAATACCTATGTGAGGGGTGGAGTGGGGGAAGGAAGTTTTCGGTAAGTAGGTGATTTCGGTAAGTAGCTTCGCAAAACCTGCTATCCCCTTGTAGGCTGCAAGGTTTAAGGTGTAAGAATTGTTTATATATATATATATATATATATATATATATATATATATATATATCTTGGTTTGTGACAGTGTTTCTCTCTACTGCGGTGTCGCTGCTTCACATAGTGCTATATTTCGCCGGGTTCTTCTCCGGCTTCTTCAGGCTTCTCCATCATTCTTGGTGTTTCGTCAAATGAACCACGTGATTTCATTAAAACACTAAAACCACGTGCTGAAGAAACTATAGAGGAATCCGGCGAAATATGGCACTAATGAGAGCAGCAACGCATAATATGTTAAAGGGCTATAATTATTATTATTATTGTACATTATTAATACAGTGTATATGGAGTATTATATTACATTATAGAGTTAGCCATACATTATAGGGATCTAATATATAGGGTATTACAGTACATTATTATTATAATGTTTGATGTTGATTTTATTATTATTGTAGTATATGGAGTATTATAGTATATTACTATTATTGTATGTATGGAGTATTATAGTATATTACTATTAATGCATATATGGAGCATTATAGCATATTATAGAGTTAGCCATATATTATAGGGCTCTAATATATAGGGTATTATAGTATTTATTTTTTTTTATTTTATTTTTTTTTACGGCGCATCTACTTCTACGTCATTAGCGCCATTATAGTATATTATTATTATAATGCTTGATATTAATGTTATTATTATTATTATAGTATATGGAGTATTATAGTATATTACTATTATTGTATGTATGGAGTATTATAGTATATTACTATTATTGTATATATGGAGCATTATAGTATATTGTAGAATTATCCATATATTATAGGGCTCTAATATATAAGGTATTATAGTATATTATTATTATAATGCTTGATGTTAATTTTATTATTATTATTATAGTATATGGAGTATTATAGTATATTACTATTATTGTATGTATGGAGTATTATAGTATATTACTATTATTGTATATATGGAGCATTATAGTATATTATGGAGTTAGCCATATATTATATGGCTTTCTCTAAGAAAATGGATGGCTGGCTCTAAGAAAATTCGGGTTGAGTTTATGAAGTTGAATGACTACACAATTTGTCACTGCTTAAGGTACGTTATACGGGGAAATAGTAGATGAAATAATCATGAGTTCTCTGGAAATCGATTCGGCTTAGAAAAAACGTCAAATGTTTAGAAAAATCTATATTTTGAACGTTTCTGCATGCACTTTGGCCGCCTTCTCCAGCTAAAAAGCAAACAAAAAAATATACAAAATTTTCAAAAAGCATAATAACTTTTGCTTTCATTATTTTTAATTACTCTTTGTGGTAAGTCTGTATGTTCGCTGGGTTGTGTGTTTGTTTGGTTTTTAGCCGAAGAAGGCAGCTAATGTCTATACCTTAACGTCGGAAATAAAGTTGTTTACTGAAAATCTGACCTTTCCTCTTAGGCGATTCCCAACTACGGTTAACTATCTTCATTTTTTTCAAGGATAAATTGGTGTGATCTATTCCTGAGACCTTAAGTCCGTTATTTATTTATTCATTTAACGTTTCGGCCTTCAGGCCATTCTCAATATCTAGAAGTAAAATAAAGTAAGTGTTACAAAAAACTTAATATAACCCTCTTATTAAATAATTTATAATAATTTAACCCTATGTCCATTATTTTATTCTATTGATAACCTAATTTCTAGCAACCTCTTTTTTAAAAACGTTTTCAGTATAGGCCTTGTCATCGTGGCATTACAATTAGTAAAAACCTTTCTTCAAATTTTCTAGGTATCTTCCGAAACTTAAACACCACTTTCTTTTTTATTCACTACATTGTCAAGACTCTTTCATGATCTAATAAGACTTATCTATGCCTATCCTCATTTTTATAACAATCAATATATTTTTTAAATTTTAAATTAAAATATGGTAATAAAATAAACCCACAAAAACACCTTACAATTTTGTACTGTTTTTTGTTTTATAACTATTACATCATTTTTTAAAATTAACACTAAATTATAAAACCATTTAAAACATTTTTTTTTCTTTATCACAAAATATTATCACAATTTATTTTTTAATCCTGTTAAAAATCTCTCAATAATGTTTGTTAATTTTTTGGGTGTCTGCTTTAAAATTTATTGCATACTCACTACTTGTAATATATAACGCTTCCAAAATCCTTCTTATTTTCCTCTTACTTTCATTGTGGAGAAATCTTGCCTGCTCCATATCAAAAATGTGACCATCACCCATTGTATGCTCTACTAATGCACTTTTGTTTGTTTTTTTTTTTTTTTTGTTTTTTTTTTTAACAAAAAAAAAAGACAATATCTTCATTTTATTATAATCATCGGAGTTTTTAAATGCAATTATTTCAATTTATTCTTTTTTATACTACACGAAGAAATCATATTTCAGGAAATATTACTTAAATGTGAAAAAAAAAAGCAAACAGGAGGGGCCCGTACCAGACTGCCTACAACAGAAGCAGCCCTACAGGTAGGTAAGGGATGACTAACGGATTACTCGATATCCCCACTCGACTTGCCCTATCCATAGTCTAAGGGATTAAACCCGCTCAATCGCTAGTAATTAGAATATCAATTAACAATCCTCTCGGACCGTCGATAATCCCTTCATCAAACAGGTTTCTATCTATAGAACCCAGGGAGGATCCTTGTAAACGTTATTAACATATAATTGCACCTTGTTCACGTTATTTTAATAAGCACGCGCTCAAGTGTCGATTTGATTAATGTTTATTGATCGGTGATTTAGTTTATTAATTTGTTATTTAATGATAATATTTAAATAAAAAATAATTTAATTTGCCATGGCGTAATTCGGTGTAAATCCAGTTTTAATGTTCAATTTACCTTCTATAACTTATAATATGTTGAAATATAAAAGTATGTCAAGCAAGATGCCCATACCGCCTAAAAATAACTAAATTTCTAAGCTTGATAGGTAGTTGGAATTCCTGAAGAATTTGCTTTAACTAACCTCTATAAATAAGACATTAACAGAAAAACAGTTTTTCCCTTTAACATTAGTAACGAACAGCTGACTCAATCAGCGCGTTATAAAACCCGTCTATGAAGAAGTATTAGAAAAACAAGATTTATAAACAGACATGAAAGTTTTGGGATCGTTGTATATTTTCTTAAATATCTCGAAAACGGTTAGAAAATCGTGGTAAGTAGAAAGTGACCATTCCAAAGGTTTATAAATATTCTACAAAAAAGATTCTGAAGTATTTTTTACTGGGGTGATGTCAATCGGAGAAATAAGTACTTAAATCTTCAAAAGTGTGAGTTGTGTTCCTTTGAACGGCTTACCTCACTTTTGCATCGCTTGTTTTATTTTTAAAATTCATTTCACTGTAAAATTAGCATTTTAGTAAAACAAGGTAAAAAAATGAGAAGTGTATTGCTAATAGTTTGTTCCCAAAGCGAACGTTGACAAAGAGCGTGGTCCAATTTCCGCTTAGGTTCTTGTCAGTTTCCTGTTGTGGCGCCTAAAATCTTCCTTTTACTTGAGATTTAATTTTATACTTTTCACAAAATGCAAAAACCTACCAATAACTGATATTCTTCCTTTACTAATGGCACTAGTGATATCAAAGGAAACGCGCTAAGATGACGTAGTTCCACCGAGTTGGACTTTTTTTGTTGTTATTTTATTTCCAGATTAAACCTAAATTAAACTTCTGATAAGCCGTTTAGTTTTTTTACAAAAAATGCTCACCAATGCTTGGCGTGTTTCGTTTTTAGTAAAATAAAATAACGGCTGGTATTATCAAATTAAGAATTTGGTTCTGGAGTAAACACATATTTTTAATGGACCGATGTAGTTTTTTTTTTTTTTTTTTTTTTTTTTTTTACAAATAATCTTTCTGATTAGATTAAGAGCAATTTTTTGGTTACCGATTGTCCATGGTGAATCGTTTCTTATGGAAATGCTGTATATCAAGTTACGTGTCGAAAAAAAAAAATTGTACCCGATATCATGTTAACAGACAAAATACACAAAGCTGAGTATTTTGAAGAAAATATTAAGTTTTATGGAGGATAAAATCAAATCCATTTGTTGTTTTTGTGAATTAATATTGAGTAGAGGTAAATGAAAAACGTCCTGTTCCTTCACAAAAGTTTTGTGAAGGAACAGGACGTTTTTCATTTACCTCAAGATCTTCCTTCTCTGCCAGCAACCTCAACGTTTTTGTAATATTGAGTAGCTTTATCGTGAGTGAAGCCAAAGTATCTGAGAAAAACTGAGCCGAAAAAATACATATGAAAATAGATGGGCCTGGTTTTTTTTGTTCATTTGAATTTTCTTATTGATTTCTTTTATTTTCGTTTAAATATTTATTGCCTGGATATTAAATCTGTTTTTCCAATGTAAATAGATACTGTATAGACGATGCACATAGATTAGTATAAATAGTGACAGGAAAAAAATAGGGTTCAAATGGATTTGGGTGTTCGTTGATTTAGAAATTCAATCATATGTTTACTATTCACTGCCAGTTTGATTTAAATGTTTATTTGATTTATTTTGTTCTGCGTCTTGGGGTGTTTAAAATGACATTAAATATTTTAGAATTTCATTTGAGAGTTTTTATTACCGCTTGTTCTCCAAGTGGTTCTGTGGCGAATACCTCATATTATCATGTTAGATAGCCCGTTGATGCACCGTAAAAAAAAAAAATAAATAAAAAATAAAATAAAAAAAAAAAAAGGTACAAAAAAACCCATTGTGATAAAAACCAAACAAACATGTATATTAAACAAAATCAGCGAGGAACAAAAATATCTAACATGCTGTGATCTTGATGCTTAATGTAATAAGTTTCTCATAGGATTTTTCTATCTGTATCAGTAAATAGTTAACCACCCTCTAGTTTCTACAAAGTTCTGTACTCAAAGGAAATGAAAGCATAAAGGAGAAAAAATTTTCGAAAGGAAAGGAAGGTGGTAATGTCTCTGGGTTGTAATACGGATTAGTGTAAGGGTCTGGTTTAGTGTGTGTGTGGGGGGGGGGGGGGGGGTCTGGGTTGGGGGGGTGTCCAGTACGACCCAAAACCCAGGCAACCCTTAACTCTAATTGTGGCCAAACTTCAACCACTTGTTTGTCCACTCAACAAACTCCCGTCCTTTCGACCGTGCAGACCACATGGTTACGAACTGTCATATTGTTGTCACATGTGTTTTGTTAACGGATGAATTATTATATTTTTAACTCAAACTAGTTTATTGCACACGTGGATCTAGCCGAAGCAGCGTTGTTGAAATTTTTCTAGAAAAGTCGTACATAAGACAACTCAACGTCTTGCTGGCTAGTAAATTAATGCCCTGAAGTAGCTGCAAATGAAAATGGAAACCTTGATAAAAACATTGTTAATGAAATTGTCGCGTGATATTTTTGGGTTTCAACTTTTATTAGTTTACTCAAGTTTTTTTTTTTTTTTTAGAAATGATTTCTATAAATTCATTTATCAGGCAGAAAGTCAACAAATAAAATACGCCAATTCATAAAGATTGATATTAATTCGAGCTCTACGAGTTTCGCACCTTTAGTGCCTCATCAGGAACTAGAATTGGAAACATTTACAGGCACAGTAAGCAAAAGAATCTTCCACTATATCGGCCACCTCAAAACTCATTCTAACCCATTAGGACCATTCATCAAACATTTATACCCAAAAGAAGTATAATCAAATGATTGAAATAAACTATTTCTTTAAATAATTATGATTTCTATATAATAAGATGCTGTGTAAATTTGTACGTCCTTTTAAGTAAGGCAGATTTTTTGGGACACCGCTTTCTTGCCAGTTAAGGGCTGATGCTCTTACTTCTTTCAAAACTATGGCGACCACCATTTTGAAATATTGACAGTGCGCAGAATAAATAGGCCCTGAATAACCCTAACGTGCCGTGGTGCGCAGTGCTATTCTTGGAACTGAAGCCAGAAGATTTGTTACAGAGAAGTTGGAACAAGCCTGGCACATGACGACGGATAACAAACTTCGAGAAATCAAACGAACAGTAAGTGAATGGCCTTCAAGCAAAAGGGATAATAGAAGAGACGAAGTGATATTATGCCGCTTAAGAATTGGCCATTCCCGACTGACAAACTCTTATCTCATGACAAGACAGGACAGACCGACATGTACACAGTGTAACACACCGCTGACTATAAAGCACATACTGACTGAATGTTTACAGCGACAAAACTATGACTTACCTTACAATATGACTGAATTACTCGGCGATGGAAGCAAATATATCGATGAGATATTGAACTACCTAAACAAGACAAACTTACTAACCAGATTATAGCATACATTTAGAAAGGAAGAAGAGTGAAAACAACCCATAGAGATTTGTTTATATATACCATTATTATTTATATAAAAAATATACCATTGTTAATTTATATGTTATATGTGTGTGTGTATGCAGGTGTGTACATGTGTGCATGCATATTTGTATGCATGCATGTATGTATGTATTTGTGTATATATATATATATATATATATATATATATATATATTGTGACAAAACAAAACTAGCAAAGTTAAATAAAATAGCCCCCCCCCCCTTTTTTTTTTTTTTTTTTTTTTTTTTTTTTTTTTTTTTTTTTTTTTTTTTTTTATTAATGAATTTATTCTATTATATCTTTATTAACGCTCTATTATATTATATCTTTATTTATCTTTCTCTATTATATATTTATTAATGTTCTATGATAGTATATCTTTATTAAGGTATTTATTCTATTATATCTTAATCTGAATAGTATTATTCTATGTCTAGAAGCAGAATAAACTATATAAACATAGTGTAATGTATATTCAATATTGTTGAAGTTGATGTATATATATAATAATGTGTTTGTATGCACATATGTAATAACCAAATTGTATCTAAGTATATATGCATGTAGATGTGTATGTACGTATGTGTAATGTTTGTTCTGAGCAAGTCGCTATAGTTGCGAAAAGCTCATAAAATAAATATATAAAATATATATATTCTTGGAACGGTAATTTTGTGTAATGTAAAATATTAAATGTTACATATTAATTTTTAACATAAAAAATATAAATTAGGGAACTGATTGACTACACCAGTAAAGCAATTAATTGTTTGAAACGTCAGGAAATCATTAAAAAAATAAATAAACGCAACGTATCCGTTCATATTTATTTAATTCCTATTGTAACAATTAGGAAATCACTGGCTAATTTATTTCATTTTTTTTTTGCGACACCACAATTAACAGGTGTTTGTGGCCCGGATAAAAAAAGGTGCAGTTCCACTGACCTAGCGCGAAATGAACCCTAAGGCCTGGAATGTTCATGCTTCATCATTTCACCCGCTTTTACCTTATATCTTTAATATAACAGAAAAAAGGGAGTAATTTTTACATAATCATTTAGATATTTAGATGTAGCGCCAATTTATAACAGCCCTTTCTTTTTTTTTGACACATGTCAACATACTTTTATTACATTTCTTCATGCCGAGTAAAATTTCCAAAGACAATGCTTTGCAATTTCACTCAACAACTTTGTGCCTTGTAACTATAATGTTGGAATTAGAATCGTTTGTTACCATGAGCATAAACCTTAAACGATAAATTCTAGCTAATTTCCGTTGCTGAGTGGGATTAAAACAGAAATGAAACTACAACGAGATTAAATTGTGAGGAGTTTGAGATTATACTTTATGGACTTAATGGCCAGTGGGGAATCTAAAATTAAATCATTTATCCTCCTTCTATAAAATTGTAATTTTCACTGAGTATTTTATGGTCAATTTTATGGGTTATGTTGCGGCGGAAACTCCTAAAAATGAAATATTAAAAATTCTCGTAAAAATAATTATTTTTCTCCCTCTCCTTTTTTTTTATGGGTTAATAAATTTATTATTTGCCTACAATTCCAACCCTGAAGATATAATGCGCTATAAACTTTGTTAAAATGTAAAAAATTAAAGCACATTTCTCGGAAAGACAGAGCCCCGGATAAAATATGCCTTCGAAGTTTGGATTTATGCTCGCCGGGTCTTCATTTCAACCCCCCTTCAAGTGTAAATCATCCCCAAAGTCGTATTTTATTCCCTTCGATGCTGCAAAAGTATTTATTTATTGGAGGGTTGATAACTTTAGTCCATGTCAGTGGAGACTTCCTATGTGCTGATGTCTTCAAAACACAAGTAGAGAACTCGGCAATTTGTCCTGTACATTAGTTGTCTGTTCGCGCTCTACCTTCGACAAAAATTGTTTAATTTTGACGAAATAAAAATACTATGTCAGCAATGAAAGGCAAGTTATACAGTTGGTCTTTTTTCGGCAAAATTCGTATGAAAAAAGTCGTAGCAATTCAGTATTTGTGGTAAATAGGATTGCAAGTGCATCTTTTATTGATGTTTTGCGTGGAAATCAAATAAAAAGTTTTCATCATGACGATTTTTTAAAAGAAAAATTGAATTTTGATTTGTATTTCTCCAAAACGACGAATGGATTTTCTTATATCTTCTTAAAATTCTAAAAAAAACAACTAAAAACAAAAACGGTTACTAATTCATGGTAAGTGGAAGGTGATCAATCGAAAACCTACAAAATGTCCTAAAAATTATTTTCAACCCTTAAATTTCGTAAAATTTATGTCAGTTTAAATATTTATATATATATATATATATATAATATATATATATATATATATAATAAAAGTAACTGGATGAGCTGGATATACTATATGAACCAAGACTAATAATACATAATAAAACTAATAGCAATAATAATTCAATACTTGTGTTAATGGCCTCAAAAGCTAATGTATAAAAAAAAATAATAATGTCATTATGAGTACACTCTATCTAATGACAATCGTAAATAAATTAGAAAACATACCCCACTACTATATATACTTTAATTTTACCCAGTGTGGTGATTTATAAAATAATCTGTAAATAATGAGCATTAATATTGAATATATTTATAATCTGTAAATAATGAGCATTAATATTGAATATATTTATAATCTGTAAATAATGAGCATTAATATTGAATTTTGATTCACATAATTAATTATGCGGTTAATCATTATCAATAAAGAAGTAATGATCATGCATGAATAAATTATTTGTACTAATGTATTGGCATAAAAATTATTTAAACGATTTCTATGCCATTAATCACACAAGGTTTCAAGTTAGTGAAAAATAAATGATTCATTAAAAAAAAAAAAAAAAAAATCTAGAAGGTTGTGGATTGACGTTGTTATAGAATAATAATATACATCGTAAGAATATGACTTGATAATGTATTAATAACGAAACACACTATTCGAAGTCAACGAATCGTCAATAGAAAACGTCATATTATATATATATATATATATATATATATATATATATATATAAACATATTTCGAACGTTTCGCCATGCTCATTGGCAGCCTTCTTTGGTTACAAAATTTATTTATTATTATTATGATTATATTGTTATGTTTTTGGTGAAGATGGACCCCTAAGACCTCCGAAACCTCAAAAATATAGATATTTCTGAATATCTGACATTTTATCTTAACCGAATCCCAACCACTTCTTGACTTCTTATCACCCCAAAGGCTAATTATCTTCATCTCATTGTGATTCGTATAGTTAACAGTTAAAAATTTCACAAATTATTAGGTACATTTTTCATGGATGCACAAGATTGGTTATGCGTCCGCTCTTTGATAACATCGACCTGGAAAGGCCTTCGGATAAGTTTTAACTTTCGATACATTTAGAGATGTATTTTGACAACAGATATGCAAAATTCTGAAATGCTTAGATGTTATGCCGATATGCTGAAAGCAACCTAGGCCCTTTCGCTTGTGTTAAGTCAGAATGACTGTTTGCTGACCAAACATCACGGCGTCTTGACGTTAAACTATATCATTATCATGCTGAGGTTTAGTCAACAAACAATCTAATCCCAACCTATCAGAGATTAATAGCCCTAAGTCAAATCTAAGGCGGAGGATAATATTGCCAAGGGAAGTTAGCCATTTACCTTCCAATATCCAATAAATACATATGTCATCCCGTAATGCATACACGGGATAATTATAACAAGCATTGGAGCTTGAGTGCCACTTAACGGGGTAATAATATTGTGTACTTGCGTTATTGTTGGGTATGTAAATATTTGATTATATTATTACCTTCGTCCTCATTGGAATCTCCAAATTTTATGGAGGTTTGGATTCGGCTAGAAGGACTTTTGCATGAAATGCTTCGAGAGGCGCAAATAATTGAGATAATGCCATGCCCTGTTTTCCCTGAGCATCCAATGCTATTTCATTAATTTAAGTGGTTCACATCTTCGATGAGGTCACAAAAATTATGCCTTGTAAGAAACCAGGGACTGTTCGTACAATTATTTTTATTTTTTAAAGTAAAATTAAATGACCCATTAAGTTCTATGTGAAATGTAAAACATAAAAAAAAAAAAACAAATGAAAACGAATATTTAACTTTATGTCGTATTTTGTTTGTGTTGTGACATTGTAAATTCTTTAATCTGCAGTCGTTTCCCATCATATCGTCGATACATATGCAAACTAACGAATATGAAAAAATGCATCTTTCATTGTCCATCTTTAATAATTTCTGCTGGACTTATTTACGGCAAATTCTTCAATCTGACTTCACTCTATTAAAGGGAAAGTATTCCACTATCAAAAGGTCAAATCTACCGAATATTTGTCTGTCCAAAAAAAAGTTATACTTTTCCACTCTGAAAAGTGGTGATTTTCATATTCGTTAGTTTGCTTTTGTATCGACGATATGAGATACTTTTATCTTGGTATTTTTTTTTTTTTTTTTTGTATAATTTATTGTGCGCCGACTACAATGGCCTTTAGCACAATACACTATTTTTAAATTATCCAAATATTATATAATATTTGAAATTTAAAATCTTTACTAAGGTTTATATTTTACAATATTATATTTTAATCTAAATCTCTATATTTGTTTCAAGGGATGTTTCATTTTTAGATATGTATGTATGCTTTAATAAATTTAAGATAATCAATAATATTCTGATATGTTTCTGTTTTATTCAAAATTTCTTTATTCAAAATTTTCTTCTTATTTGTAGATATGTTATTATACATTACAAGTTATAAATATTATTAAGAAATTGTTGCACGTTAAATAAAAATTAGAATAATGCACGGCCCTAGTAATAATAACATTAGTTATACTAATCACATTATACAAGGCCTACTCCTCGCTATGGGAAACCTTGTTAGCGATAAACAAAATAAAAAAAATATATATATATGTTATGATACTGTCCATTTACTGGCTACATTCAGCCAGAAATTCAGACATGTTGTGCGGGATGTTAAAGTCGTTATGCATCAGTATATATTGTATTATAACGCAAACAATACAAGTTTTTTTAGGTACTGAAGCCAGAAATGGCCAATCCCAAGTCCAGCTGATGATACTTATATTATTCCCTTCAATCAATGTATGAGCATTATTTGTTAGAGTGTGTTACAGTTCGACAGATAGTTGTCATTTTATTAACAAATTTACTGAAATAGTAGTTCTTTTTATTGTGTTTTATGAAACAGAAATTATAAAACATAAAACGTGTGTTGTTATACACGCACGCCAAATCCTATATAAGCCAAAATGTTAAACAGTTACCCAGGACATGGAATCTGACTTCTTTTCGTTGACTAAATGTACGAATTCCATCAAAATCAAATTGCAAGATGTTTTTTAAACTAAAAAAAAATTGAACGATCGATAAGACAGTATCTTAAGAATAATGAAACGTCGAAGTAATCACCGACTTTCCGCCCGATGAAATTTAGGAACCACGTTAAAATACAAACTCAAATGAAATGATACGTTAACGTTCAACATGTTCTTGAGAATTTGGGGGGGGGGGGGAGGGGGGGGGGGCTTACGACCTATCAGCTTTTTGTCCTCTAGCCCCGGGATATATACCGGTTGCCACCTTATATAAACACCCATAGTGTAGCAGAGACTTTTTTCAGTGGCCCCATCAATGAAATAAGTATACCTTCCATAAGAGGGACTCGAACCCATGAGGATCAGGCTTGCTAATCACAAGAACACAGGAGACCCTTCTTGGCAATACTCTGGCACTTTTTAAAGACTTGCGACGGATCTCGGTAACTTGCGGTTACTAGATTTTAGAAAGAACGTTGATGGAAAGAATATTTCATCCTCTCCAACCCCCTCCCCCCCCCCGGAAGTTGCCATATACAAACCATATCGGCGGACGTATGAAGTGGAACTCATTTTTAATTGCTGTAAGAGAGTGCTCTTGAGAACTGCTTTTGTACACTCGACCATTGTGGAAGAATGAAAATTGAAAACAAATGTCGAGGAACATTGCATTGAAAAAGAACCGGTCCAGCACGCCCTGCAAAGTGTATGCAAACCCTTGAGGTATATTCCATTCGTGAGCACTTCTAGTTTGGTCTGAGTGCTCCGGTAGGCTCGACTAGCTATGATTCCAGAAGTGGGGCGAGCCTATAATATAGGGTTTATTGAAAAAGCATGTTGGCATACTTTTAATCGAGCCAACAAGAGAGGGGTGTATGTTTAAAATACAGGAAGGGGGATCTTAGGTTAATTGGTTCAAGTTACAATGTGAAATCAATATATCGTTTTGGAACGAAAAGGTATGTTCTGGAAAGTAACATAGGCTGAGCGAGCAATTAAGAGATTTGCACAGGTAAATTGATTGAGAAGGGATAATTTGGATGACATGGGGAGCGACAGATATATATATATATATATATATATATATATATATATATATATATATATATATATATATATATATATATATATTAACACAATAATGCACCAAACAAATTAAAAAAAAATAAAATAAAATGACACAATTTTGAAGAGAAACTTGATGCACATTATTCCCATATTTAAAGATTGGATCAATTCATTAATCTGTAATATCAGTTTTATTAGTTAACCTGTTAATGCTCATAATTTTGTAATATACCTGCGTGGTTAGAAATTATAGTTTATTCATTTAATTTTTAACGTCCATTATTATTAACGAAGAATAAGGCTATAGGACGGGTTATCTATAGGTTACCACCCTTTTCTAGCCATGATAGGGCTGATGCATTATCTTTTTTCTAAAAAAAAGCCAACCCCCCATAGTGGGAATCGAACCCACGACCCTTCGCACGGAGTGTTTAGTGCTCACGCCTTAACGCTCTCGGCTACTTGGCCTCCTGGAGTTTATAGTAGCAAAAACTTCCTTTTCAGGGGTCTCCCGTGGTCTAGTGACTAGCGCCTTGGATTCATAAGCGGGAGATGGTGGGTTCGATTCCCACCTCCGGCAGGAATTTTCTCACCTTAGGGCTCGCTGGGAAAATTCCTCGCTACACCCTGGATGTCGGTGCTAATGAACTAGATGTAGATACACCGTAAAAAAAAAAAAAAAAAAAAAAAAAAAAAAAAAAACTTCCTTTTCAACTTTCCTTATTGTCGGCGCTATCAGCAGCTCTCCTGCTACCATCCTCAGAAAAAATAGTGTGTGCAGCTTCACGGGTGAGGACTGACTCACATGAGGAAGGAACTGCTAAAGCCGCTTAGTTACCAAAATAAAATGATGTGACAAAGCTTATATACAAACCGAAAGAGAGAGACAAATAGACGGGGGAGAGAAGGGCAAGAGTAAATTATATATATATATATATATATATATATATATATATATAGAGAGAGAGAGAGAGAGATGTATATGTATAAAGTGGTGCAAGAGCGATCACTCTCCTAATCCAGTCCCCTAGTTTGTATGTAGGGTTGGCAAACACAAACCCCGTCAGGACGATATTACTCGAGAGGGTAATAGACATTAGAATAAGCTGAGCAGCCCTCGAGCACCGATCGCAGAGCAAGCTCTAATAACTGCTAGCAGAATTCCCGACCCCATCATCAGCATACACATCATCTGAGGCATCACCGGTGTGTCGACAAACGGCATGTCGCATCCATTGATCCGGCCTCGTACAAACACACATATAGAACACTATGTAAACATACGGCGATGAGTCCCGAAACTCTCATATATTACGGTTTAAGAACCCTCGGGCGTGCCCGCTTGAAGCGAAATGAGTTTCTAATGAGAAAAAAAAATAATATTTTAAAATCTTGAGAAAGCGAAGGAAAGGAACTGGGGCGGGTATCCGACTCTTATGAACGGTTTTAAGGCCTTTCATATGTGAAATATTAAAGAATCTTCTGTTTATTCTTTATACGCCATGTAATATGGAAGGATTCATTTTTAAAAATATCAATCTGCCTTAGAAAAAATAAAATTCTTCGGTTTGTTCAAAGCTTAGGTAAACTCTAAAAAACATCAGGTCACTAATAAGTTTTGCATGTTCTTTGCAATAATATATTTCACGCAATATTCATAAATAATACGAATTACAAATACAGACTTATATCTGTTCATCCGACACCCATCCTTCTACCAGAATTCCCCATCCTACAAACAAATACGCCGCAATCTCCAAATACCCCAATCTCCCAAAATATGCGTCCAGTACAAAAAATTAACTGCCCATCCTTCCTTCATGTCTTCCATTTTACCACAATATAGGTCCGTTCTACGAACATACCTGCCAGTTTTTACAACTTATCCACTTACACCAACAAATCTCCCCATGTTGCCACATCGTGGAACGTATCCGCCCATCCAATTAACATATCTCCATATCGTAGCCACTAATACGGTCATCCGACCAACATACATATTACACCAACATATCTCCCCATGCTGCCAACATGGCACCACATCGTAGAACGTATCCGCCGATCAACCAACATGTAGCCATATACAAGCCAATTATATGGTCATCTGACCAACATATCCGCCCATCCTGCCAACATTTGAACTCTACAAAGAAGGTACCTCAAACCTTTTATATGTGAAAAACTGCCGAGGTAATAAATTATTTCACCTATCCTATCAGTATAAACCTGAATACTACCGATTATTTCACCTATCCTATCAGTATAAACCTGAATACTACCGATTATTTCACCTATCCTATCAGTATAAACCTGAATACTACCGATTATTTTACCTATCCTATCAGTATAAACCGGAATACTACCGATTATTTCACCTATCCTATCAGTATAAACCTGAATACTAACAATTATTTCAACCCACCCCAAAAAACATTTCACCCTTCCTACAAAGATTTCCAACTATCCACCTTCAAATATCATAAGAA
Organism: Gonocerus acuteangulatus; assembly: GCA_946811695.1. Lineage (NCBI taxonomy): Eukaryota > Metazoa > Arthropoda > Insecta > Hemiptera > Coreidae > Gonocerus > Gonocerus acuteangulatus. The sequence goes on along the minus strand of OX328127.1, from coordinate 70,671,165 downwards.
TTCCAGACCTTTTTAGTTTTTACACAGTTAAACTTACAATACTTTACAATATTTCTCATATTCACGCCATGATAGCAGAAATGTCAGCAAGTTCCATGATTGCATTGACACAGAGTGTATAGAATATTTGCTTTCAGCTATTTCAGCGCCAGGACTATTATTTGACAAGATTTTCCATTCGTATGAGCCTCTGCATTCTATTTATACACAGGTGATTGATTTTGAGGCCAACAATTGGTTACACCAACACATGCTGATACGTCAGTTTGTCTTTATATTTAATAGTGTTTAAATAGAAACTATCATTCATCGAGCAAATAGAAAATCATTCTCTTACTATAGATACGTTTACGTTCAAGCGTAGCCTCAAATATATAAAATTAAAAAGTACCATTACCAGAAATGAAACACCTAGTGAAACTAGGGAAATTAAATGTAACAAATTAAGTAACTAAATGGTACACCTTTGAACAAATTAAATAAAAATGTTTGTCACCCAATTATACTCGCATCAAAGTATATATAAACACAAATTTTTCAAATTTTCAGAAAGGTACATAAAACATCAAATTTCACTAATTGCTGTTAAACTGTAATTTCATTAAATTAATAAATAAATTGATTAGATTAAAAAAAAATACTGTTAAAAATTTAAAAATCTACTGTTTACAGATTAATAATGCAACTATGAATTCCTAAGGCGTTGCTACCATTTGAAAGAAAATGAAAAATACTTTAAAGTTTTTACTACGACTCGGTGTTGAACTCAATGGCGCGTTGCAGAGTCTGGATCGAATCCAGTGTACATTGTCCTCTTTAGTGGGATGTTTGGTGAAAAAGTTACATACGCCATCACTTAGCCCTTATAATCGTCTGCTGAGATGTGCAAGGCCAACCGGGTGATCGGGTGCTACAGGGTTGGTGCCTCAACAACCACCCAGTGATGAGTTATTTATTCTTAATTACAATTTATAAATTGTTTTGATTGCTAACGGCTACACAAATCTACTCGCAATTGTTAGAGTCTACTAGTTTATTTAGATACCTCTATCAAAGTACACACGTTTCTGAAGCACACAATTATGGGAGAGCAGCAGTTGAACAAAATCACAGATCTGTGCTGGTAGCACTGGAGGCTCACCGGTCAAGCGCACAGATCTTTGTTAGTAGAAGCAAGTAGGTTAATATATATGTATAAACATGATACTTCAGTAGAAGCTGGTCTTGCGGTGCTTTTTTTTTTTTTTTTTTTTTTTTTTTTTATTGCCCGTTTTTAAAATGTTGGCTGCTGGTAATTACAAGTATAAAATAGCAAGTATTTTATATAGAAATTTCCTTAGTGAGAAATGTGCAAAGTTTACTCAGGTCCTACGGCGTAAGGATATTTTTCCTCTGTTATGTTATTGTCTGTCTTGTTGTGTATTAACAAAACATAAGCAAACCAGTCTGATTTCACTAAAGAACTTATCGTTCGTTGTTAGAAACGTAGTAAATACATTGATATTTTACACTGCCAATTGAGGTAATTATTACTGATATATTGAAAATCAATATAAAGTCAAAAATAAGACAAACAAGAATATTAACTGTTAGCAAAAGAGACATAATAGTATAAAACAACATTCAATAGACAGTCAATAAGGATATTATCAATTCCGAGTAATGAATCTATACATTTAGAATTCATTTATGTGTGTAGGAACGAATAGATATTCTGTTTAGATGGGACGGATTGATATTTAATATTTTATAACGTGGATCCATGCTGGTCTTACTCATCGGGCACATCAATCGGCTGAATTACTCAAGTCATTTGGGTAAATGCACAACCCATAACGGCCTGTTGGAGATAAAAGTGATATTTGATCAAATATTCATTGGGACTCTTTCTCCGAGTCTAAAGGATGACGAAAGTTCCTCATAGTAATAAAGAACTCCACAGTGTTCGGGCATCACGCTCGATTCAATGTTTAATAAGTCAGGAGATGGCGATGTCCTTCTGGAGGGTGGTAAGTCGCTGCTTGGACATGGGAGGAGGGGTTATGTGGTTCCCGCCTAATTGCTCCACGTGGTCACCAGCTGTCATTTCTCGAGCACTGTTTTTAAATTGAAGATATTTGCTTTACTTTTTACAAAATGCTCCATTTGAATGTATTCACTAGCTCTTGGTGTTTAGATATAGTATGTAGCCATATTGACATTGATGCATAGCATCCAAACTAAAATAAATAAATTGTAGGGCTTAGTATAGAAAAAGTAATACAAAAAACATTCCTCTTTTTAAATATTTCAAAATGGTTAAAAAATATTAATAAGTATATGGATATAATAAAAAATCATAATAGATTTACAAAAAAATAGTTTCAGGTTTAAATTTCGAGAGGACAACTTTACTCCGAGAAAAATGTGCCCGAAATTTTGGAAACGTTATCTTTCTTCCATTGTAAGAAAACAATATATGTATATGGTATTTATAGTTATGTAGTTTTAATAGCTTGATGTTTATATTTATTCTTAATTGCTTTAAAATCCACCATTAGCATGTGTAGGATGTTATTAATTATTATTGCTATTTCTTTTTTTTTTTTTTTTTACGGCGCATCTACTTCTAGGTCATTAGCGCCGACATCCAGGGTACAGCGAGGAATTTTCCCAACGAGCCCTGAGATGAGAAAATTCCTGCCGGAGGTGGGAATCGAACCCACCATCTCCCGCTTATGAATCCAAGGCGCTAACCATTAGACCACGGGAGACCCTATTATTGCTATTATTTACATTCAAGTTTTAGTTCTTTTTTGCATGACAATTTTTAAACATTTATAAGCACTCTATTAATGATTACTATTCTTTTATACTTTAGAATCAATGAAATTAAGCATGCGCTTTCCTTTCTTCTATAAATAAAAAATAAATAAATAAATTAGTAAATAATAAAGTGAATATATACATTTTTTATGTGTGATTTTCTTTCTTTTTTTACGGACGTCTGAATCTGGTTCTTATATCTATGCAATAATAATTTTTTTTTCAAATGAACATTCTAACAAATGCAATATTAGAAACACAACTCTGCTTCAAACAGGAAATACTGAAAACACTTTCCATCCTAACATTAAACTCGTTAACTATACTCTTAGGGCGGTGAATACCAAGCAGTTTTCTGTCTTTAACTACCCCAATCCTTTCTTCTGGCAGCTCTGCCTACCCCCTCTTTTTTTTTTTTTTTTTAAACGCTTAAAATATGTTTTAGTTCAATCCTAAGAATGCTTGCAGATGGGGTTTCCGCTATTTTTGCATCATGTAAAAATTATGGAAACATTACTTTTAAATAAATACTCTTATTTATTCAATCGTAAGACATTATTTTCAGCATAGCTCAAACAAAAAAAAAATACATAACAATAAAATTTACTATGACAAGGAGGTAACCACTAAACCTATCTCTTAAGAGACCTATGACATTCCATTGGAAGAATAATATACGAGATCGTTAGCATATCAGCTGTGGCGGAGCATTAACCCCTATCTTGCGGCGTGTAGTGAGAAGTGGTCGATTCAACACATCACATTTTATTGTACGATATCTTTGAGGTATGTATGTGCGCCATCATCACATTGTGTGCGATACTCCCCACGACCCATCAGGAGATTGTGTGTTGCCGGCATGGTGTTTGGTATCGCTACACCTATACTACCAAATGCCATCACCAACGCGGGAAGGAAATGCCAATGTGCACATTTGCGCCTATTTACCACGCAGTTCGTAATTTTCTCCCCCCCCCCCCCAAGCAAAAGGCTCTTCGATGTTTCAACCTTTTGAAGGCCTTTACTTATAGGAAACATAGAATTTTATTTTTTCTCATTTGAGTTACTAAATGGAGACCTTTTCGGGGGTTTGTCAGTATTTTAGCGAAAAAATAACGTAAATATAATGCAGTTATATTTATAAAATCTAGTTTTCGAATTTTTGTTTCCTAAATTCGATGCAATTAACAGACAACTTATTACAATTTTACGATTCAAGCTATATTACATCATAGATAAATAATTTTTTTTTCGAATATACTTTTTTTATTTGATAAATTAGCGCAGAGATTATTTTATTTTTAATTTATAAAAGGTTAGGTTTAGGTTCTACTGAAGTGGAGTTGTTATTGTTTTTTGAAGGTTCGCTAATTTACTCCACAGGCGGTCGAATAATGCAAAAGATTTATAGTTCATAGAAAATAGCCCGCAATTGAACAAACACAACAATTAAATGATTCATGTATTATAATTTTCTGTGAGAGCACAAGAATCTTTTTGTGGTTGTATATAATTCTAGCAAAATTAATATATGAAATAGCTACTATATTTCGACAAATCTTTCCTTGGAGTATTATAGGAATAATAATAGTAAAGTGTTTGAAAATCGTCCTAATAGAATTAATTATTTATATATTTTTTTCTGGATCATATGAAACTAGGCTATTTTTACTGGGTTATCTATAGGTTTTAAGCCTTCCTACGCATCCATTCAACCGGCCCATAAATGATAAAAACTTAACCCTTTCCACCCTATCACGGAGAAACCCTATATTTTTATTATTTTCAAAATATTAAGAAATTTAAAAAAAAAAAAAAAAATACTGTTTCAAAAGGAAATGCAATAGGTAGCTTATCATTTTATTTAGAAAGTTTTAACATATATCTTATACAATGTTATTGATAGTGGTTGTTTATATTTTTTTTAGTTTAAAAAATGTAGAATTCATGATGCAACTAATTTCAATCAGAGTCGATAATGAATGGACAAATAGAATTTAAAACGGCAAACAAATGTTAGTATGTAGGATGGGGAGTGGAGCCCGCATCAATATGTACTTAGTGGATGTCCTCTTGAATATTGTATAACATTGTGTTGGGGGCTTGTACAAGTTTAATGTGGTCTGTTGGAGGGGGGGGGCGGTCTGCCATGTGGAGAGATAGCATCGGAATTCGCACAGGTCCATCTCACCATTAGTAGTATTCCGGTACTGGTTAATTATACATTTGATATGTTCTAGGAAGCAACGGACCGGAATTGGATATCTTGGAAGGAAACCATGAATTCTGCCCCTAGGCGTCATGGCGTACAGGGAATTAGGTAATTCGTGAAATTAGGTAAGTAATATAATGATAATAAACAAAAAAAAAATCATATGGGTTCCAGTACACAGCAGGGTTCAGGGAAATGCGGCAGTAAATGAACTCGCTTTATTAATAAACGCCAAATATATCATCAATCGTTTCTTCCAAATTTTATTTTATTTTATTTTATTAATTAAGTTTATCGCAACTCAGGAGATTAAACTGTGACAATAAAGAATTGAGAAAAGTACAGGAAAGACAATAGTATAGTCAATGATAAATAGTAAAACAAATAAATTCTGTGTTGATATTTCATTGTCTCACTCAGTAATATTTATTTCTATAAATAAAAAGGGTGAAGGAAGAAAAAAGGGCAGAAAAGGTAAAAAAAGAAAAATAAATAGACAAATAAAAGAAAGAAAGAAAATATAAATTGATATAATAACAAAAATAAACAATTAAAACAGGCGAAGAAAATAATAATAAGCAAGCCAGCCGCATTTCTGCATTAGAAATGAAGTTTCTGAGGAGAGTGGTTGGAAAGACACGAAAAGATTGCATCTGAAATGAAGGGATAAGAGAACAGTTTTAGGTGACAGAACAAAGGACCTTACTCGACCCGGAAGCTTAAGTGTTTTGGGCACGTATGTCGTATTGATGATGAAAAGGAACCAAAGAACGTTTTAGAAGCTCGACCCCTCAGGGAAAAGACCGCCAGGTCGGCCTAGGATTTCCAACGAGGAAAACATCCAGAAGATTGGAGGGAAAAGTGGCAAAACTCTCCAGCAAATGAAGCAGCTTTGCAGGGACCAGAGGGAATGGCTGACATTTACCGATGCTCCTCGACACTAGTAATGGCACAAGAGGAAGACAAAAAAGAAGAAGGAAATAAATAGGTGTTGCTAGATTTTTTCCAGAATTTTGATGTTTGAAAGGAATTGGAATATGCCTGTAATATGTTTGCTGTCATCCGAAAGTAATTCATGCATGTTTGGTGGTAAGTTAGTGTTTTGCCTGAGTCTGGAGTCTGTCAGTAAGTGTTGTATTGCAGTATTCCAAATTAATTTTCTTTTCTGATGTAAAAAATACGAACTCCATTTGATAGTGTTCAGATATAGTTAAGAATTTTCTTTAACGATTAATTAATTGCCCTATTATTGGATAGATACAATTGATATCAACAGCTAACAAGTTAACCATTTATTGTGACTTTTGTTTTAGTATTTTTAATGAAGTTGTCGTTTTTTTCTTAAATCTCATTTTTTAATTAACCAAAGGATCCATGATCCGGGAGAATTTCTGTTCTAAAAGGTTTAGAGGAAAGACAAATTAAAGGGAACATTGTTTCACCGGTATAAAGTTGAATTAAAACCAATCCGAAGTGAGGACTCCCCCCCCCTTTAGGCTCGAACCCCTCGGAGTTACACACGAAATAAAATATTTTACAGCCGGAAATAAAATGTTTCAAGTTCCTCTTTTTTTTTTTTTTTTTTTTTTTCTTTTTTTTTTTACTGCATTCAGTTTAAAAGGGTTTGAGCGGGGGCTGGTTTTAGGACTGGATGTCCTGGAGATGATTGGCTGCTTTATTTCCAAAGGGGGTAACTACCCCCAGAAGCAGTCACCTCGGATTTACGAGCAACGTTTTACCGCCACAGCTCCAACAGTGTTTCAATGGAACCCTATCTCAGGATCCTCACAACTTTTGTTTAACTATTTTTATTTCACTTTAGATCTTCTTCCGCTATCGGCCACTCCTTCTTTTAACCATTTAGAAAGGTAGAATTGCTTTTCATACATTGATCTTCTACATTTCTGCAGATATTTTTTCTTAAGTTGTGCTAAAGTGCATTGGATGCTTCTGTCATGTTTTGTGATGGACACTGGCTTGGGTAATAGAAAAATTGTCAAAGAATGCAATGTCTGTAAACCATTTTTCCAAAATGTCCTGATACGCCTGACACTACTAAAGCTCTAGGAGACGACCGGCCGAAAATAGTTAAAACCTTACTATTTTATAAAAGGGGAAAATATGGGACTGTCTGATTCGGTAAACGTTACAAATTCTAAATGTTTATACCAGAAAATTTAATAATAATTATTATTAAATTTTCAGGTAAAAACATAATGTACAAGTATTGAACATTTTAAGAAAAAATAAAATTTTACTCTTTCCTATAGTATCATTATTATTTCTTGTATTACTCTATTTTTTTCATATTATTATAATAATAGGAAAGAAATATAGTAATATAAGAAATAATTATGATACTATAGGAAAGGGTAAAATTTTATTTTTAGCATAAATATGCGTTAGCTATGACTAAACTGAAAAAAAAAAAAACGCGTTACATAAAAGTGTACCCTGGCGTTTACGAATCCGCGGTAGCCATGTACGAAAAAGGAGACTCTATGTTATACAGTACAATACATAGGTTTGTCGGGTGAACCTAAAGTATATTTATGATCCTGAATTTCAGCAGAAAGCTCTAAACAAAATTATTTCTTGAAATGTTCAATACTTGTACATTGTAGCGCGTTTCCTCCTGCCCTATTTAGGAAGAAAACCCGCTCATAAGACAGTCCGGAGGTGCCGATGATAAATGTCCACGTTTAAGAACCTATAGTAGGCCAAACATATGTATGTATATATTTGCCTTTTCTCTCTCTAGCAGACTCGAATATAGTCCGATTTTGAAGAAATTTTGTACAGCCTTGCCTCAAATAAATGGCACGTTAACTAGCCGATTCCGCCAATCGAAGCATTGGAATTGTATATTTTAAGGCATTCCTTTTATAGGCTTACAGGTACTCTTTTTTACACAATTGGACGTGGGAAATCTAAGGAATTTCAATGAAATATCTCGTTACCGGTCGGGAAAAAGTATTAAGTGTATGGTCTCTCTTCGAAAGCTTAATAAAATTCATACAAAAAAAAAAAAAAAAAAAAAAAAAAAAAAAAATCGAGTGTACTTGTCGAACTTGCAACAGGTTTTGATTGGTCGTCGTTCTCTTAAATGCAACTTTTCTAAAAGGATTCGTATATGAGACGCATCTGTGCATTACTTGTTGGTTATATTTAACATTTTGGAGGTTTATTGTTTTACATCAAGTATCTTTGATACCTAAAACTAGGATCTTTCCACATCAAAGATTCTGGATTAGGACCAATAAGATAACTGTCAAATCACGTTTTTTAAGTACTTAATTCCGCAGAAATACAGTGTTAGCTTTAATTTACATATTTTAAGGCACAACACTACAAAAAAAAAAATGTGCTAATTTCCTTTCTCTATATTGCTATTCATATAACCTAGAATTGAGCTACTCAATTGTCGGATTACCTGCTCCATATAACTTCATTTAACAATTGTCTTCGAGAAAAATGCCACTGGTCCAAAAACGTACATTACGCCTCATTAAACCAACCTATTTTACACATACCGGTAATCGCCGTAAGTGACTTGATGGTAAAGTGGTTATTTTCTAGAAAATATAGCTCCAAAGGATAATATTTGAACCTTTATTCTCTATCATTAGGAATACAAAGCTCGCTAGAATAATTTACTATTCTCTAAAACGACAAGATTTGTTATCAAATCTCAGTCCGAATTTATGATTTGCCTAGAAAATACATATTTGAAAATTTATTTCCTGGGGGTGTTTACAATCCTGTGCATTATATTGTGGTTTAATAAATTTGTATTCTAGTATAGATACATACTCTGATACATTTATAAGCGGAGGTAGGATTTATTTATTTTATCTGAAGCCAGACAATATTATTGTAATAACAATAATATTATCTCGCTTCAGGTAAATATGACTATATGCTGTCTTTCATATACCTTGGCTTTATGAAGAACGGTATAGTATTTCTCTGGGAGGATATGGATATAAAACAGAAATATCTGTCAGAAAACAAAAAGATTTATAGTCCGCCCGCAAACAAAAGAACCAGAAGGGGCGTGGCCGGAGGGGAGCTAGGCATTCCCACACATGGGCTCGATGCAGCTCTTGCGCACAACCTTTTTCTTTTTTTTTTTTTGCGGGCGGACTATAGAAATTTTTATTGATATTACGTTTATACTTTCTGGCGTTGTCAAGGCAAAATTCGCTTCGTTCATTTTTTCCTCAGGATCCTCCGAGACTGTCAAATATCGTACTTCTACCATCATTTAAATTGACTATTCCCTGTTTATAGTTATCAGTACTTCTTCCGCTCAGCCCTTTACCAAGTAATTCAATACCGAAGATCTACTTAATGATACAAATCCTTAAATTGACTATTCCCTGTTTATAGTTATCAGTACTTCTTCCGCTCAGCCCTTTACCAAGTAATTCAATACCGAAGATCTACTTAATGATACAAATCCTTAAATTGACTATTCCCTGTTTATAGTTATCAGTACTTCTTCCGCTCAGCCCTTTACCAAGTAATTCAATACCGAAGATCTACTTAATGATACAAATCCTTAAATTGACTATTCCCTGTTTATAGTTATCAGTACTTCTTCCGCTCAGCCCTTTACCAAGTAATTCAATACCGAAGATCTACTTAATGATACAAATCCTTAAATTGACTATTCCCTGTTTATAGTTATCAGTACTTCTTCCGCTCAGCCCTTTACCAAGTAATTCAATACCGAAGATCTACTTAATGATACAAATCCTTAAATTGACTATTCCCTGTTTATAGTTATCAGTACTTCTTCCGCTCAGCCCTTTACCAAGTAATTCAATACCGAAGATCTACTTAATGATACAAATCCTTAAATTGACTATTCCCTGTTTATAGTTATCAGTACTTCTTCCGCTCAGCCCTTTACCAAGTAATTCAATACCGAAGATCTACTTAATGATACAAATCCTTAAATTGACTATTCCCTGTTTATAGTTATCAGTACTTCTTCCGCTCAGCCCTTTACCAAGTAATTCAATACCGAAGATCTACTTAATGATACAAATCCTTAAATTGACTATTCCCTGTTTATAGTTATCAGTACTTCTTCCGCTCAGCCCTTTACCAAGTAATTCAATACCGAAGATCTACTTAATGATACGAATCCTTAAATTTAAATGCTTTATTCACTCCCGTAATACTCGATCTCGTCCTTCCGATCTTTATATTCCTTCCCACCATAAAGCTTTAATCGAAAAATCATTTGTCACTTGTACCACCTCGCTTTGGAATTCCTTACCTCTGTCTGTCCCCCATTATGCTAACCTAGAAACCTTTGAATCCGGAATCTATTTCTATTCGTGCTGTAGTATTATAATTTTATATTGATTCTTACCTGATCCTGTAAATTAAAAATCATTCATAAGGGATGTGTGTTCCGGAATAACCTTAGCAGATAATTTCGAACCATCAATAAATTAGTTCTAATTGTGAGATATGTTATTAACATTAATGTTCAGACACCTCATTTAGAGAGGTATAATAAACACACACCCGAGAAAAAAAAACAACGGTGAACAAGAAAATAATCAGTCAAAGCCCCCTGCAACATGCATAATAAAATAATGACTATACTATTGTTAATAGAGAAAAGAAACAATGTGACTAGAAGCTAATTTAGGAGGTGCCAATATTAATGGTGAAGTGGCTGATTGATGAAGGCTACACCCTGGTGTCGAGGTGTAAAAAGAGCAGAGGATCCCAGCGGCCGAGAGAGGGGAGGTGGAAGGGTCGCTCCAGGAGTTTGTGAATGGGCTAGCGTAGTAGGGGCAGGTCAGGGACAGAAGCCCTCTGCCCATTCATGGCTTCCTCATAAACACCCAGGCCCTCGCTCTCTCTCACTCTCTCACTGTCTCCTTACCCCTGGGGCCACTTCTTCCTGCTTTACCTCTACCAAGGTCGTACAATGTCAGGGCCGAGGTAGTTCTGTCGGCGGAAAACTCTCAAAGAGCAAAGAAATCCATCTAAAGTTGAAGAATGTCATTAAATTACTTCAATACTATAAACAAGATTTGCTTATCCTAAAAGTAACTCATCACAGGTATAAAAAACAATACTTAAAATATAACAACATTTTATACAGTCGAACTCGCTTGCACATATATAAGCGGAATTTGAGATAAACCATTCATAATACAAAGGTTCCCCTGTTAATCCACTCATAGACAGCTGTCATAAATCTTTCTTAACTTAAAGCCATCCGAGTAAAAGTTAATCGTCTTACAAATTGATCTGAGTAAAGGCAGTTGTAATATAAGGGCATTTGTGGAAAATTACTTTTAATATAAAACCATCTGAGTAAGAGTCAATCGTAAAATACACCTACCTGAGTGAAAATATTCATTATACATAGAGCCTGGGGTGAAAGCACTTGTAACGTAAGCACATTTCTGTTGAACTCATTCATAAAATATAAGCATCGTATAAAACTCATTCCTATGATATTGGTATCTGAGTAAAAATCATTTGTAATAAGTCGCATATGAGTAAAATTCACTCATAAATATTATAAATGTGTGTAGGTATCTAATTAAATCGTATGCATTACATAAAGGAAGGAGACTGCATAAAACTCATTTGTACATTACAGAAATCTATGCAAAAATTATTCTTTATATACATACATATATATATATATATATATATATATATATATATATATATATATATATATATATTTATTTTCCACTTTTTCTTGTTTGTTTTTCTGGCAGGGGGTCGATAAAGCAGTACACTCTTTGTTGTTCAACACCAAAAAATAAGTTGGAAATATGGTAACAAAATAGAAAATAGTTTTAGGAATATTAAAGACAAAATTAAACCAACAAGTACAAAGAACAATATATACAAAATTCGATGTAACGATTGCAACGCATGCTACATTGGGGAATCGGCACAGCTATTGCAAAAGAGAATCGTGCAACACGCAAAAAGCATAGACACAAACGAAAACAGGACAACATTGACAGAACACGCACTAACTTTAAAACATAACTTTAACTTTAAGGACGTTCACATTTTAAATAAAGAGAGGAACACTTTAAAAAGAAAAATCAAAGAAAATATTTACATAATTAAAAATTCCAACACTGCCATAAATAAAAAAACAGATTTAAAGAATGTGCACCAAATTTTCCATAGTATAATAAATTAAACCTTACAAAACAAATTTCACCAATAATCGATACCATGAAAATAGCTAAAGAATCGATACAAACGGCCATATTAATTACCACAGATGACTTTTCAGTACTACGCCTGACTCAAGCTAGACAACATGACGAGAGGACTTCTTGATAAGGTAGGATTAAGATTAAGTTGAAATATTATGTGTTGAAATGTAAATTATTTAGGGACAGGATATGTGTATTAGTGTAAGCAATTTAAAGTTTAGGATTTACAAAAAACATTGTTAAATAGGAAAGCACCTGAAGAGGTGCGAAAAGGCACGAAACATGTCGGGCGAAATATAACAAATAAAGCAGTTAATGTGAACAAAGAGTGTACTGCTTTATCGACCCCCTGCCAGAAAAACAAACAAGAAAAAGTGGAAAATATATATCGGGTCATCTTTCACAAGAATTAATATATATATATATATATATATATATATATATATATATATATATATATATATATGTGTATATAAAGAATAATTTTTCATAGATTTCTGTAATGTACAAATGAGTTTTGTGCAGTCTCCTTCCTTTATGTAATCCATACGATTTAATTAGATACCTACACACATTTATAATATTTATGAGTATATATATATATATGTATATATATATATATATATATTCATACCCCTAGTTATATATATACGTCCACTGCTTGACTAGTATTTGATGAGAATTCCCTACTGATTAGAAATCATTTAAGGCAATTTTATTTCAGGAACATTATTTACTTTTCAGTACAGATAATTAATAGTTGGATTTTATTGACTCTTTATACAAATAAAACTCAGATCCTATTTCAAGTTGAATATCATTATATCAGTTTTACATATGTATGAATATGATAAACAAAGCAATTAAACTAGAAATTATAAATTCTTTAAATATTAATTAGTAAACATATTTCTTGATACGTACAGAATGAATCATCAAAAAAACATTTTTTTTGGTTCATTATATTTTTTTATGTTCTGTCTTGGAAGTGAATGCTCTAAAGTAAAATTCAACTAATGCCTTTTTAGTGTCTTAATATTTTACCTGGCAGCCTATTAATGTAAGGCATTGGGAGCTAGGATTTTTTTGCACGCGAATTTCGCCGAAATGAACAGTGGTTTTGGTGCTCTCATTCTCTTCGTTTTAATGAACGCGACCTTTCTTCTTTTGGCAAAGAGGTACAGATAGTTAACAAGTCGAGGTGATAAGAAGTCAAGGAAAATTTGGGACATGGCTATGGACATTCTACGTAAAAATCAATGTTTAGAACGTTTCGGCATGTTTTTTGGAAGCTTTTTTCTGCAATAAATGCCTAGGGGATGGAGGAAGACCATCTCTGAATTCTTTTGGGACTGGAATTTGTCTTCCTATATGGAAGAAATATATTTTTTGGGTAACCATTCATAAAAAAAAAAATAATATCATGGGAAAATAAACTGCTAATATTAATTTAGTTATCTCGACAGAAATAGATTTTTTTTTTTTACAATTTTAATTTCATCATATATTATAATAGAACAAATAGTTGAGATATTGTTTTTTTTAATGTGCAAGAATTCATAGAATACTGTAGTTGTTGGTAAATGAATTAATTTGCAATATAATGCTAGAGAAATGTTAAATACTTTAGAGTTTAGGAGGGGGAAGGCCGTTCAACTGAGAAAGTAACATAATACTTGCAAAAGTTCAATTGCCTCACTATGGAATAAAGTTATAATTCACTTTAGAAGTTAAAATAACATAAATCAAGTTACAGGCTTTATTATTTATAGGATTTACCTATAGCTTAAATATAAAAGGCTTATTTAAGTTAGTAACTCCGTCATCTTCAAACTTCAAGCAGCAATCACTGCAAGGGAGAGTTGGTTATTTATTTTTATATTAGCTAAAGCACTTTATTTGACTCCTGCTGTTCAAGAGAGAAGTTTTATTTGATTTCATTATTCCTGCAATTTTGGAAAATAAATAAGTATGAAACTTGTCGATATACATATAGAAAAATAATTTATTAAGCTAGTGACACATTAGTAGCCCTTAAAAATTATAATAAAATGTGAAATTTTCGTTTTAATTTGTTTCAAATGGTCTTTTACAAAATTAAGTAATTTTAAGTTGAGTTGTTTGATTTTTCCTTCCTCTTATTTCTTCTATACATTTTTGTTTTATTGGAATTCAGCCACTTGGGTCATTGTCGCCTATTTATATATGTGCTCTTGAATAACTATTGACCTAAAAGTGTAGATGTAACATTCAGATCAAATTAGTATATCAAATCGATATATTTGTACCAAAGATTCTTCAGGCGAGAGAATAAAATAAAGATGAAATATATTTTCTTCATTGTAGTAGTTTCTAGTACATTTAGTTGTTCATAGTTCATGATGTCTTCCACTTTATTTGTTGAAGACAGCTAATCAAAGCTAAATAAAAATCGTTCTGGTATTTCAAAGGGATTTTTTCCACATAAGACTCAGTTTTGGCCAATGGTAAAGCTTTTATATTTGTCTGATATTTGAAGTATCCTTGACTTAAATTAACGCAATATATTCAGTAGAACCTAAGTTATAAAAGTTTGAGCCATTTGAAACGTCAAACCTAGTGGTACCACGTTCGCTATCCCCGGAGCGGATGTAGTTTGTTGGTGATGGGGTGGAACGCAGCGTCCTCTCATGAGCCCAGTTCACTAATTTTACTAGTGATTAACTAGGTTGGTGTAGTGATCTATAACAACTTATCCCATTTCACCTGGGGAGTACAATGGAATTGATGGATGTTTGCGGAAGACAAGAAGCAGAGTTCGAGTGTTACTTATTTCATCAAGTCCTAATAAGTTGCTCAGTGCAAATCAACAAAGACTTAATATTTAATTTATATGCCTTTCAATGGCGAGTACAGTAGAACCTCTCATATCCGACCATGACGGGACCGGGCCATGGTCGGTACGGCCAAAAGGTCGGATATCGGGATGAGGATAAAAAACGCCTTCGAAATTTATAAAACCAGCTATAATATACCGTACATACTGTAATATAACTATATTGTATTGTAATTGTAAAGCTGTTGCTATATACATTTCAAATATTTACTCTTTTGAAAATATGAACACAATTTAAGCATACTTTATTTAAAGAATTAAGGTATGGATTTTTGTTTTATTTTTTTTAATCTTGACTTTGCGGAACTTTGCCCCTTAACTTTTTTTGCCAACAATACCTCCATTGGGGTTGCATTTGGATGTTGCTCGATGTATTTCATCGCTATGTCGAAGGAGTCCTTAGCAGCAGAATGACACTACATGATCACTGGTGGTTTCGTCTTCATCCGAGTGGATTTCTTCGTCCACGGCTTTGTTCTGCACAACAGCAATGATTGAGTCATTGTTGAGATCTTCATCACTAACTTCTGAAACATCAGCTTCAACAAGTCACTCTTCTACATCTGTCATCTGGAGATCATGATGATACACTTGTAGATTTTTTAATTCTTCTGTTGTGTCTGTTTCAACTTCTGCTTCTGTCTATGTCGGTTCATGTTCAGTCTCAGCTTCGTCTTTTTTCAATAATAGTCAAATCTTTTTCCAAGCCTTCTGAAGGGTGGTTTGATTCATTTCGTCCCAACCTGCAGCAACGAGCACTAGGTCGGGTATCGGGAGGAGTCGGATATGAGAGGTTCTACTGTACTTTAGAAATTCTTCAGGGTTTTCTGTTAGGAGGGAAGCTTCTTTTTAAGGCGCTACAAGTAAAATATTGATTAAAGCATATCCGTAGGAGGAGGGTGAGAGCAAATACCGACCCGGAGGCAGTGTAGTCCATAATGATCCCTCTCTCCCCCTGTATGCTGAGCAACAGATTTAGTTTGCTGCAAACTGCTGAGAAATCATTTTTGCCTCCTCCCTTGAATATAGATAATGGTGTTTGGCGACTGCGTGTGTAGAGTTTCTCGGGGAAGGGAGTGTAGAGGCGCGATGAAGTTAACAGGATGAAGTATATTTGATTAGCGGAGTCCGTCACTATGTCGAGGAGGATGGGTGGTTTCCACCGAGGAGGAGTAGGAGGGGTTAAACCAAAGTGCTCTTCCTCCGCAACCCAATTCCAGCCAAGCCGCTACGGAATGAATTAAACAATTTAACTTGAGGACGACGGAGTGAGGGGGGTGAGAAGTGAAGACTGCGCGTGCGCTTCTCTCCGCTTGGAGTTTGAAGTTGTGTTTTGGGATTCTATTATGTTGTCGTTGGCATCGACTTGGGCCCCTCGGATTAAATTAACGCCCTCCCTTCCCCCGACCCATCCCTAGCAGCGGGTAAGAGTGGGGGTGGAGTTTATTTGGGTTTAACTTTATCTGTACGGGCCGTTATTCATTAGGCCAATCACGGTCTTCTAGAAGCATCCTTGCTTCTTCCCAAGATTTTACCAAAATCTAGAATGCCCAGTCTATTAAAAAAATAACGAAAAATTGGAATTCCAATTGGAAATTGGACAGCTGTAAGAAGCATTAGCATCAAACATTATTTTGCGAAAAAGATAACTTAAGAATATGTCCTGCCATAATTTTCGCAGCTTTGCTGAATTCGATCTTATCAAAAATAAGATGTGACATTCGGGGATCGCTCATTATAGGAAACCGCATTAAAAAAAAAATTATTTCTATTTTCAAGGATATTTCTGCCAGATTATCATGGATATAAAAGAACTTATTGAGGTTGGCGAATGGCGGAAATTCGAGTGATTTCAGTAAGCCAAGAGCAGAGAAAGACCTCTTCTTTATGGATAGATCAGGATGGACATTTAGAAGGAGTGATAGTCAGCTCTAACATGACTTATATTTGTCAGTTTCATTTGTGTTTAAGAGGTAATACCGCTACATTATCAAAATCCTATATCCTATTTTACTTAAGTTGTATATAATTAAGCCTTAATTCCGTTTGCTTGTTATTGAAACGTTTCCTTCAAGATCATAGTTGTCTGTAAGGACATTAAAGATATTCAGGAAGGAGGAAGAAATGTTCAACTGAGTGGTCAGACGGAAATCTTTGGAAATACAGAAGAAAATCAATGAAACACACACCAACACCGGGTGAAATAGAGGTAAAACAAAAGTGGGATATAACCCTGTTCATATGGAAGTATATTCGGCAAAGTTACAGTAATTACATCGAAAGGTATAGCCGAAAGGTAGTAGTTAAGTACCAAATAAGTTAAAGCAGTACCGAAATGTATATTTATTTATAAGTAAAGATGGAATGGTTGGGATTCGGCTAAATAAACCTCAATATGATTTTTGTTAAAAAAAATCTATATTTTGGACGTTTCGGCTACTCATTGGTAGCCTTCGTCAGCTAAAATGACAAGAAAAACAGAAATTAATACAAAAAAAATGTTTATAATTGAGATAAGTAACAGAACTATAAATACACTTAACTTATTATAAAATAACAATTTGGTCTTAAATTCTTAGAATGAGTAGAACGAAAATCAAAAGAAACATAAAAAAAAAAAAAAAAAAAAGAAGAAAAAACATAACAAAAAAATAAGAAAAAAGGCTATTATATTGAAGTTTATACAAGTAAATAGGTGATAATACATACCTATGTTTATTTATTTATTATTACGTTATGAAACCAATTACATTATCTGTATACTCTTAATCACTACAACAAAATATTAGTGATTGTTTATTTTTAATTTTGCGGAACTCATATTTTAGAGTGGTGAAATAATCCGATCTTGTGTGCAAACAAGAAGACAGTAAATATAATGTCACAGCGATATTAAACGGGTCGATACCCTATATATAAAATTTATAATCTTTTTGACAATGATATGAGGGTTAATCTACAAGCATTCTTATCAGCAGCATTGATAAAAAATATGTTCACCACCTGTGAAAAATTGACACACTAAGTAAACGAGTGACCGTGTTTATGTTTACTAAATAAAGTGGTCGTTCTGAATAACAGGTTATATTGTTTACTGTAATTGATGATATGTCGTTGTTTTTTGCACTTTGTTAATCTATTTTTTTTTATTACAAAATTACAAGAAATGATACTCGAGAATATTTACAAAATATTAACAGCCTAAGTGTTCTTTAATAACCAATGCCTTTCACTTCAGGAACTTCTTCAGAATTTCACAGGTGTTGGGAGCTGGTTGGTGTAGGTTCACCCACATGTCTTCAGAATTTCTTTATTGAACATTACTATCTACGCAGACCATTTGTAATATGATTGACAAATGGTCTCTCAGCTGAAGGCTCCCAATGTCATCCATTAACTTAACTTAAGCTTATAACTGCTTCAACCGATGGCTCAAATCGAAGAACCTCAAACATACTTTTACTTCTCTCATTGAGAAATTTTTATTTACAAGAGCATTTGGAGGTCTCCCCGTGGTTTACTGGTTAACTAAGGGACCCACGAGTGACTATAAAGGGTGGCAACCTTTAGATTGCCTAGCGCTATTGGTCTAGATGCACCGTATATATATATATATATATATATATATATATATATATATATATATATATATATATATATTGAGATTTTTGAAAAAAAATAGTTAGATACAGGAATAGGTTGTAAGCACCTTAATCTTGTGGGTGGTAAAGAGATCCAAGTGATTTTCTTGGCAGTTGCTGCCACCTAGTTTGTATTCTATTGAGTATTGTCACTTTAATAATATTAAGTCCAGAAGGAAATTATGGGGTCTATGTGCGGAATCTCCCATTCTTTTGCATATTAATCACAAACCGGATGATAGACCTATTAATATAATCATTATATCAACATCGATAATAAACAGCTATGTACGTGAGGACCTGTAAGAATGTAGTTTTTGCTATTACCTTGATTTCTAGGGTCCTACCCTCAGCCGCAAGATCGTCTTGGAAGCTGGAGTTCCACAAGGAGCCATATTGAGTCCCCTTCTCTACCTCCTCTTTGTCTTGGACATGCCGAAAGAACATCCCTTCACTCAGCTTCCAACATTTGTCGACGACACTCTCATCTTCTTCACTCATAGTAATCTGTCCACGATGATTCAAAACTTGCAAGGAACGGCGAACGTCTTGGTTCACTGGTTTACTAAATGGCGACTGGTCCTAAATTCAACCAAAACGGAGGCCAAAGTATTTTCCCTACGGCGGTTTTCCAACGAAAAACTACCAGAAATCCGATTGGATGGACTCCAAGTTCCTTAAAGCCCGAAGGACTAGGGAGTGAGGTATCTAGGACTACACTTCGATACTCCACTTACTTGGAAACTACATATTAGCATAAAATTACGACAGGCACACTCCAGACTCTCAAAACTGTACCCACTGATGAACAGAAAATGATCACTTCGACCTTCACTACTTTACAAAACGATGATCCTCCCAATACTTTAAATTTAATATGAGGTCAATTATATTTGAGGAACTCACAACTCGGGCATGAGGAATTAGACATCACATTACAGAGAGCGACTGGATGGTCGGGACATGTAGAGAGTATTTGATGTTAAGTCTCTCTATAAATTATACCATATGATCTAGTTGACTAGTAATGGCGCTAGCTGTCCGCAATCGCTGCTGACATAGTGCCAGTACATTACTCCACCTTAAATCATAATGAAGCCAGCTTTAGGAGTTTGCCTGTCCTTTACAGTCATCCCTTTAATAGTTAGCCGTAATAGTTTAGTAATCCCGTAACCCATATCCCTCATGCTTAACGCTTCGTCATCATCATCATCATCATCAGGGCGGCCATTGGTATTCATCAGAACTGCTTCATCGGCGATGCTCTTCATGAGAGGAGGACACACTTAGTGCCTTTATGCATCGAATAACTCCCTGGGCTTATGTATTAATATGTGGGCTTGAGTGTTCTGCAGGGCATACTTCAGCACTATTCATAACCTCTTCAAGTAACGAATAGAATATACTCACATTTGTAATTTATTATCTAACAGGATTTGCAAATTAATAAGGAAAGTATAAAACTTCAGCAAGTGGATAGTATTTTTACTGACTCAATAAAACCCCCCAAAAAATAGTGAAAGACAGAGGGAACTGCACTTATACTGTTCTAAAAACACATTTGAAGGCTAGCAGCTAATAAAAAAATGCCTGATGAATAAACCTTATGAAACTGGTAGTGTGAACTTGAAAACAACCAGGATTTGCTAATTGTTTGGAAGGTATCTTCTGTACGCTTTTTGATGTCGAACTATTGAACAAATTCGTAGGAAGGAACATGTAACGTAAATGATTACGCTTTTGTAGACTTATATTGTAAATTCCTCAACGCCCCTTTCTACGTTTCGAACTTGACTATCCACCGAGACACTTATATACCCTTTGTCCATGATTTAGCCAAATCCTGATTCCTGAATTTTTTCTTTAAACTCCCAGCCCACCCCAATCCTCTTGGCAGATCCCTCTCTTCCAATGTTATTCCCGACAATCCTCCTCGCCGCCTCCACCGCCATTGGCCACTAGACAACATATCACAAGAAATAGTGTACATAGTTCAACCAAGTTTGCTTTAAAATAAGATAAGACTAGGACTGTCATTGGGAGTAGCAGTAATGTCAGCCTTCTCCCCTCATCTCATCCAGTATGTAGCCATGGGTATTTTAGGATATAATGAAACCTCTTCCAAGGTGATATAATTTACCTTTTTAGAGGCAACTTGAAAAATAAAAATAAAAAACTGAATTATTTTGTTTTGAGCATTGAAAAATTAAGGAATAACCTAAAAATCTGTAAGTACATTCAACATTTATGCAAGCTAAGATATGAAATATCCTTTAAATTGGAAAAAGGGAAATATAAAAATGAAAAAATATAAATAAATAATATGTTAAAAGATATTAAAAGTTTTGGTATTCTCCAATATTTTGTTGTACATCTCAAAAACGGTTGACAAATCGTGGCATGCGTAAAGAGACAATGTGAAAGTGTAATAGATTTGATACAGAAAAGGTTCATGAGTATTTTGATCTGACCACCTCAGTGAAAACAAATTGTTGAAATGTCATAAGTGTTTGTTTCAATCCTTTGAGTCGAAATTTTATGACAGTGTCAAAGAGACAAGGTCTTGCTCAGGAAGGATTATACTTGCATAGAACAGTCATATTGATTATATATGAAACATTAATTTGATCAGCAATTATACTGCCGAGTCAATGAGCAAACAGATAGTTGGGAAACCTTCAAATTTAGGCTGCTTAAGAATTAATTGTGGACTTGTGGGGATGCGTTTTATCTAGAATCGGGGGGGTAGACCAGTCCGCAATATACAATGATATATGATTGTTATGATCAAACAGATCTAATTATGAGCTGAGGCAGGATGGAAGAGGACAGATACAGAGCATAATTAATACATGTCAGTGCTGGAGGACTATTGGGCCGGATTAACCATGGTCGTCGCTAATCTGTACTCGACTATGATAATGCGAAGATAACAGCCATCAACCAGCGGGGGGATCATAGACACATTAGCTCAAATTTGTATATACCGGGCCAGAACGGTGTATTAGGGAATGGAGTAGTTAAGCTTTAGGGAGCCCAAACGCCGTCTTCGACCAAGAGATTTTTTCTTAATCATGTATTGCAATTATTAATTACCTTAAATTGGGTACCAGAAAATAAAATACTGTATCATCGAGTGAAAAAATAATATATTTATAAGAAATAAACTCCAACACAACTACAGGAACTGTTTAATTTCACAGCTTCCAATATCCAACATTTGGTACTAGAGGATTAAGCGAAAAGATGGCCAAAAATGACAAGGCTGGAAGAAAATGAAGTATTTTGTATCCCCAGACAACATATATAAATATATTGAAGATTTTATTTATTTAGCAGAAGTTGAACCCACACTAAATATATATCTACATTAGGGTGGCCCTTAGCTATAGGGAATTTTTTTGAAAGTCAAAATGTTGCTGCTCCCACCCACCAATTCTGTTCCAATCAACAAAAAAACTGGCTGTGCAAAATTTCAGGGCAATTGGACAACTGCTAGGCGACCCGCAAACGGTTTCAAATTGAAACATTGTATACGCAGCGATTAATTACGTTAAAAAGGGATATACTGTTCTATCTCAATCATTTTCTCAAAAAATATTACGTAGTTACATCAAGACGACTCCAGAAATTGTTTAAAATCGTTATGAATCAAATATCTCAGAAGTCGATTCTAAAAATGTTTGGAATAACATAAAAAAAAATTAAAAAATATGAGAAATTTTACTAATACACAGTGGGGTGGCCCTTAGCTATAGGGAATTTTCTTGAAAGTCAAATTTTGCTGCTCCCACCCCCCAATTCTGTTCCAATTATCAAAAAAAAAACTATGTAAAGTTTTAGCGCAATCGGACAACTGCTAGGCGACCCTCAAACACTTTGAAATTGAAACATAGTATACGCAACGATTAATTTCGTTAATAAAGGGTTATACTATTGTCTATCTTAATCCCTTTCTTATTGCAATTTATGTAGATACATCCAGGCTACACAAGAAATTGTTTAAAGACATTCTGAATCATATATCTCATAATTTAAATCTAAAAATTGCAGGGGGAACATACATTTTTTTTTTAAATATTAGGTTTTTAATAATTCCCACAACTTATGTAAGACAACCACATTTTTATTTAAAACATAAATTTTTATAGAAACAAGGCATAATGTGAACAATAAAAAAATACAAATATTGAATATTATGTTTTTCTAAGGGATGATTTAGTAGCAGTCGGGTATTTTTCCCGGTCCCTGGCATCGACCTGCAAAACAATATGAAGAAATCGATTTTTCTGAAGGAAGAAAAATCATTTTGGTGGAGAGCCTACCTCTACAGTTGATTTTTTTCTTCTTCCTCTTTTTCAGGATTGTCTGCTTCCAGCATAATTTGAGCTATATTTGCCTTAACCACTGTTGGAACGTTGTCATCGAATAAGGATAAAGCCACGGTTTAAGCACCAGAGATGATTGGAAAAACGTTTTTTGCAGCAGCTTTACTAATTTCTGGATCAATATCCTGATAATGTAACAGTTGATGCATGAATAGAATGTCATGATATGGTGCTTTAATTGGGTCTGATGATAGAAACCAGGCTCGAACGTACCCTCGCGCAAGAAAAATACATGTTCTTCTTAAAGATTTTTAAAGAGATAACTGACATTGACTTTGAAACAGGTACATTTTGAATGCATAAATCGCCTTTGCCATCCACCTAGCATGACTTACAGCTCCTGGTACGCGAAACGATACTTCTGAAAAATTCTGTACATTTGTAGAGTTCAACATGAAATAAATAACACATTTTTAGAAATGTTTGTAGCAATGGTCTATCTATAACAACTTAAATGATTTTTATCGCTCTTCAGAATTGCGTATTTAATCACAGTTACTATAAAGCCAATTTTTCATTTCCAATACAATACTTAAAAATTAATCATTTTGATTTACGCCCTTAAGAGCGATAATTCTCTCACGTCACTATCAATTCAATAAGAACAGCAACATATTCTAAATCCCATCACACATCATATGGAGTATGTTTTCAGATATATGGTCTCCCTAATAGAACATTGGATAAAGTCCATCAATATTGATAATTGGATTTCACAATTTACATTATAATTATAAGAAACATAAACGTTCCACTTTTGATTGATTTATTTTCACATCCAGCTGGGGGAATAAATTGTCCGCCCACTGCTTCTATAAATCACACAGGGCTAAAATATGTGATATGATAAAGAAAAAAACAAGCATTATTAACTCTCTTGTGGTCAATGGAAGAGGCTTTTAAAAACAGGAATTTATTTTTCCATTTAAACTATTGAGCGTATAAAAATAATAATAATACGTACATATGAAACAATAAACAATGGTACTAATGAGCACGGTAGTCGATGCACCCAAAATACAAAAAAAAATAAAAATAAAATGTACAAATGGGCGTGGCCAGTACCTGAATGGGTGACCGACCACGTGCTGTTGGCATTATAAATGGGTGGGAACCTGTATGTGCATATTTTACAGCAACATAATGATAATACCTCAGACCAAAGACACAGAACATTACGTGCTTTAACTGTCAATAGTCTTGTAAAAAATAAATGGATCCTTTTAGATTGATTTAAAATTAATCAAATTTAATTTCAGCTGATAATTATATTTTTACGAATTCTAGAAGATTTTTAGTTTTAAAGTTGGTAAATAAAAATTCATATTTTTTTAATGTATTTATTTCTGAGCTTATTTTGTTATTTTAATATTATTTACTTTCATGAACTAATGATTAAAACATTTTTATAGTTATTGCGCGTACATTTTTGATCATTAGTTGGTCAATTTTAATGTATTTTATTTGATCACTAAACACTTTTATTCATTTATTTAAGTACAATATCAATATTTTTCAAGTAATGTACACAATAATACTAAAGTCCTAATGCTTATTTCTATGTTTTGTGTAATTTATGTTAACCTGCCCACGATAGAGATTTTTTTTTTTGTTATTTTATATTTATTTGTCAAAGAAGAAAGTTTACAATCTGTTCCTAATAGTATCAAGAACAGATTGTAAACTTTTTTCTTATATTAATTGTACATTGTATCAGGCTGATACCATCTAATATTCAGTCTTAATTAATTATGTTAAACCCATATAAATAAGAACATGAATTGTGTAAAAATTTAATTTAGATTGGAAAATATTGATTTCGAACATGCTCATTATTACTTTAAGTATATGTGTATAGGTCTTTTACGTACATATCCTGTTAATGAATGAACAACAGACGTTTGACTACGATTTTATCTATGTATACATATAAAAAAAATATTCGGTAAAGCACAACAACAGAAAAAAAAAATAAAACATATTAAAAGGTATATTAAAATTAATGTTTGCCCGGACTAATAACAACCTTCTGAGATGACTTTAATATTCCATGACAGTAAATAATGCTGGAGGCGGTGCATATGTAGCTATAATGAGTGGCCGTGTCGGTTGGTTCATTACACTCTGATGCCCCCTTCATAGCGGCATAGCCCCTCATAAAGGCTCGATATATTTCTTTTCATAAATGCAACATGTGCAATTTAAATGTCCAACTTGAAGGCATAGGCAGAAACAAAAAAAACAAAAAAAAAATCCCATGACTCAAGGTCAGTTCTTGTAGGAAAATATGAGCTCAATGAAAGACTTCCTTTTGGTATAGGGCTGGTTTAATGGCTGTTATTAGAACTTAATAGATTGTTAATATAAATAAAAATAATAAAATTCAATACTTCTAAATTAAGAATAAATACGTCACAATCAAGTCTTGTGATCGTAGATTTTGAGCAAGAATAAAAAACTTAAGGCAAGTAGAAATTTGTTGGCAAGTTCAAAGCTAAATAGAAATAAGTGTATAAGTCAACCAATATATTGATAGAATTCAAACAAAAA